>OZ020525.1:1747579-1927562 GCA_963971425.1 Bryoerythrophyllum caledonicum | reverse complement strand
ATGTGATGCAGCGGCGTCACCAATACACACAGCTCGCCGATTCGTACTCCGTTGGGTGGATGGCTAGAGCGATTTGGGAGAAAGAATCTGACTCAACATTCTTCAAATCAACCGTCAACTACGCAGCTTTTCAAGTGAAGATTGAGAAATTACTGGAGCGAGATCCCCTCAAACGTCCAACACTCTGCAAAGTGGTTGACGAGCTAATGGCTAAACCATTCAACTTTGAAGTTCGGGACGCTTGCTTCCGCTATGAGATATAGATATTTTGACTTAGCGTATTGATAGTGAAGGTTTCAATTGTTGATCATTTTGCAATACGTACTAGCATTGTGATGTAACGGTGCTTTTTGCCCATCTCGTGATAAATATAAGATTAACATTTTTCATACACATTGCGATATGAAGCTCATGCATGTTAAGAAGTGCGAGAGCACGCGCGACCCCTAAATTCAATACCCGTACGCGCGCGACCTCAAAGGCCACGCGCCAGGCCCAGCCCCCTCCACGAACGCGCCCAGTCCTCCCCCACGAACGCGCGCAGCCCCTCTACGAACGCGCGCGACCTTGGCCGGACGCGCCAGCCCCTCCAAGTATGCGCCCGGCCCTTCACCGCGCGCGCCCGGACACTTGCGTTACGCGCGCAGTCCTCCCTGCACACGCCCAGCCCCTCACAGTACGCGCCCGGTCCACCCCTATACGCGTCCGGCCCAACACGGTACGCGCCCGGTCCTCCCCTGTATGCGCCTGGCCCCTACAGTGCGCGCCCAGCCCATATCCGCACGCGCCCGGCCCCTTCAGTATGTGCCCGGCCCATCTCCATACGCGCCCGACCCCTTAACGCGCCCGCCCCTTGTCCGCACGCGCGCGACCCTGTTGACGACATGTCAGCCACGTAGTCGCCTTCGTGGCAGTGGGTAAATTGATTTACCTTGAGTCATGGTCAAACTAGGGTTGACCCTTATCGGACGGACAGCAGCCTCTATCGGACGGACATTCGGACGGATGGACGGCCGAACAACCCTCGAATTGAGATGGGGTCTATGAGATCATTGCCTAGTTTTATGTCCATAACTTCTAGTCTTTTTGTGACCATTATCTTGATTACATCATGCATGATTTGGGAGGAGGGGGGTTCAAAGTGGATTGCAATATGAAAATCAAGGGCCAAACCTGTGGAGGTGTTGATGGTGATGTCGAAGGGGAGTTGGGTGATGTTGTAGTGTTGTCCCTCCACTCCATTTCTTGTGCTTGGATAAAGTAGTTGCGGGATGTGAGGAAACGCCACCTTTGCCACACTTGCTTCCTCCGCCTCTTCCGCCTTCAATCCTCTTGTTACTATGTCCTCGGCGGTTTCTCCACTATAAAGCTCTTGAAGTCCTTCTTCAATAGCTATAGCCTCCATGGTGGGATATCCCAACCAAAATTTGAAATTTACACTTACCGGTTGGGTGATGTGTGGCGGATTTTCTTCTATCATGACATTCTTCATTGTCTTGCTTGTGGCTGGGGTTTCTTCGGTTTGCCTTGGTATCTTCTCAATCACCATTGTGTCCTCGTCCATCTTCTCTTTGAAGTTGAGGAGTCTTTTGATGCTGCCCATGTGCCTGAATGCACTACTTCTAGTTTGCCGGGTCAGTGTGGGGGGTAGTTGTGTGACTATGAAAAAAAGGTCACTATGTGAGGGAGGGGAGGTTTCTATTGCTACTGTGGTGATTAATTTGTTTGAAATTAGGTTGTGATGGTATAATAGTGTTAATCTAGTGTTAGGTTTAGGACAAGAGGGGGTTTTGTGGTATAAGAGAGGGTTTAGACTAGTAAATGGGGAATTTAGAGAGAGAGGGAGGTCGCAAGAGAGGGGAGAAGGTAGTAAGAGGGAGAGGGAGGTCGCTAATGGCGGATTAGGAAGGTCGCTGTAAGGGTGCGGGTTGCTGGCCGTTGGGCAAGGGTCGCAAGCCTGGAGGGCGGGTACTACTCGCAGGTCGCAACAGGGTTCCCAGGTCGTTGCGGGTTGTGAGTATTCTGCAGTTGGTCGCTGGTTTCTTGCTAGTTGCGGAGAGGTTCTCTGGGGTTCTTACTAGTTCATGGATGCGTGAGAACGTAGGGAGTTCCGTAGGGGCTGGGGTTATGGTTTTCTTTTTTGGATTTTTGAGATCGGGGAGGGGGCCGGGCTGGGAGGAGGGAGTGCTGGATAGACTAGGGGGATTTCTGAAGGGGAGCGAGAGGGAGGGGAGGGCGAATCTGTGGGTGATGGGGGGAGGTTTTGGTTGTGTGGGGAGGTTTTGGTTCTGTTTTGTGGTCGGGTGGGGACTGCTAGGGGGGGGTCGAGGCTGCTGTATGTGAAGTAAGGTCTGTTTAGGTTAGAAGTAGAGAGGAGGTTGGGAGAGGAGAGGTAGTTAGAGAAGGAAGAGGGCGTGGGGGAGAGGGTGGGGACGTGGGGGGAGAGAGAGAGGACGTGGGGGGGAGGGGTGGGTGGTGAGAGGGAGGGGTAGTGGGGCTGTGAAGGTGCGAGGTGCAGGGATGAGAGCTGTGAGGGAGGGAGGCTGTGCGTGTGTGGTAGGAGAGCTATAGAAAGAATTGAAGAGAATGTGAGAATGCTTACTTCTTTTTTTGTCTTTGATCTTGATCTGGTCCGTTTTTGAGGTGCTTGCTGCTGTAGAGTAGTTACTTGTCTGCTACTCTCCTGTTGTTGATCGCCTTTTGATCGCCAATTGCTGCAGCTAATAATGTGTAGGATTGTAGTGTTGATGCAGATCTCAAGTGAGTGCGTGCAGGGTTGTGTATACGCGTGTTGGATCCGCGCCCTTCTAGGTGAGTTGACGCCTTTGTGTATTCCTTGTGCACGTTGTGGAGATCTGCATTGATTTTGCCAGCGCTTCCGCATATATTGTGTAGATACTATCTTCCTAGTGTTGTGTTTATGGATTGTGGTGTGCTTAAAAGCTATAAATGTGGCGTTTAGTAAGAGAAGGTTAACGGCATGTATTTTGAGTATAACTATGTTGCTGTAACAAAGAGAGGAATGGTGATGGGGGTTAGCGAGGAACGTACCTGGATTCAGTAGAGTTGATTTTCTAGGTTGCTTGTGCAAATCTGGTGTTGTGCGCGCTTGGGTCTCATCCAACTTTGTGGGCGATGTGTTTCTCCGCGATCTGGGATCAGCTGCAGGTCCTTTGCCACGGGCAGCTATTTTTTTATAGTGGCTGGACTTCTCCCTACCGTTGGACTTCTTACTGCAGCCCAATACTGAATGTGCAAGTCTGTATGTTGTGTTAGCAGGATCTAATGTGAAAAATAATACATAATCGTAAAAGAAAAAGGGGGGTGAGGGGTAGCTTGTAGTGGTAGTTGGAGGCTGCATCGCAGCAGTATTCGATGATGTCCTTGTGCGATCTTGAAGTGTAGGTTCCAGGGTTGGGGAAGGGAGGACTTGATGGTAATGTTTAAGATCAAATTCCACTACTCCAGATCTGGGATGTATCGTTATCAATGTGACCTAAGTGTTTATAGATCTGGCCTCAACACTAAGATCCCCGCTTCAGAACAACTTGCACAGATCTGCTACTACTTAGGGTCTGTTCAAACTCCCCACCTCAGATCTGGTGTTTGAGCCCTCCAACACATCTACTTTGCATCTCAAATTTCATCATACTACCCCTGATCTGTAGACTCCGAGGGCTCACAATAGGGCCAGCCAACTCCTATTGCACGTCGTTTGCAGCTCACAGGCTAAGTCTTCACCTCCCCTCACCAGGAAATACGGAGCTCACTCACTGGACATCCTCCCCGACCTCGGATTTGTGATTTTTCCCCCTTATTGTAATCATAGCCGGTGCCCGTGCCACCACTTTTATCCCATCTATAAAAATCCTTAAAGATACCTTTAAAATCTCCATCGAAACAATTTCACACACTTTCAATAACATTAACACCATTGCCATTCAACATGCCATGTCCATTCTACTACACAAGCGCAAAATTGAAAACAACGAAGCCGTCCCCGACACAGTGTCTGGTGGGCATGATCTTAGTAGTGGAACAAATAGACCCTTTATTCACGCTGGCCCCTTCGCGGACCAACGTTCCTCTTCTTGCTTTAACTTTTTGGTGAGAAATACTCAAGGAATTTTAGGGGTACAGGTTGTAAAAAGAAATTTGTTGAAAATGTAATGATACGAAATTCCCTTGAACTTATATGAGGTGAATGAAAAGTTGGAATGTATAAAAATTTCTCATTCCACACATCCACTTATACTAAAACACCATCAATAAAACTCATTTGGAAACGCGTAACATGCATTGTACATTCATCGTTCACATTGACATGGCCGCAACGTAGAAATATTTAATAAACATCCATTTGAAGATTTTTAAAAATGACCTTCTAAATTTATAAAATAGTCAATATTGTTCTCGCACAAAGACATTATCTACATGGATTACATTACAACGTGCCCATATATGATTAATCTTCATCTGAGTCTCTATCACGTCTTTGACTTGGCCAAGCGCCACTTGAGTACGGCCCGCTTGAATAAATATCATACAAATTATTGTACTGCCTGTGCATGTAGCGGGATTCATCTTCGAGCCTGCGGATGTACTCTTCCTAGCTCTGTATTGTGGCTTCACGCATTTGTCTCTCAAACTCGGCATCTTCATCCTTACGAGGTCAAAACGTTGGTGGAGGTGTGTTGTCACTCTCATATGTGCTCCGGCCATATCCATCGTACGAGACGGGTGCATAGTTTGGGATGTGGTGTTCTTCCTCTTTTCTCGGGGAATTACGACAAGACTCGTACGTATCCCTTGGATGCGTTGGCGTATAGCTCTAAGGGGTGTTGGTCCTTATACCACATTGGCCGCCTTCGTAGTAATGGCTGCCACTTCCCCCACCAAATGATACTAGCGCAAAACCCATATCATCGCCATAGTTGTAGTCGTTGTAGTTATGGCCCTTGTTCTCTTGTAAAGGTGTCTGCCGTTGTCGCTGGGCATCGGGATTGTCTCCAGATCTTCGGTTTAACCAACGTGGCCAACAATCACTCGGTTGATTCCAGGTGGTTGGTATAAAATGTTGGATTTGATCCAAGAGGCTGACATTACGACCCGCCACGGTGCGCCAATCCACATCCTTGTGTAGGACAATTTCCGCCCAAACCATCGCCATGTTTGAGTACAAAATTATCTCCGGCCTCGAGTTGCGCACACCCATCGCAGCTGTGACTTCATGATATCGATGCAGGAAATGGGCGCTCTGACAACTGCTCGCTAGACCTTTGCGCCGCGGCCCCCATATCCTCGTTTGTGCCCTCGGCCACAACTTCATGAGGTGCTTCATCTTCACGTACCTCTTGCACATGGTGCAAGTCTAGAGCCTCTCTTCCTTATCCTGCCATCCATATTCTGCGACAACATCTAGATCGTCCGTTGCGTCCCAATCCATCTCGGGGGCTTTCCCCTTTGGAGCAACGGGCCGGTTAGACCTTGGCATCTTCCCTAATTAGAACAAACAATTAAATGAATTAAAGAAAATTAAATGAATTAAAATTTAATGAGTGCACTTGAGGGGGCGCAAGCAATTTGGCAGAAAATGCCAAAGTGACAAGCTCGCCCACTAAAGTGTGGGAGAATGGTGGGCTATTCGCCTTTAATGCCGACGGCGGATGGCGGACGGCATTGGCGGACGGTCGGGGCATTGTCCGGGCCGTCCAATGGCGGACGGCCTCGAGCGCATTGCCCGATCGGACGGCCGCGATGTCGCCACCGACGGTCCTGGCCGTCCGATTGGATCCATTTGCGGAGTCCGTCCGCGGCCAACCCCGATCGGACGGCCTCCCCTCTTCGATCCTCCACTTCTCTACGCTCCCTCCCCTCCCAACTCTCTCCCCTCCCAACTCCCTTCCCTTGTCCTCCACTTCCTTTTCTGGGACGGTTGACATTGCACGTGCACTCCAAATTAGGAGATAGAGTCACGTGCATTATTGGTCGGAGGAATGTCGGAAAGATTTTATGCGCATACACGTGGATATTCCATTGTGCGCGTGGAAGCACAAAATTATATAGTTTCTTAATAATGGTTCCACTTAAAATATCCTACATAACATATAAGAGATGCTCATATCATTTTTTATCTTTGACGAACCAGGAGGAAATTGGAATGGCCCACGGGCACAATGTTCCAAGGGCCAAGGGTACATTGCCCACGGCATAGGCATAATTTTGTATGGGAGGATTTTTGGCCTCTACATGACTTAATCTCCTTCGCGGCGAGTTTTCAATTTTGGGTAGGTTTCTAGAATTCGAATATGAAGAAACAACTTTTGAAAATTTTATGTTAGATTGTCCCTGGGAAGAGCTATTTGAATGTATTAATTTTATTTTGTTGGATTTGTGGTTCCAAATTTAGTACCACTCATAGTGAAAAATGGGGAGCCCGGACATCTAAAAACTTTTCCTAGAATTTTCTATTGACATTGTGGTTTTTCATACTCATGAAGAATATTTCTTTCTTTAAAGATTTCCAAAAAAATGATTGTCTTTATTGTAAAATCGCATTTTATTCCGAGTAAAATATTTTCACCATTTTTCGGGCAATGTGCAATAAAACTTCTTCTTTTCCTCATTAAACATACAAATTTTATATTTTTCATTTTTTATTTTGTTCTACTAAAAGATGTGTTCTACACCCTTTTATTGACCGATTGGATAAGCATTCTAAAAGATATTTAGTTGACAAGTAATTGTAACGTGAATTGACCATTCTTGAACCTCCACTTGTTGCTCAAATTTTTTGAAGATGCTACACCCTTTTTTTACCTCTAGAAATTGGTGTACACGGAATGAACATGATGCTTAAGACAATGGTAAAAGATTTGGAACTTCTGTACTTTAAACATTTCATAGCAAGTGAAGTCAAAGTCTACGGACCCGGGAAGAAAACTCAACCATTGTTTTCACATAAGACACTATAATCTATCGATTCGTGCGGTAGATTGCAACTAGAAGAGTGTGGCGTGTTCATGTATTTGGTTCCTATCGACCGCATGGATTGATAAATCATGGTGTTTACAATCCAAACAACAACTCATTCTCTTCCCTGCGTTGAACCATATTCATGAGACTTTGACAACACTTCGTATCATATTTATGGAATATGCAAGGTCTAAATCTTTTACCCTTGTCTTAAACTCTAAAGGAACATGGCCAATTTTGCTAAAAAAATAAGTCCAAAACCGTCACATTGAAAAAGAGGCAGAGCAATCACATTTTTCAAGTGATCTTTAGATTTTAAACTGTAAGATCCTAAAGTAGACTTCTATATGAGCACACCATGCTCTTATGGTTGCAATCCACCGCATGGATTGATAGATTATAGTGTGTAAAGTAAAAAAAATTGTTCATTTTCTTCCATCGTTGACTGGTACCCTAGACTTTGACTTCGCTTTCTATAAAATTTTTACAATCCAAAAGTTCGTAATTTTATACTGTTCTGTGAAGCATGATGTTAATTCCACGTACACCAATTTGTAGAGGTAAAAAATGGGAGTAGCATATTCAAATAAATTTGTGCATGGAGTGGAGGTTCAAACAAATCCAATTCACATTTCATTTTTTTGTGCACCAAATATCTTTTCAAATGTTTAGCCAAACAATCAATGAGAAGGTTTATAACACATCTTGTACAAGAGATAAAAAGATGTGACAAATTTAATAAGGTGTACATTTATAATTGCCCCTCTCTCTCTCTGGTTCTCTTCTCCTTCTAGTTTACTTGAGAGTTTAATTTTTATTTGGTTGTCCCTATCTTCCTTTTGACTTTTTAAAAAAAAATTGGGATGTTCCTCCCCAAACTCACACCTTCTAAATTACATAATATCTAAATCAATAATTGTCCCTAAAGCCTAAACCCTCTTCTTTCCCTTCTGATTTAATGAAGACTTCATTTATAATTGTCCATCTCTCGTTTTTGCCTTGGAATTTTTTTTGTTTTTTGAAGAACCTTTTGAATTTTTATTCATAATTTTTTGCATTCTTCTCCACTCCTTCCAATAAAAAGAAAATGGAATTCTTTTGCCTTGGATCCTCTTCTTCTAATTTAACTAAGATCTTCCTGAACGATTGTCCATCTCTCCCTTCTCCACTCACTCCATCTAAATTAAATGAGATCTACATTTATAAATGTCCCTCTCTCTCTCCCTCCCTTCTCTTTTTGTTTTAGTTCAAATCTGGAATTTTGTAGATTGTCACTCTCTTCCTTTTGTCCTCTTTATTTATTTATTTGTTATTTTTTTCCCTGTTTTTTTTAAATTCCTCCCGACTCCTTTAAGCCCTAATGGTCAATGCGATTTTGGATTAATCTCTACTTCGTTGATTAATAACTACAAAGAAGAACTTATTGAAATTGTAACCATAAGATTTCCTTCTAAACTCATATGAGATAATGTGGTCAAAATTTTGTGAATTTTGATTGTACAGATTGAAAGCTAATTGCTTGTTAAAGTATACATTTCTAAACCCCGGAGACACTTGGGGGCTAATAGGGGTTAAATTGGAAAAAAGAAATGAAAGCCTTTGTGTCTTTTGTTAAAGTAAAAGTCAAATTTGAAACGATCAGTTGATTCTATATCCGCATAAGGTAAAAGGAACTTATGTTTCTATATCCGCTCAAAGTAAGTGGGCTTGTAGTTTACTTTACCTTCTATGGTAGGAGGAAAGTATATAAGGCAACTCTCCCACGGAGTTGAAAAACCTTCTCCATAGCTAATATATTTCAAATATATTTGTGTTATTTGCTCTCTCTCCCTTATATTTGATCTCTCTCTTAAATTTTGGTTTTGCTAGAGTCTGTAGCTCTATTTCCTTACGGTATATAGCTCCATCTTAACACCTTTCATTACTTTTTTTGAAGATAAAAAAAAATAAAAAAATAAAAAGAGGTTCACATCCGCAGTCGGACGCGTGGTTGGCGGACGGCCTGCTGGCGCAGTCGGCCAGGCTCCGCCGACGGCCGGTTTGGATGGCCGGCCCATTGGCTGGCCACTAGCTTGGTGGGCCCCTCCGATTGGTCGTCCACCGGTTCGGACAGCCGCCCGGTTAGGTTAGGCGGCTGTCCGCCTATACAAGCAGACAACCGCTTGTTTTTTCTCACTTCCTCTCCTCTCATGCCGAGTCGGATGTGCTGCAATTACAGTTCTTTTGTACTTGTTGCTCCTACTAGGTGAGGAGATGGGGGTCTTTTTATTGTGACCGGATATTTCATTTCTTAATTTGCGAAACCATTCATTCTCGAATAAATACCGGAGTGTCAGCGTTTGGTTTTTTAAAAACAAGCATTATCATGGCGATAGAGAAGGGGATCATGGTGGAGGATGTGAGTGAAATTGGAATGGGAGGGTCGAAGAAAAGGATCAAACAGGAAGGTGCTACTCATGATCTACGGTGGGAGATTTTGGACAATGAAGGCATTCAAGTGGAGGAAGGTTGGGAGGCTGAAACGGAGGATTATTGGATATCCAAGACATGCAAGAAATACGTGAAGATGTACCACATTGATAAACTTTGGTCAAGATTGGACAATTCTACCTAAAAACTAGAAAAAATGAAGAAAAAAACAGTAGGGGGCCTTTTTGGCCACTCACAAGGATTCGGAAGGGGAAGACAAGCAAGGTGGAGGACGACACTCTGGACTTGCAAGTTCCCAAGAGTCGGACCATTTCCATTTCCAAGAGGATAACCCCCATGCGGCAAACTCGGTCGGCTTCGCGGACTATCGCCCGAGAAGTAGAGGAGAGAACGCCTGCGAGCCAGAGGATCGAGGTGCAGAAGCCGGAAGACAAGGTCGAAGAAGAGGAAGAGGCTTCGCCCCGAATCAGAACTTCGACGGTGAAGCTCTCGGACTCTTTGGAGGATAATGAAGGTCAAAATTAGGAAGACAAAGAGTAGAATGATACCCTGCTTTGTGCGCAGGAAACTAGCTGTAGGTAATTAGAAGTCTAGTGGTTGGGTTAAACGGTCACAGCGGTGACCCGGTAATTAGGGTTTTACCCGAAACTGGAACTTGTTTTGGGAAAGGTGGATCTGATCCGTAACTTTTGGATCTAGTCGGAGGTAGTTAGGAAGTGGCAAACCAACTGTCAGGAACCGTTTTGTCTGATGGGTAGGAGGCTCATTGTCGGATTCCGGGTTTTGTGTTTTGTTCTCGAGGGGAGGGTATTTAGTTGTTAGCCCGGGGGGGGCACTGTGCGTCAACTTAGAAAGTACCTGAGTTCAAAGATATGGGGGTTTTAATTCTTTCGAGGTAAAATTTATATATTTTTTAATGTAAGATAACATGAATTAATTGGAAGTTTACATCTTAGAAGAAACAAATGGTAGCGTAAAATACCTCCACTTTTTTTTTTTTTAGAAGTAATATATGGCATGCAAAAATAATTAAAAAAATGCAAGTGTTAATAGATTCAATTTGAAGATCTTGAATTCGACTTATGGATGAAAAGAGTGCACCTTCTGTTCAAAAATGTTGGATGATATCCAGATGGCGGGGTCTTGAGGTTCTTCTTGGCCGTTGAGCTTCTTCATCTTCTCGTAGCTTTCCTCTTCTTCCCCGCCGTTTAGGGTTTGGAGCTCAATTAGGGTTTGGAGGTTGGTTGATTTTTGGAACTCCGACGTTGCGGCGGTTGTTGTGCGCGTGTTGTGAGGGTGGAGAGACATAGTTCTAGTTGCTTCTCAATCGATGTTCTTGCGCCTCGTGGGTTGTTTGCGGTTTAGGGTTTCATGACTCTATTCCTATTGCGGGTAAGCTCCTGCGACCAGGTTTACTCTCGGGGAGGTCACTGGAGTTAGGGTTTCATTTTCTGTTATGCTTTTGTTTATTGCTCTCTGTGACTACTCCTTTTTATCGGTGCGTGTGCACGTTTTTGGGTTTAGTGTTTAGGGTTTCCAACTGACGGGGCTTGCGTTTCTGTGAAAGAGTTCAAGGTTTACGGTACATTCCCTCTGAGGTTGGCATGGCGATAAGGATCAAGATCTACGCTCTTGACCACGAAGATGTAGAACCTAAGTGGATTGGACCCGTTAGAGCTGACGATGGTACTTGTTACAACAGTCTTCGGGAGAGGTTGGAGTCTGTGGGGATTTTGCCTTGGAAGTTCCAATTCTGGGATATAGAAGATAGTTGCCGTATCAACGTGAAGTTGGAGAGTTTGAACAATATTCTTCCAGTTGTGCATGTTATCCCAGCCGAAGGTAAAGGCGGTGTAGGTTTCAAGCGGCAGCGCATCGAAAGGGACGACATCGAGAGCGTAGGGGGGTTGCCTTCGAACAGTGTAGAGTTGGAGGGGACGACTGATCCATCCGAGAAGTCTGCCACTGTAATTCCAGCGACGACGTCTAGGGTTACTGGATCGAGTCCAATAGATGCACCGTTGGTTGTGCCGGAGATTTGGTTGCAGTCCACCTTGATCTCTGCGGAGATAATGGACAAGTACATCCTGGAGGAGGATAATCTGAGAAGGAAGCTGAAGGGAATTTCACTGGAAGACCACGACTGGAAACTTAAATCATTTGACCACAATGGCGTGGGGGTTGTAAAGATCTACTGCCTCGAATGTAACAAACATCACGGAGGAATTAGTGGGGATCACACAAGTCATGCTATCCAGAACCTGTTTAATAATTTCAAGGGCAGCCATTTAGGAAGCACGGCACATGATAGGAATTGGTGCAAGAGGCACAACGTCCCATTTGAACATCATCCTCGATCAGAAGCGGGTCAACTTGGAAAAGGAGTCATTATGACTCCTGAGGATCATCGGAAGTTGATCGCAGATGGCATCGACATAGTGAAGAAAGTGAATGCCAATAAGAGGATGGAGCAGCCTTATTTTGAAGTGGTGGGGAATCCGTTAGCGGCTCAGCCGCTCAGGTGAAGTGTTTCTGGACGAAGGTGAAGTGTGTTACCTGCAACTAGTTCTTGCAGTTGTGTCCGCCCAAACGAAATCTGGAGCACATTCTAACTGCCCATGCTGCCGGGTCGAAGCATAAGGAGCTGCTCGACAAAGCGCAGAATCAGACAGCAGGGGTGCCACTTTCTACAGGGAAACGAGGGAGACCGAGTCGAACCGCCGGATATTCTCGACAACGAAGTCAAACCAGTCTTCATTCCTGGTTCCCTCACAACGGTGAAGGATCTCAGGCAGGTGACTGTTCTTCATGGGATAGGGGTCATGGTCTTAGTTACATTTGTTGGGGATTTAGGGGTCCATCGTGTTCGTATGGAGGTAAGCCTTACAATATCCACGCACTTGTGAATGACTCTCATCCAGGAAAGAATTGGTTTGCAAAACCTTGTTTGCGTGGTGAAGTAATGTTGGATGAGGGTTTGTTGACAGGTGAGGGTGCTTTTAGGCATAGGAATTGTTTGCGGATCTCTGCTTTTGATGCTGGGTTTGAGAATCTAACATGTACGAAGTGCGCATCTATTCCCTCAGAGGATGACATTCGGATGCGGGTACTTCGTGAGGATCGAGCAATTGAGAAGAGGGGCACGAGATCGACAAGGTCAGGTCGCCGAGTAGGGTATCTGTCCCTCCTAGAGGTGAATTCGCATAGTCGTCAACTGTCGAAGAAGTTCAGAAGAGAGAGGTCACTGCATTGGGCAGCAAAGGCTCGGATAGTGCAGCTTAAAGTAAAGAGGCCAACGTTGAAAGAATCGGCAAAACTAGCATCTGATGAACATGATCTAATGAAGTTTTGCAATAACATTCTAGCTGCTCACCGGTCTGGGGTCTTCAAAGGTAAGCCAGCGTTATGGGACTTTATAAAAGACTCTGCAGCCAATCTAAATCAAAAGGATCCAGCGCACCGGTTTAGTGATAATAGTAAGGCTTTTGCACAAGCCATGAAAATGTACGGTGGGAAACGGATGTGTGACTTATTTGCGCTGAATTATGCTGGACCCGGATACAATACAGTAAAACGAGACTGCCGAAAAGGGGTTCAATTTGTTCCCGGTGAGCACTCTCAAATTTTTAAGGCTGTTGCTCAGATTTATGCGGATGCAGAGAAAGTCCACGGGATTACAGGGCCAGTCCCTGTGATCCTAGCGGAAGACGAAACGAAAGTAAAATCCAGAGTAGCGTATGAGGAAAAGTGGGACTCTCTGGCCGGATTCTGCGGGGTAAAGGAAAATCACGTTTGTATCTCTGACTATAAGCTACTTGTCGGATCTGGAGACGAAGGCTATAACAATATAGTGGAAGGTTTCTGTACTAACAAAGTTGGCGGTTTTTCCAGGGTGGTAGTGGTTAACCCTCTACACTACAAAGTGCCCCGTCTAGTCCTCGTCGTTTCGTGTACGTGCAATTGTTTCAATGCAGCGTGGGTGCGGGACCAATGGAAAACAATTGAGCAGTTATGGGAGAAAGAATGCAAAGAAGAAATTGGCCCCATAGTTGGACATGCCAGCGACGGAGACAGTCGCAGGCGGCAGTTGATGTTATCGGATTACAAGGAAACAGGGGGTGCGAGACTGAAATTGGACTGGGAAGGATGGCTCTTCTCTGCTGGCGTTGATGATAATGGAGATGCATTTGGTCTTCATGACCAAGATTACATCCACAATGTCAAAAAACTCATAAATCCGATTGACCAGGGAGGGCGAACATTGATGTTAGGTGGTGACGTTTGTATGCTGGAGCATGTCGGCGCGATTTACAACAAATTCACTCAAGATGAGCACGAGCTGCGGCAAGGTGACATTGACCGAACCGACCGCCAGAATTGGGCGTCAGCTCAAAGACTTTGCCAGAAAAAAGTGACGGACTGTTTGGCCAAGGTGTGGCTGGCCTGCGATGTGCAGTGGGAGCGGACTACTGGTACAGAGTACTACCTTTCTGTTGTGGGAGATTACATAGATATTTTTGCATCCCCGTCATTGGATCTCCGTTCTAGATTAGTGTCAGCATCCAAAGTCTCTTTCTTCTTCAGATTATGGAAGTTGTGGTTTAAATACGGAGATCACTAAATACTTGGAAATACAGCTTCTTTCTCTGTGAAGGACAACTTCGTTAGTCAGCAGTCCTTTATTGATGTGCAATTGTCCTGTCATTTTGCCGTGTTACTAATTTGTCATTTTCGTGATAAATACTCTCACCTCCCTGTGCCGTTGCATCTTACAGGCTCAGATTCATGCAAGATCTTTTTCAGTAAGATAGGGGGAATGGTTGGATTAGAACGTGCGTACAATTTTCATGAGCTTGTAAATACAGCTAATACAGTAAACAGATTAGCGGCAGTTGAGTATGGGGCAAATGGTTTGAAATTTAATAGGGTCCATAACAAAATGACCAACGTGTGGGCTGATTTGCATCCCTTGGCACCAGAGGAACTACCGTGCGACTTCGGGAACTATTCCCTGATTACTACTAATGATGATGTAATTGCAGCACTGAAAGAAGGGTTGAAAGAGGCTCAACGTCTTCTAAGGGCTCTTAATATGGGTCCTTGTCCTGGTGCAAACGCTCAAAGCTCAAGGTGGTTCAACAGTCCTTGGACCTGTAGGCTGTGAGTTGGCAGACCCAAGGCACTTTGCTTTTGTGCCAAACAAGAAACCGGTTGAAGGTGAGGATGGCGACTCGGAGGTCATGCGTGAGATAACAGCCTTGCCCGACCGCGGAGAAGATGAATCTGACGCCGAAGGCGATGACGGAATGGTGCCCGACAATGACAACGGTGAGCAAGACGGATTGTCGTGTAGAGTTGAGCAAGAGACTCGAGATGTGATCACTGAGCTCCTAAATGAATCTGAGGAACAAGTCAGACCTTCTACAGTGAGTTCGAAAATACTACCCTACGTCGAGTATGGTGGTAAAACCATCTACAAATCTACTTTGGTGTCTCAGTTGAATGCGAACCCATTCCTTTGAAGGACCGACTGACACGGGTGAAGAATTCTATATTTTTCAACAACGCTGACGACTACCTAAGTGCCGCCTCATCGAACTCGAAGATGCTGATAGGGTGTGGTAGTGACTGTGGCATCTACTTTTTAGGTTCTGGATTACCTTCGCGGTCCTCTGTTGTGACCACTGCTCAAAAACGAACCAGTGGAAAACAAGGGCGAGGTGTTGCAGCAGTTAGAGTGTCCCAGGCGGTGGAAGAGGGATCTTGGTGGGTAGGCCGGGTGCAACGCATCAGACAGCGTAAAGGACGGGGTTTTGGAATCCTCAAACATCCAATTGACTTGATGAATCTGCCATCGTCAACTGGGAAGAAAGGAGCTTCAGAGTCTGGCATCCAGATTTACCTGAACTACTATTCCAGAGGTCCAGGTCGGCTCAAATTCAGGTACGATCTCAGTGATTCTAATTGGGTGGACGTAGAGTCCATAATTTCAAGTGTAGCGTTGACGTATAATTCTGCTACCAAAATGTACAGCCTGGATTCTGAAGGCGCAAGTTCTTTTGATAGCTTCGTTTCCAACAAAAACTGATTAATTCTTTTATGTTTAGAGCTCCCGGCTTAGTTGTGATTAATTCAGTACAGTTTGTTTGTAGGATAAGTTTTGCGTAGGAGTTCTATAGGAGTTGCAGATTTACCATACCAGATTTTGAGGACAACTTCACCTGCTGTTATCAGAACTTTGCATTTGTAAATGCCGCTATGAACTTTGAATGTACAATTCAGTTTGAATTTCGGAGGTTCCAAGAGAACCCTTGTTTGGGAAGTGATTAAGGCCAATTAAGTGTCCTTACTTCCAATTTGTCTTTGCTGCCATTGTGTATGTTTGTTGTTGACGATTTCTGTCTCTTGTTTGCGTTATCATAAGTTAGTCACCTTGTGAGTGATAAATTTTTGTGTGTTCACAATGTTCTTTAACTTCTACTGGTATGGATGTCTTTCTAAGATTCATATAAGTAATATATGGTGCAAACAATAAGTCAGCCTCAGTTTTTACAAGTAAGATAAGGTCTCAAAAATGCTCTTCACTTAGGTTTTTTCTAAGGTAATGGCCTCATAAATTCAAAATTAGAAGCTAAGTAACCCCCCATAAAATACCCTGTGAACGCAGGTGGTACCTAACTTACACATGTAGTGCCCCCCCCCGAGGTTGTTAGTTGCGAGGTTGTTGTGGTTTCGTTAGTTAACCTAATCGTGAGAGCGTGGGGAGATTGCGGACCCGGATAGCGTGGATTTTGGTGTGTAGGTCGGATGCCTTGCATGGCCGCCGTTGCAGCTAGAATCCGGTTCCTGTTATCTTAGTATTAGGAAGAGGGTTTGCAAGCACCCAACTACGGGGCAATGTTCCTAAGGTTGTATGAGATGCGCTGCCATTTTTAATATTACGTATGTGTCCTTAATCTTGACACCTATCTATTTCTTTTTGTATGAGCTCCGAAGTGGTCCTTGTCACGGACGTACCCCATTCCGCATGGTTGTGTAACCTTTATGAAGCCTTGATTGCAGTGGAAAGGAAGAGGTGAAGGATCTGGGTTTCCCTAGGATTCCGTGAGAGGGTTAGAAACCGTATCTGGTCATAACCGGATCCGGATTCTCTAGGATTCCAGTCGTTGTAGTAAGCGAAGGGTCGGAATACCTCTTGCGTAACCGGCTGTCCGGCAGCGTCCCTAAAGTTGTGAGGAGGTAGACACCACCATGGTGCATGTGTTTGTCATGTGCAGAGGATGTTAGGATTGATAGTGGAGTCTTTCGCCACTCTAATCTATGAGGAGAGAGTTTTGTACACCGTCCCTCTCCAAATAGGACGCGTAGTCCGATAGCTAATGTCATGAGGGAAAACTAGAGCTGATTATTGTTGTGTGTGGTTTGATATTCCCGGATCCGGATGCAAAACTGGAAACAAGAAAGTGAAAAGAGGCAATCCGGATAATCGGAAAGGTGAGGTAACCGGATTGGGCCTGATTGAATAAGAAGAATAAGAGGAAGTTTAGACAGGAGTCATAATCGGATTGTCCTAACCTAGCTAGCTTCACCTGAATCCCTAGAACGATACACGAGTCACCACTTGGGGTGTTTTGGTCACTTAAAACACTCAAGGGGATGCACTTGCAACAACCATGTTCCGACACTTTGTAACCATTATCAGCGTGCTTGGCATATGGCTTGCTTGACGCCGCCTCTTTCTACTCTACCATCCGGGGATTGGGCTTGTCGTGCACAATCGCATCGTGCCAAGATATCATCGTGCTAATCAGGTGAGAACACACAGTCAGAGACAACTCGAGAGTAACGGTGACATAACCACCACCGTTACCTCTATAAAACAATAATACAATGCACACTTACACACTTTCAGCAATCCAGACTTGGGGAAAAGAAATAAATGACCCATGACCTCGTACACCAAGAAGTAGTAAGCGGTCTCCAAGTACCCCTTTACTTGCCCCCTTCGCCCGTGCTGAAGCCCCTTTCACACCGACGAACCACACAGTTTACATGTAAACTGAATGATAACCGTGAATGAAAACCTCTCAAAACCATAGAACCAATGTCATCTACATGAAAAGACGCTAAAAGACTTAACAAACAAAAGGTAGGCCGGGTGCAAGTAGAGCCCCATCCTTAATCGCCTCTAACATATTTTTAATGCTAGACTTTGTCCACTCAGACCCTCAACGTGCTAAACACTCAGGACAAGACCATTGATCTACTGGTACTTCCAACAGAGGTGGAGTTAAGCATTCTAAATGCCACCCCGTAGAACATAAGTCACAAATAACCATAGTGGCAGCCCTTATGGCACTACCACACAACCGACAACGTAATCCAGCAGAGATGTGAGAGAGACCAGGGTGTACTGTCCCATCAATGTGTGGCAAGTGACAAGGTGCACAATTACGTGTGTGATCCTTCTACTTCTTGCCATCACGACCCTCCAATACTAACACTCATGAGTCCTTCACCTCACGAACTCTCAAGATTACCCTTCCTGCTGTCACATCCAAGGTGGTGGGCGCTGCTTGCTGCAAATACACATAGTCTCCAGGTGTGAAACGCCGCACCTGCGGTCGATAACCACCTCCCCGTATTGTAGCATAGCGCAACGTATCCCGATGTTGAGCAATGGAGAGGTTCTCCAATGTCATGGGCATCACCCTTTTGAACAACTTTGCACGTTGCTCACACACTTGAGCCCACGTGTTTGGATTGTCCATGTTAGCCAACACGGTGTCAGCATCTGCTTGAATGGCCTTCGGTAAAACCGGGTGCCTTCCAAACAATAGATAGTAAGGTGAAAAAGACGCCAAGGATGCTTGTTTGCTGAACCGATAGCCCATTGCTATCCATGGTAGCTGTAAATCCCAATCCTGGTGATGTCCTTTCTTCAAGCTGTACTTCCGGAGCCCCCTCTTGACAATTTGCACCATGCGCTCCGCCAATCCATCTGCTTCCGGGTGATTCCTCGAAGTAGTGCGATGATCAATCATCGCTTGCTCACACCAAGTCTGAAACTCACCCAATAATTCTCTGCCTTGGTCTGTGAGTACCTCTGCTGGAGCTCCAAAACGACTCAGAACACGGTCAAGAAACGAATAAGCGGCCCCCTCACTGAATTTATCGGGCAATGCCACTAACTCTATCAATTTCGAGAAATGCTCGATGATTACCAACACATACTTGTTATGTCGAGGTGTCACTGGCAGTGGACCTGCAAAATCCAAGCTCCATCTATATCCTAAGCCCATAATTGGCAAAGGTTGTAACTGAGGCATTGGAGCGTTAAAAGACGCTCGTACTCGGTCACACACCATACACCGAGCCACTAAAGCTTGCACTTGGGATTGCATTCCACGCCACCAGTAGTGAATCTGAAGTAGACTATAAGTCCTCCGCACTCTAAAGCGTCCAAGGTTCTCATGTGTGTCTTTAATCAGTTTCACTCTTTCTATTGGAGTTGGTACTACCTTCTTAGTACCATATGGCCACACTCTCACAAGGTGAGTCTTCTCCCACACAAACCTCTTAGCTCGTTGTAGAACCCTATCTCTCTCCTTATGAGACCATGAAGCCACTGCTTCTCCATCCTTAAAAAACTGCATCACATTCGTGTCTTCGTAGATATCTCTGGCGCCCCCAGACTCCTCACCTCCATACTCATCTACTGTGGCCACAGTAGCTTCCCCGGTGGTGTCTCGATGCATTGCCAATATCCCCAGAAAACCCGAACAATACCACCCTGGCAACGGGTTGGTTTCACCCTCAGTATGCCACCTAGCACCTGTATCATCCTCTTAGTTTGGAATTGGATTGCGGCTAAGGCCATCTGCATCCATATTAACCAAACCTGCCCTATGAACCACCTTGAAGTCATACTCCATCAACATCAAGGCCCACCGTGCCAATTTTCTTGTTAATTTATCAGACTCCATCAACCATTTCAACGGCTGATGATCTGTAACTAACAGAAATTCGTTACCGTAAAGATATTACCGAAAATGAGCAATTGCCCATATTGCAGCCAAGCATTCCCCCTCATACAAGCTATACTGAGCCTCAGCATTGTTGTTGGACCGGTTGGCATACGCAATCACAAATTCCTTGCCATCATCATCCATTTGCGTTAATATTGCACCAATTCCCAACGAGCTTCAATCTGTGTGTAGCTGGTATGTCCTTCCTGCTATAGGCCTCCGAAGTATTGGTGCTGATGCCAAACGGTCTTTCAATTGTTGAAAGGCCGCCTCTTGCTCATCTCCCCAAATCCAAGGTTGATCATTCCTTGTCAACATGGTTAATGGTTTGGCAATGGCACTGAAAGTTTTGACAAACTTTCTATAATAGTTACACAAGCCCAGAAATGCTCTCTACCTACTAACATCTCGTGGTCTAGGAATAGACATCACTACTTCCACTTTGCTAGCTACCACACCTAATCCACTCGGATAAATCATGTGGCCTAGA
Source organism: Bryoerythrophyllum caledonicum (assembly GCA_963971425.1). Taxonomy (NCBI): domain Eukaryota; kingdom Viridiplantae; phylum Streptophyta; class Bryopsida; order Pottiales; family Pottiaceae; genus Bryoerythrophyllum; species Bryoerythrophyllum caledonicum. Next base: position 1,907,639 of record OZ020525.1, on the reverse strand, counting down.
TACTCAATGCGATCAAAGTAGAATTTGCACTTACCAGGGTGCAACTTTAATCCATGAAGCCTCAATCTAGCAAAAACCTCCACCAAGTGTAGTCTATGTTGTTTTCGATTCCTGCTAAAGACAATGATGTCATCAATATAGCATCTCACGAAATCCAACCCCGAGAATACTCTCTCCATGACCCTTTGAAATTCTGCTGGAGCATTCTTCAATCCAAACGGTAGAAACTTCCATTGAAACAACCGGTCCTTCCCATCCCTGTCAATGCCCCAGAACGCGGTTTTCTCCTTGTCTTCCTCTCTCAATCCAATCAGGTGGTATCCAGAGCGTAAATCCAACGTACTAAACACCTTGGCATGGCCAATGGCCTCAAAATTCTCCTCCGGAGTTGGCATTGCATAACGGTCTGACTTAGTGAATTTATTAATTCTCCTATAGTCACCACACATCCTTTTCTCAGTCCAATTACCATAAATGTCCTTCTTGGATGGCATAACCGTTGTTGATGCATACTCACAATCTGGAGGAGCCAACTCCACCAACCCTGCAGCCATCAATTCTTCAGTGCGAGCACGAATCATCTTTCGCTCCATGTCGCTGTACTTGTATGGCTTTCAATAAATTGGTGCTTCGTCGGTTAAGTTAATACGTACGTCTTGCCCCTTCAACACTCTCAAATCATGTAAACTGAAAGCAAAACAATCTAAATACTCCTTTAGGAACTCATGTTCCTCTACCTCCACTGCTCCATCTGCCAGGCCTACTCTTGGTTTCCAAGTGTCCTTAGTCACCACCTCCTTCGGTTCCTTTGGAGCAGGGTTTTCCATCCTTGGTTGCTATTGAATCCCCTATGGAGGAGACTCCCCTCCTTCCTCCTCAATAACACTCCCAAGTCCTTCCAATTGACTCAATTTGTCAATTTCTTCCATGTGAAGAGTTGTGTGTTCTTCTACAAAGATCTTCTCCACAACACCCTCCAAATCCATCCTCTGGTGAGCCAATCTGCTCCCTTCACTCCAGTTCTCCCCTCCATAGTGAAGATTTGTTGCCTTGGTGGTTGCAAAAATATTTGCGTTATCCCACATGTTCCATGGATGAGGTGCAAAGGCCCTCTCGCCCCCAACCACCTTGCTTGTCACCCTGACAGAGGCAAGTGGTTCTCCTGCCGCCCATAACTCATAATAACCCATATAACTAGTCAAACTAGAAGCTAATCGCTTCTGTTTTGCAATCACTAATGAAACAATCCAAGTCAGGCAATTTAAATCCATGGCCTAACCAAGTAAAAATTGTCTCTGTGGTTCTGAAATCCCAGGCACATCGGTGGTGCCAGTGGGAAACCCCATGGCTCTCTCTCGCTCATTTGCATTTGCCTCCACCATCTCCTGGAACAATGAATCCCATACAAGTCCAGGTCCATTATCCTTGAAGGCATAAGACCGTGCAAAGCTAACCAACGTGGACAAGGCCCTACGTGGTTCCCCCTTGCGGTTAACCACCGCTAACGGTGTCTGGTCATCGTGATACACGCGCCGTGGTGTCCTGTGAGGATCCAAAATGTCACTCACATACACATCTGGGCGTTGAATACGACCCACCGCAGACTGTAGCAACTCTGCTGGTGTCAGGTTTGTCTACCACAAGCGTGGTCTATGTGCCCTGGACCCTACTGCAGCCGCATCAATTAACACTGGCAAACCCAGAGTCTGATGGATCCTATGCATACTCTCGAGTGTCTTGGACCTCGAACTACTCACCACGGGCACGTTCTCTACAATATAACCAGGCGGTTGCCTCCGAGAAGTTTGAAGCAATCGAAGCACTGGAATCATGTCAAAGAACTAGAAGAACGGAAATCCTTTAAGCCATTCTGATTGCCTGCCATAGACATGCCTGGGCAAGGCCATCCTGCAATAACAAGGTCCACATGACCCACACGGTGAATGTCATCGTCTGACAACAAGGAAATATCACCTACAAGCGTAGAGAATGAGGTTTTGATGGCACTAGTGGCCAACAATTCTGGAAATTGAGTCCTCAGTCTCCGTGTGTGACGTTTGGCTACATGTCTTGCTGCTTTATCCACATCCACGTAAATGTAGCGCTTAACCTTGATCCCGGCTTGTAAAACAACTGCCAAACCTGTGCCAATTCCTCCAAAAAGCTCCAATAATATGATACCATCCATTGGTGCCTTCCAATGGATGGTAGCAGTGTCTAACGGAGGCCCCATGTCTTGATGAACTCCAGTCTCCTGTTGCATCTGTGGTAGCATAGATTGTTGCCATGCTTCTTCCACTGCTAAATCCACGGCCTTTCTCAATTGGGTGGTGTTACTCCACACCGCCTCAATCCCAGGTCTGTATCCTTCTTCCTCTCCACCACTCGTGTTGCCCATGTAGGCATCCACCTTCTCTGAAATGTGGTCAACCATAGAAGGATCCTCAAAACCTGCCTGAAACCATGAAGGTTTCATATTCATACCTCCAGAGAAGGCAAATACGTCAGCTAAGTTACCAGTAAGAACTCGAACAAATCGAGCTGGCAGCTGAGCCTTCCGCCCATCTCCTGCTTGCCATCCTCGTCTATAGCTTGCTGACTCCTCCCAGAAATCCAAGGTGAATCCCATAGGGTATAGCACCGCCGAGCCCACCAAGACATCATACGACTTGGCCTCCGTAACGATCGCTTTCACCTTCATAGAACTGGCATCTGCCACATCACTTTGGTTGAGTTGTAACACCAACTCAGCCCTTGTGATCCCTGTCGCGTGCTCTGTACCCCCAATGGATGTGCTAATGGTCCAGGGACACTTCTCCAAAGTATCCCCAGTTAATCCCAACCCTTCCATAGCAGACGCTCCCAGCATCAAAGGTTGAGCTCCCGAATCTAGAAGCACACGTCGAGGTACAAATATCTTCCCCTTAGGCCCAACGAGTTGGAAAATACCTTGGGAATAATCAATCACTGCTACACCAGGGATAATGGATGATCTCTCAATCGCAGGTCTAGCGGCCATTGTCTTCACACGCATGTCTGCTGAAAGCAGCCCCTCCACGTTGTCACTCTGGCTCTCCTCTGCCTGGATTATCTCTGTCTTTAACACATTAACCCCCGTGGAGTTATCCAACTCACACATCGAGGTCACACTTTTGAAAACCTCTGCCACACTGAAGCCATCATGTGACAACATCTTAGCAGAAAATAACGAGGCTTCCCACACGGAAGTAGTTGCCTCCATAAGTGCTCCAAGACCTCCTATGAGTACTCCAGCTCGTGCTAAGGCTTGTGTGGATGTTGCCACTGGTCGTGGTAGAGGTACCATGGATGACGTGGGAACCATCTCTTCTAAAGTGAAGGATTGAGGCAACCTGGCTTGTCGATTATCCTTTCAATGGTGGAGATCCAGAGTTAGACTAGCTCCACGCGGAACATCCTTGGAACTTGGAGTATGACTCCGTGTGAGGGCATAGGCCTCCTGTGTGCCATCCTTGATGGCAAGTGCCATACCACTCAACATAAAATCTCCAAATTCATCATCCATTGAGCTAAAATCGCCCCTAGTATGAAAATTGGGAGTAATCTGAGGCTTGCTACCTTCCACATTGGTACTGGCACTCATAGCTTCCATCTTGGCCTCCAACTCGGCGAATTTGGCCTTCCAGCTCTTCTTCTCCCCTCCAGTGGTCTTGGACTCCTTGTCCTTGCCTCTTTTAGCTCCCTTGCTCCTCGTGGACTTCAACTCTGGATGAAGCTTCCAGCAGCTGGCCTCTGCATGCCCTTTGGCACGAGCAAAAACCTCCAATCTGAGGTGTGGAAGTCTTACCTTCCTTGCAATCCTTCCTCTGATGTCATGGCTTCCCTCATTTGAAGCACAAGGCACCAGACTCTGCAGTATATGAAGGAATGGCCACCTTGGCCACCTTAACCTTCTCTGGGACCTTCTCTTCACGTTTGAAAAAGCCCATGGCTGCCTTCTCTTCCAGTAAGTTTATCTCAATCCGCTCCGAAGTCACAAAAACAAACCGTAGTGTCGTGGGTACTCCCAATCGCAACGCCTCATTGCGAACCAAGGTCTTCAACTCCTTATCCAGGATACTGTACCAATGTTGCACTGCATGTTGTTCTGTAACTCCGTGAGTGGCTGAGATTAGTCTCTTTAATCTTGCATGAGCCTCTCTCAGAGACTCGTCACCTCCACGTGTGAAGGAACGCAGGGCCTTCATCTTATCCGCCCTCTGTCCTTGGTAGTCTCTATGGAGTTGCACGAAAAATCCCACGGTGGGATTGAATGGAGGTGGATGATTTACTAGTACATCTGGTTGCTTCACATCCTCCGTTGAGCTCGTGCCTTCCTCCATCTTCCTCTTGGACAAGAGTGGGGGTATCACCCTCGGTGCTCCACCGAACACGTCCACGTAGTTCGGTGCGTAGAAGTCTCTCCAGGCCATGATTTCGGTGAAATGAGCCGCCTCAAACTCTCCGTAGTCCGCCAGTGGCGCTCCCTCCAGACACCCAAACAAGGCTCTCCACACCATGTACGGATTGAAGTTGGGATTACGTGACTTCTAGAGTTCACACCACATGGTGAACTCCCTTTTGAAGTCATCGACTTCGATGGTGCCCGTGGCACCTGAAAATCTTCGTACCCCTCTTTCTCCACCTCCATATGGTGAAGCCATTTCCTCCCAATCAAAATATGATTGATAAGGCTTTATGGGTAAGAGTGGAACCTGAACACTCACATGTGGGCTTTCAAGAAATTCCTCCTCTCCTACCAATGGCAAAGCACTCTCCTCTGCCTCTTCTGGTTGACCACGATTTTCTGTCAATACTCTCTCACTAGCATCTACTGAGAAGGGGGTATTTCTGCGTGTAAACCCGGGACCCTTCCAGTTCTCCAGATTGCTAATTGGGTGCTCTTACTCGAACAATCGCCAGGCCTCATGGGTTCCTCTCATCTCTGGGGCATAGATCGTAGATGTCACTTCCCAGTCCAGCAACTCTAAGGTAAGAGTATCCCCCACAATCGAGGCACGCTCTTGCCACGTGTTTACCTCCCACTGCCATGTAGTGTGGAATAAAAATCCTTCGCTCTCGAACTCAGTGAAAATGAAGGAGAAGGTGGGTAGCTGGATGCCTGAAGAGAAGTCCTCTACCTCTACACTATATCTGGATCCAGAATTTCGCAGGACCACGGCCTTACCTTCAATCACCAAATCTTCCACCCTGACTTGCCCACGAGCGCGGCACAGAGGTGCTGGAATTCCCTCCTTCACCCGAAGTGAGCGAATCTTCTGAACCCCACCTAGTGAAGTCTAATACTTCACCGATTCTGTGCTCAACACCTTCGTGCCTGGTTTACGCAAATTCTGGGGTCCCGTACGAGATTTGGCTATGGGAGAAAGCTCAAAGTTCCCGTGGCTACTACTTGCTGTGGAAGGGGAGTCTTTCACCCGAATGCTCTGCAAACACGTGATCAAGGTGTCTAACACCTCGCCATTAATTTCCACCTTTGGCCCACTAGCCTTCTCGAGTTTCTTAGACTAACCTCTTCCCTCCATAGTCCATAACTTAAATTCCAAATATCCTTAAAATACTCAAACCATGTTAATAAAATCCCTGCAGGCTTCCCCTTTACCCCCCACCAGGCCCTATGAGCATGAGTCACCTCTCAACCTCCTCATAACCAACCTTGATCCTCAGGTGATCTCACATGCAAGCCCTTCCTGACCTCATACGAGTATGACAACCACACATACAATCCCAGTGTGGGTATCGTGCGCAAATCTGAGCATGTATCATAAACCTGTGTGTCTGCAACCAGTCGGGTGTTCCCCACTACCAATTATCAGTCCCAAGCTCGGTTACCAACCCCCACAGCTGGTCATCAACCCGACTGCCGGTTATCAACGCAACTGCAGGTCATCAACCCCATAGCCGGTCAACAACCAAGGGGGCGGGGTTTCAACCAAGCGACCCGGGCACCAATCATGTCCAGGGTATCAATCCCTGGACCGGTTATCAACACTGACCAGGTTATCAACCCTGGTCAGGTTATCAACCTCTGCCCTGGCTATAAACCCCTGCCAGGGTATAAGTAGAGGACCGGGGTATCGGAGTGGACAACTATCAGGCGGATAGGGTATTAACAGTAGAACATGGTACCATCAGCAAAACAGGGTATCATCAGCATAAGAGTATCAGCCCTAACCAGGGTATCAACCCAAACCAGGGTATAAAACCGGACCAGGGTATCAATACCACAGGAGGGTTTTGGCTCTCATTGTCCGGGTACCTCTCACTATCCGGGTATAAACCCACAAACTCGAATATCATCCCACAGACCCGGGTATAATTCCTGTCCCAGGTATAAACCAATCAACCGGGTGTAAAGTACAATCTGGGTATCCGGAAGCCAGCCGGGTATTAAAGAGCCAGCCGGGTATTGGAGAGCCATCCGGATATCATACCTAGGTGGGTATCAGACCGCTGCGGGTATCAGACCCCTGCGAGTATTCTACCAGGCGGGTATCGGGTCTCAAACCCGGGTATCATTAATAAGACCGGATGTCAAAGCTGTACCGGGTAGCAATAGTCACGACCGAGTGTCAGTTCTCAAACGGGTATACTGTCTCAAGCCGGGCACCAACACACGGACGGAGACCTAAGCGCAGCCGGGCAGCAGTAAGCAGTAGGGTATGAAACAGCCGGTTAGGGTATTTAAAATGCCGAGTAGGGTATCAGATAGACCGGGTACGACACAGCCGGGTAGAGGACCGTAGCAAGCTGTGTCTATATGGTGTCTCCGCCGCAGTAAACCCTGTCTGCACCTCTCGGTCTGTATGCACACCTCCGCCGCGTCTACACCCTCCCAGACCTGTGTCGTTTCTCTCCTTACTATAGCAACTGTGCCACTATCAACCTCGGTAGCTCCCGCACCTCACACCTCCAGCCTTCCTAGTCATCGTGCACGTAGACTACCGACGCCTTCGCACTGCTCCGCCTTCACACCCTCGTGGTCAACGATCAAATTTGGACCACCGCGCATTCGACGTGACCACCACCTGGTCGCCGTACTGCAAGCACTGCGCCTCCGGCAACGTCAACCAGCCACTGCCCAGGCCCCAGTCCAGCGCGCGCTCCGTGCACCAGCAGTACTCCTGCGGAGTCTCGCCCTTCCACGCGAGCACCACCACTGTAGCAGCAACGCCGAACGTCACTGCAGCAACTCGTCCGTGGAGTCTTCGACACAAACCGAGCACAATGTCGCCCAGATTCACGATCACTACTCCCGCACTCAACCTCGCTCGTTCGCGCTTCAGAGTCAACGTTCAGAGCCCTCGCACGCAGCCTCCAGCAAGCTCCAACGTCAACAGTCCGCCCAAAGCGGATCTTGCTTCATCCACCAACTACGGATGAATCTCCAAGTCAACAGGATTTCATCTATGTTGGTTGGCATATGGCCACTCTCTACCACTCCTTTCCAACCTTATCTCTAACATTCATCCCTTCTCCTCTAAGCATGCTTGAGGTTTTGCAACAAAAATTTCAGCACTAAAACATTGCTCAAAAACACCCTAAACACAACATTTTGAGGGTTTTAAGTGTCACTAAATCACTAGGAATACACTCATATCTTAGTGATGATCTTTCTCAAGTAATAAACAAGTAGAAAATACTCATAAACTACACATAGTCAAGCCAATGCCATTCTTAAAGAATGAACGCATAATAACAATGAAGTTCAAGAAGTGCACGCACGCACTCTCTCACTCCATCACGCGGGAGACTCAACTTGAGAAAGATGAGTCTCCCCACACTACACGTGGAGGTCATTTGGACTCCAAGTCTCAAATGAGGTGTCAAAAGACACCAACAAGGCCCTAAAAGTCAAAGAACACTAATACTAACTCTAATTAACAACTAAAGCTAGCATCTAGGGTTTCCTTGGGCCATTTAACCTCCTAGTTGGTTTACAACGCGTAAACCAACCTCCACAAACCTTCCAACGCGTCGAACCTGACAGGCTTGCCCTCGTTGTTGGAGGTCTTCAAGCCTTGTTTCACCCGATGGAACGACTTGAATTCCTCGTGGACTTGTCACTATGTGGTGTGTTGCCATCCAGTTAGATTTCTTGGTTTTCATTCAGGGATAGGCAACGTGAAGATTGACCAAGGGATTGGCAACAAAGTTGCCTAAGGCGACTAAAGATGGGGCTCACATTGTACCCGACCTACCCTCTCTTTGTTACTTCTCCATATGCTTATTGATTCCGCAACGGGCGATATCTTCGACTGGATGCGTACAGGTGTTGCAGCGACATCACGGTGGCGTTTAGTCATGTTAGTGTTGTTTGATCCTAGTTGGATAGAGTGTCTCTTTTTCCGCTAGGGGAGACACTTGAGGATGTGTTACGTATATTTGTTTTAGTGTGTGTTTCTCGTTTATTTGATGTTGGTTAGGTCTCTCAATCTGTGGTAATTATGGATCTTTCTTTACACGACAGCTGTCACGGGATGTGGCGTCGAGGGCCTCTCCGTATCGTAGTTTTAGCGTAGATTAGTTTGTTACTAATCTACGAGTGTTTAGGGACAAACGGCGGCGCACCGCATTCATTTGTGGATGATTTTCATCCACTTAGGGCTGTATGCGTGTGCGTATAGTGCCGTACATGTCCTTGACTTGACGTCTTTGTTAAGTCAAGCTTTGTGAGTGAGTTAGAGAGTGTTAGTGATTACCTTTGATTGTAAGTGATTGTTTATCATTAATGAAGGCTCCGCATTCTCCTATACTACTTGCACTTGTTGATTCTTCCTTTGTGGAGAGCAAGACGCTTGACTACGTGAGTGATTTCATAATGTATGTTTTTCGTTTATTTGATGTTGGTTAGGACTCTCGATCTGTAGTGGTTATCGATCTTTCTTAACACGACAAGTAGCTCAACCCTTTAATGCTTAAGACAACGAGACCTTGGAAAAATCTGTGACTGTAATAGATATGTACAACATCATCTACTCAATGGATACATTTCAATGCAGACTCACAAAAAATCACTGTAGTTTGCCAAAGTTTACATCTATTGGAGATCATATTAAGGTCTTCATGGAAAAAGTGACAACTCCTAAGGTACCAAAATTTACCCTCCGAGAGCCTTATAGACTCCAAAGGGTTAAGCCGCATTGATCACTTCTTCAAATCCTCAACGGTCATCATCGTCTTATACTCGATAGTCACATCTCTAACCCTCCCTCACCACCTTAACCCTTAAATGCCGAAGCAACCAGAAATTGGCTTCTTTGATGACATTGTTGGATGATAATCAACGTGAATAATTGTTTTTCATCCAAATTATTTTTAGGAGAGTTCCTTGTATGTACAAACATTAGATGATGATGAAACTACCCTCATTGAGGTAATCATGTTTTATCAAAGAAAGAAAATGCTAGTGATACGGATCTCAATACAGTGAAATTGAGAAACTTCTAGCTTTAGATCTAGATCTGAATTCAAGCCATCAAAATGATATTTTTTGAATTTGAGTCCAACTAATGAAATGAAGCTAATGATGTCTAGTTTCCATACCATTTTGAAAATTAAAATTGAATAAGTTATTGCAATTTGAACTTGGACCTGTTACCGTGGTTCTAATTTTAGCCAAACACGGAACTTTCATTTACACCACAAGTTTTCGCACTATAATGTCCACCTTTGGTGAAATTTTCAGAATTTTTTAGTGTAATTTGTATTTAATATGAATTTTCTTCACTTTTTCTTCATAAAATCACAATAAATTCAAATTTCTGCAGCAAAAATCTGTGATTTTTGTAACATAATTGAGCCATATGATCTCATCTTTGAATTTTTTTAAAAAAAATGTTCCACTTATATTTGATGAGAAACTAGAGCATATAGTTGATTGAAAATTTAGATTGATGCCACGGTCATAGGCTCCGTCGTTACCCTTACCCACATTCAACTCTCTAACCCAACACCCTAAACCCACCATCCTGTTGAGCCTCTCTGCTGTCGCACATCCCTGCTGCAATAAGGCCAATTGATATCTGGTGGCGGCACGGGTATCTACGGGTCGCGGGTGGGGCTCTACAGGTCGCCTTGGGCAGAACAGAAATGAAGGGTCAACGAGCGCAATCTCATCTTATGGCTCATTATGAGGAGCGCCGAGCCAAATACCGCCTAGTGCACAAAGTCTTCTATGGTAGGCCATTTTACTGCGAAGGGCATGGTATATGTTTCGGTGGTCAACTGTTATGGTAGGCCATTTTTATATGATTCCGTGGTCTACTAATATGGTAGGCCATTTATATATGATTCCGTGGTCTACTTAAGGTAGCGGTTAATATTTCCGTGCAGTTCCAATTGTCGCACCCTACATTCCAGGGCTGTGTGTTAGAAACCAACCAGCCTGGCTTCAGAAAGTGTCCAAGCTTGTTCTAATTCCGCCCATGCTTGGGAAAATTGAGAACTTCTGATTGGTTCGAATTGGTGCACAAGTGCTCTATTTTCAGAATCCAACCTCTCATGAACACCATGACTCTATGAGCGGTTATTGGCCACTCTAGGCCTTCGTTCTTAAAAATTCATAGAAAATTGTAGAAATGCTCAAAAAATGTTTTTTTTTTGGGGATGCCTTTGCAATAGCTTTGCGAAGCATCCAAAAATCATAATTTTTTTCTTTCACAAGTCTAAATATGCAAACCTGAAATTCGCACGGGAATATCAACCTCTACCTTATATGGTAGGCCATTTTTATATGTTTCGGTCTCATTTTCCTGGAGCCGACAGCTTCGACCTGCCAGCGCTCCAAGCTGGGATTGCGACTGCATCGCTCTGGTTGTGATCTGATGTGATCAATTGCGCATTCTCAGATCTGAAGTGCGGGAAGGACTTTCTCGGCCAGCTTAGCCACGTAAGTTTACTCTCGAATGGTCTCCTCTTCTTCATTAATCTCATCCTGAGTTGAACACCGTCTTTAGATACATGTTAGGCTGGTTGTTGTTTTGCAAATAGAGATAGGAGTTGGGCGGCCGGAACCGGGAGTTTGGGCTTTGAGTTGTAACTTACAAGGTAAATTTACTATTCATGGAAGCTTTTGTAGATATTGACAATGTCTTGAGTGCCTAATAAAACTCCCAGTCACTTTGCTTTTTTGTAATTCTAGGTGGCTGGGGAGGGTGTGAATCAGGCTAGCTGCTTGGAACGTTTCCACTAAGAGTATATCTGTTACTTAGCGGTATATTTGTTGTATAACCGGCACTTCTTATCTAAGAATATTAGAGGATGTCTGAACTCAACTACATATACAACATGTGGGCACTCGATAGCACCAGAAACCCAGTTACTGTCGAGGATGATCAGAAGAAGCAGTTTGCTTACAAGATCTTGAAGGAAGACTTCATTATCCGCCGTAGACGGGAAGATGGCAAGGGATCTGAATTGAAAGAGATTCAGTCCGATATTTACCAGTTGATGGGGTTTTACAGCGTGTTCCAAGGAGTGTGGTTCCAAGGTGTCACCCAGTTGGCGCCGCAGACGAGTTGCAGAGCCTCTGCAATCCCCATTGCTCTCTCCTGTCTTGTTTCTATTGCCACCATCATAGGAGTACATCTCAAGCTTTCCAAGGTGTTCTCCCTCCAAGAATCTTTTTTCAAAGACAAACTTGAATCCAAGGTACTTTACGTCTTGCAAACCCTGCCATAGTCTAGCTGTAAATATGTTTAAGTTTGAGTAGGATGCCCCGCTTTTTGTTTATTACACTAGTATTTGTTCACTTCATATGATTATTAGATGTAGAGTAGCTTTATGGTCTTCAGTATCATCCTTATTAAAATATTCAGGGAGAACTTGGTGGTCCCTAAACTGAAGTTACAGTAATTTTACGTGTGAGAAATAGAGTTGGCATGGTAGAACTGAAACTATTCAGAGCTGATTTTAATACTATTCAGAATGGAAAAGGGGGTTTCGGTCAACTTTCGATGCCGTTACAGATAACTTGAGTCATTCCCCAGAATTTGAAGGTTGGTTAGTGTTTTGCAAGCATATATTACATATCTTACTTGGTTAGGTTGGTTTCTTCAGATACGGGAATTCAGATGCAGTTCATTCGAACGTGAGGGCCTATGCTTTGACTTGAGCACGATTGGATCGGATACAGAGCAACCATCGGAGACGACCTACTTTAGAAAGGAGCTTGTGAAACTGCACCGAACCAGGCTTGTTTTACTTCTATTTTTTACCATCGTATCTGCTCTCTTTGCATGGCTAGTCGGTGCAATAATGTGTGACAAGTTCCCCTGATTCAGCTTTGTGGAGTTATTCTGGTACCGTTTCAAACATTCTTTTGCTTCTGTTCTTGTTTCTAAGTTCGTGTGATGGATAGCTATTATCAGTAGTGGAAAAATGTTTTGGGATATTGACCATTTTCACTTATCTCGTTTTGACCATTTAATAAATTTTTCTCTGCTCGAGCGGGATATCGAACATGTCCCACTGCATCCACATCTAAAATTTTGCAAATAGTATTCGAACACTTAAAATGTCAGGATTTTCACCTGGAAAGTTTTGCACTAGAGCGCGAATGTTATCAATAATTGGCCGTAAGGTATTGTATCTTTAATAAGACGTTACGGACTCATGTGACACATTGTTGATCTGGCTGTTTCTTTTTCAGGTGAGGAAGCAAAAAAAATAACTCGCACAATGTATGAAACAGTACTCATCAATTCATCTGGTGTTACTGTTGAAGTGAAAGAGGGTACTGCTGGCGTCTTTAGACTTCTCACAAAGTTAGTACATGGAAGCACTTTTAAGCTACGGGTTGATCCGAATGCAACATATCGAGAGACCATTTTTCACAAGCTGCCTGACGGCATGGATTGGTGGATTTCTTCTGATGATTTGTGCCAGTTCTCAACCATCGAGCTGCCGCCCAAATCTACTGGAACCGCGGAGTATGTAGTGAAACTAACACCACGTGGTGTCAGCAGCAGTAAAGCCAATGATACGCATTTGTTGAGGAGAACACGATGTGTTGCCGGCAGCAATACAACCACGCTGGCACAGGGGTTGTGTACAATATCACGTGTTGCCGGCATCAGTTCAACCACAGTTCAACCGCGAAGCAAGAAAATAAGTGGGTGGATTTTCGATTCCGTGAGAAGGTTCTGGAAAGGAGACTCAAGTTTGTGAGGTTTGTAGAAAGTATCACCCATACATATTTTCAGCATTTTTTCTCTGTTCACACATGTAATGTGATTTTTGTTTGAAATGCATTCCTAGTACTAAAATGCATGTTACTGTGTAGAATGCAGATTTTTAAGAATTGCCTACTTTCAATGCAGAAATGATAATGATCATTGAAAAATGTTTTACACTCGAATTTTTGCATAACGATGTCAGTGGTATTGAAAATGACTGAATTCGTCACTGTCCTAAATGGCAATGTATGCTAGGCAGAATGTACTAGAATAGGATTTGATGTCAGACAACACTTATCCATTAACTACTCTATTATGAACTAAGGAAAGATGTCTATTTCCAAAATATGCCAGTATGCATATTTGGAGGGGATGCATAATAGATTAATTTTTCAATGTACATAAAAGGCCCAGAAGGAGTCGTGACCAATAGCCAACCTTAATTTGCAGCTCTGAATGATCAAAAGAGGTGAAAATCGGGTGGTGTATTGAATGGCGGTAATAGGAAGATGGATGAAACAAGCATGCTTACCTTAGATCTATGTTGTGGCCTTGAAATTTGGTACACATGCTTTTGACATAAAGATGATCTTGTGTCAAAAGTTTCATGGTAAATTAACAAATTTTCAGCTCTTAGGAGGGTGTTAAAGTTGGCAGAAGTGAAATTTCAAAATGCCAATACGTCATTTTGATTGTCACCCCAGTGTACACTAAGTTAGAGGCACCCAATTCCGATCACTTAAGCCAGTTCGGGATTCAATTGACATTATATGTCAAAAACATTTATGTAGAAAGATGCGGAATTAGGAATGAAACTCAACAAATATTTTTTCAAATTTAATCACAAAGATTTGGAATTGATATAAAATTTAAAAGCCCAAAAACCATTGTAGACCATAATCAAACTCTAGAGTAGGTGAGATTTGGTGCCCTCCTTCATCCAATGCCAATAAGTGAGTGAGTAAACGAGAGAAGACATGCCATGGGTAACCAACTCATGAAGGGTATCCAATACCGATCGGCCTTGTTCGACTTTCGAGGCAATGCCACCAATGAGAGCTCAATTGAGGTGGAGCAACCCAAAATTGCACACATCTTGACCCAGTGCCGATAATGACTACACTAAAATTGAGAATTAGTATTAAGCACAATAAATGATCTAAAATGTTAATAAGTTTTTACTTGTGATGAATGTTTTTACCAACGATGTTTACAATGATTCCCCTTGTTGAATAGTATCAATAGTTGTGCTCATAGTAAAAACCTTCATCTAAAGTAAAAACTTATAGCATTTACAAATTAATTAGTGTGGTTACACTAATTCTCAATTTTAGTGTAGTGTTTTCAGATTTTGAGTTATCGGTTTTGGATCACTTCATGCACCATTTCAAGCATTTGCCATTTTCATGCACCATGCCATGCATACTCTACTTATTGGAATTGGGTGCCTCTACCTTATATAAGTTTAGAAACTTATCCAAACACAGGGGCATAGCAAACACCTGTTAAACATATTTTTATTATTCATAAGTACACAATGTTAAACATTTTACAGTATTATTTTATAGATTTATATCATATGAATATTACCAAAACTATCAATTTTGACACAAATATTAATGTTTAAAAAAAAACAACAAAAACTTTGATTGTGTTTGCCTAATTCAATTCAGGATAGAAAAAAGTGTAATTAAAATATCAAATTATTAACATTTTCCATATTCACCATGATTGTTCTATTTAATAAAACAAGTGTCCTATTAATCATAAAGATAGAAATTGATATTTCAAATTTAAAAATCACTTCATTGAAAAAAGCTCCTTGACTTTCAATGAATTGTAAGATAGTCTAATTTAGTATTATAATCTAAATATACTTATAAAACCACGATCCACTTTTGTGACAACATGCCTCTACAAATATAATCCACCTAGAATAAAAAATCAACTTGTCTGTATAAAATACATATCAAAGTTGTTGGAGAGTGGATAGTTGTTGTAATGTAACTTGTACAAGTACACTAAACACTGAATATAGTGTAGAGGGATTATTGATGTAGATCACTCACACTAATTTCCATCAAAGCATGTGCATGCCAAGTTCTGATTGGGTATTTCTTCTCAAGCAAGTGTGAGTCAGTCAACAATTGCATGTAAATTTTCAATTAGTGTAGGAAATTTCAAATAGCGTGGTCTACACTATATTCACGGAACGGTGTAGTGATTTTTTTAGAATGACTGTTGTGTTAATAAATCAAGCAATAGATGTTTGGAACACAAAACACCATCAAAGCATACTAAAGGTATTTTAGTTTGTATCATATAAACTTTAAGATTTTCAAAATTACCATCAAAATCAAAACAATTAGTAAAAGAGAAATTAAAATTCTAAAAACAATATATGAATAGAAGTATCACAAAATTGAAGAAAGTTAAGAAGTTTGGCCTTAAGATATTCAAATAGTACTGTTCATTTCATTGTGAAAGACTCACTACCACCATAATATCCAATTTGCCCACACAAGGAAAAAGGTGGAAAACATGTATGACACACAACGACGCTAGTTTGTGAGCTGTGAGCGATGAGCAATGAGCGATGAGCGGTCATTTCATGAGCAACGAGCACAAATTTACTAAAAAATTATATTTATTCGAATAATTTTGGAGAATATTTCTATTTTAAGTAAATTTTTGGACCTATAACCGTGGATTGAACTCAATTGTTGGGATTTTAGGGCCTCTCAAATCATACCGTAAAATCATCAAGCCCCCCTATTTTCTGAGATTTAAAGAAGTTCAGTATTTGGAAAGGACATTGCTTATAGGAACAGTGGAGTATTTCAATGGCTAGCAATAGTGAAGATGACATTGACTGTAGCAGATTTGTACATAACGCCAGAATTTCTAAAAGAACTAGTAGACCAAGTTGAGAGAGAAGATGATGATGGTGGTGCGAGGGAGCATCAGGCTTTAAAAAGAAGCAAGATTTTGAATAGTATAGAGAATAAGGGGTGCTAGGGGTTTAGATTTATCAAGGCTTGGATATTACGAGTTTAACATTTTAAGTTGTTGGGAAATAGTGAAGGGAGGATGCAAGCCCCATGAGAGGTAGCTAGTCTAATTGTTGGCGCCAACAATTAAAATCAAGAAAAAGAAAATGAAAAAAAAAACTTCAGAGAATATAGGTAGACAACATAGTTTGAAGTGGCCAAGTCTTTTACATTTTGATGTTACACTAGGGGGCATGTACTTCTTATGAGTGGTAGCTACTTTAGTTGTTGGTACCAACAACTATATTATAAACATCATAGAATTAAGGACTTGGAGACACATCCATAGTTATTAGTGATTATGACCTTGGCTAACTTCTACATGTAGTCAATAGAGAAAACAACCCACTCCGCTGTCCATTACTTTCTTCACTTCGTTGAAGCTGAACGTCGGTGCATGAACAAAGTGGTCATCTTCCAAATGAAACTGGCACAACACACGAAAGATGTAGTATAAATGCTTGCAACAGTACCAAGCGCCTCGCTTCTTCGTCCGGACGAACATATCCTTGAAGTCCTCACAAGAGCAATCCGGGGTGGTCCCAATAGTCAAGCGATACTCCGTCGTTCTCTGCGCCTTTTTGCAGTGCAACAAAACTATACCTCCATTGACAGGGTATGGAATGGGAGTAACCTGGCTGATGCGGGCATCAATGATGGCGGCTGACTCCCAACGGTTCCTTTGATTCACGGACACCTTGCCTTGTGGTAGACGTCGGATGCGGCGCCCATCACGGAGTGTTGGATATGCATCGGGTGCTTCTGGAGTTGGAACTGCAGTAACTTCGGCAATGTGACTCTTGGAGTGTCCAAAGAGACGCCGAGGTGAAATTTCTCGGCGCTCTTGAAGTTGGAATCCAGCCTGCTCAAGTCTAAGAATCTCCCCCTTTGTGAGCTTCGTGCCCTTGAGTACGGGCCAAACGTTGGGCACCTGGGGTCGGGCGCCGACCACCCACTTTTGGTTGGTTCCCTTCACACAACGTTCGATATCGTCCATACAATGGAAGAACTCCATCATCTTGTCTTTCAACAGACGGCGAATGTGCAACACTCCAGTATAGGTAGGGGCAGGAGTACTCTTACCTAGACGTATAATCATCTCTGAACAAGTTCTTCCAGTTCGTGCTTGTTTGGCAAAGCATTTCTTCTTGGAAGTCTTTAGGAGTCGGGCAATGTGCCATTGCCTCACATCGCAGTCAGATTCTTGGACACTAGTCACATGCTTCACCTGTGCACTTACAACATTGGATGCTGATGCTGGTGGAGACAAAATGCGAACGTCGTTAGAAGAAGTAGGTGAAGAAGGGGGAGATAAATCAATTGCTGGTGGAGCACTCTCACGGCGGCCCTTCCTTGTTCTCGTCTGGACCTTGGGACGGGAGAAGTTCATCTTGTCTGAGCGGTGACTATCAAACTCAGATCCAAGAGGGAGGTCTAGCTTGCGTGCGGTAGACCCGAAGACCTCCTCACCCTCAAAATGTGGGGTACGGGTGCACCATTCCTTCCCCTCTGCCATCGTCTCCATTGCGTCAACAACTTTATCTAGTCTGCCCGATTGTTGGGCTTGGCGTAGCCTCAACTCTTGTTTTGAAGGCCCAGTTCCGGGCCGCCCACCCTTTAGAAATTTGTAGTAGTTTGTGCACTGCATGAATGCACGTACGAAGTCGTCCACTGTAGCGTCGTACAAATCGTTCCCCCTATTGCCAGACTGTTGAAGCCAACGGTTATGGACGGTCTCCGATAAGTTGCAGGAGGGCATTTCAGCACGCTCTTCATCCGTGAGGTCCTGGAAAAGACATCCAGGAATTTAGCCAAGATTGATTGCTAGCACAAACAAGTGAGTCCACGGGACAATGTACTAGGCGAAAGAATGACTTACCAGCTGCATGGAGGCTCCCCATTGCCAGTAGCGATAATGCCAGAAAGCAAGCCACTGGTCACGCTGCTTGAGTGCTGTATCGTCTACGGCTCCACACGATTGCCACCATGCCCGAATTGCAAGGTATCGAACCTCAGCCTCGGCGGAGGTCTTCGAATTTTTATATTGCTTGCATAGGAGACGATGTTGTTCTTGGAACTCACTCTTGATATGATTGTCTGTATGGCGGTTCATGGAGGTGGTCCAATGAAGGAGGCATGTGCGCTCACGATCAGGCATCTCCTTGTGTGGATCTCCGGTTCCATAGATCTTGCGAACAGCATTCCAATTGGCACCAGCGCTATCCGCCATGAATCCCTTGAAGTTGACAATCATGAGCCCATGCCTAGCCATGACTTCGTTGAGGCACTTCCACATGACACATTGGGCCTCACAATCCTCAGATTGCATATCACATACTGCAATAGTCATCACCCTACAGTAGTGTGAATCATAGACATGGCACGCCATAGTGGTCCAATTATTGACGCGCTTGACGTGGTCAAACATGAGCCAAGAATCTTGCAAGTCTCCTCCTGGCTGCATTCTAGTGACAAGGTCAACACCGGAGCCAGGTCCTACCTCACTCATCGTAAAGACAAAGACTTTGTCGTTGTCAGCGCCTTGTCCCGGAAACATATTTCGTTGGACAAAGGGCCAGGTCGTACATCCTCTCATCTGGCGGATGCCGTCCATGGGATTAGTGCGCCCGACGTGCTTGAAGTTTGATATAGCATTCTTGATGTTTGGAGAGGCGAGGTTGGCGTACTTCTCCATAACGGTCTTCATGTCCTCCACAGTCATGGTCGTATCGCACTGTTGTGGACGGAGGAGATGCTTCGCAAGGAACTCCTTACTTGCAGCCATGGCAATGGAGGAATTTGTTGCGGACGGAGTGCGCTCCACTTGCTCGCCGATCAAGGAAATGATAGTATTCTCAGACTCGCGGCAGACGCCAAATGCAACGGGGTGATTATGGACGCCCAAGTGCACACAAGCTCGGGTCATACCCGGTGGTCCAATGACATAGTAAATAATAGCGTCACATGTAGCAATGGCCTTAGGTGGAGTCTTGCATACCTTGCAACATACGGTGGACAGTTTCGGAGGGTCTTCCCTCCCCGGCACGAAGGGAATGGGAGTTGTCCCTTCCCACTCCTTTTCATTGTAGGGGTCTTCACGATTCGGTCGTTTTAGGTAATCGCAATCCAGATTTCCGCACTTGAGATGGCCAGCACATGAGGATCTCCGGAAGGTAAGGCCCATGTCATTTGAGATGTTGGAGGTCTTTGTGAGGCACCAACAATGGCCATCGTACTTCTTGTCCATACCCTGCAAGTTCTTGGCCTTGGACGAATTGGCACCAGCAGCAACGGGTGGCAACTCAAAGATGACATCACCATCGTACATGGAGGGTAGGAAGTCAACTGTCCGATGTGGCACTGAAGCATAGTTCATATTCTTCAGCACATTCTTCGTACTTGGTCTAGACGCCAAGCTCTTCAAGCACGCAACAACACTTGTACGTCCCAATGTTTGAGGATGTAGGGGAGGTCGTGCAGCGGAAGACGGTGTTGGGGGTTGCCGGTGCTCGTCGAACGTGGATGGCGGCGGGGTGCGAAAAGAGGTGGGAGTGGAGGCAGTGATGTCCTCTACGCGGAAGTCATCATCGCTGTCGTCAATGAAGATTGGAGAGTGCGCCTGATGTTGCTTCAAGGGCGAGGGGATGTCGGCTACGCTAGTTGCTGGAGTGCAAAGTGGGGCGTGGATGCTAGACGTTGTGAACTTCCCGGGCGTCAACAGGTGCGTGGATGCCTGCATCTGCATTTGAGACAAACCAAAGACTTTGTAAGTACCCTCCTCCAAGGACCATGTCTTCTGACCATTAACTAGGGAACTGAGCTGAGTGACGGTGTATTGAACATTTCCGTCCACATTGAGAACCTCCTTCTCAACATAGATAGACTCTTCCTGGAAACCAAAACGGACTGCTAGGTATACGGAAGGAACTATGGCAAGACCGTTAGGTCCTAGTGGATGTCGAATTGGATGCTTTGCTCCTTCAGTGCTAAGTGTAGCCATCTCTAAGGACAATGCAATGGGGCAAAGGAGATTCGTAAAAATTGCTAACAAGTTACTGAATGCTACGAGCGATGGTGGTGTATATGTTGGTAGTGGAGTTCTAATTCAGTTTAGAGAGTGACATTGAGCGGTGTGAAGAATGTGACAAAAGAAAATTAAAAAAAACAATGATGGATCTTTTAGGAGAACGTGGTTCAAGGTTTAGGCGGCGGATTGTAGTGCAAATTAGATGTACTAAAGCACGTGGCCGTCGCAAGGATGGAGTTATTAGTACACATCCGAGTTTGTTGAGGTGGATGTGAGTTGGAAAGTAACTCTCAGGATTTTTAAATGTTATGTTTGGAAGAGCTATGTTATAGAGTCTACATAATTTGAAAGATGTCGTCAAAAGTGTCAGAGTGTAGGTTGTCAGGCTACATCTCAATCTTAGAAAGTTGACATTAAAGATATGCTTTTCTTGGAGGAGGCGCCGCCTATTACCTGTACTCACATTTTGAAAATATGAGTACAGGTAATAGTAGGCTGGTAATTTAAATATAGTTTATTGCTGGGCGGGTAGTGGACTAAGGAAGTGAGAGGGGATAGTTATGGGGAGATGGTTGGATTGTGATGTCTAGCTTGTTCCACACACCAATGCAGGAACCTCAGTCTCGAGTGGCACCTGCTCGAAGAAGGGTTAGGAAGAGTGCATTTAGGTTCTCCTCGAGAAAGATTTTACGTCAGTCGAAGATGAGGTCAGGTAGACGGTACGAGGGTATTGATAAAGTAACATGTACTCCAGACTTTGATAGAGATATGCAGCCTTCACAGACGGGTCCACTAGAAAGTATTAGAGGAAAATTTCAGAAACGTGGAAGAGGTAGAGGGAAGGGAAAGAGTGCCAATAGTACAGCAAGTGTGGAGTTAGTGGAAGATGGAGCACATGATGAAGGAAGAGAATCAAGAATAGCATCACAGGTAAGTGCTCCAGTCACATGTTTTTGTTTTTAAAGTGCTATGCTTGTTGTACTTTTAACATAATTCTGAAAGAGATAGGCATGATTTTATGAATATGTAGGAAATAGAGACAATTTGTGACTAGTATGGATGGAGATGGGATGGTAGAGGATGCGGAGTTAAAATTAGACTTCAGAAGGACTCATTGGTGGTCACGGTATTCTACATAAATAGCATTGTATTCCAAATTCATTTGAATAGGAAAATTTAACTTGATTGCAAAAGAAGCATGTTAGCCAAAATACCCTAGATTCTGAAGCTTTTGAATTCAGATTCTTTTGTGTTATCAACCATTACTGTCTCGACGACTCCCCGGGGGGATTGTAGGGGCGCCGAAAAATTTACTAAATTTAGTAAAATTTGCCGAAATTTCTATAGGAAAAATTGCTTTATTCTTTAATTAGATGGGTTTTTAGGATATGATCCATAGTCATTACCTTTCCGTCATTCCATACTTTTCTGACGAGCAACTGCTGAACTGAGAAACATGCGGTACACCAACATTCATCCCACATTCTCCCTCCCGTCCAAATTTGTTTTTAAAAATCACGTGCCCCCCTCGCTGAGATGGTTTCGAGGCGCTGCGAGGGTATTGAGGTGCAGCTAGGGTTTCGACAGGCAGGCCAAATCGCAAGCAATCTTCACGAGGCGTTGTGAGGGTTTCGTGGCGAGAAGGTGCTGCGTGGGATTCTTGGGAAGGCCCTTCGGATCCGAAAGTCAGAATTCGAGGTTCCTATTTTGTAAAACAGATTCAGTTTAGGGATTCCGATTTTAGAGCTTACTGATCTTTTACCTACTTTCGGAAATCAGATTCTGCGAGGGTCTGTCACATGGCTCATTCACTTAATTTTGTTGTAGAATTTGTTGCTGAAATTGATACCTTCGGATCCGAAACTCAATCACCTTGTTCGGCGACCTTACTGATGAGAGATATTTTCTGTCGTTTTTATAGGTGCGTGATTTTGAAGCACCAGGGATGGAGGATGGAGCGAGCCATGCCGACTTGCGAGGCGAGAGGTGCACATCTTCACCGACCTTGTCTCCTCGTCATGTAAGTGACCGAGCCTTAGCAGCAAACCTGTTATAAATTACATGAAACCCTTAACCATAGAAACTGGGTGTTGATGTTGAAGGTCCCAAGTTTTGCATCGTCGGTGATGGAGGAGGAAGCACTGAGTGCCGACTTTGCAGGCGTGCAGTGCACAACTTCACCAACCTCGGATCCTGCACAGGTGTGTGACATCTGTTTCTTGAAACCGAGTGGGATAACTGTTTCATGCACTTCAATGTGCGGTGAAGTTTGATGCTGCTTTGAAGATGTTTGAATCTGAAAGTAGATTGCAAGGTTCCAAACTTTTAAGAAATATTAAGAGTCATTGTTTCACATGGTTCATTATTGAGTGAGAGTTAAAAAATTCTTCGATGAAAATGTGAGTTTCGGATCCGAAACTAGATGTACAAGTACCTCATTTTGAAAAAAAGTATTTTGAATCACTGTTTCTGTTAGTTCATTAATTTGGATTAGTTGTAAACTTCTCTGCTGCAAATGTGACTTTCGGATCCGAAAGTAGTTCACTAGGTTCCTCATTTTCGAAAATTTAATTTGAGTCACTGTTTGTGTTGGTTCAATAATTAATGATGTTTGTAAAAATATCTAATTTTATTATGACTTTCGGATCCGAAACTGCATTCACCGGTTCTTCATTTTGAAAAGAATTTGTTTGTGACTATTACAGTTGGTTCCGTATTTATGAATGGTTAGAAATTTCTTTGATGCAAAAGAGACTTTCGGATCCGAAACTCGATTATTGTCTTCCTGATTTTAACAAAAACTTTCAGCATCGTTGTTTTCCATAAGAATGACATGAGATAAGCATTGTGGGCAATGTGGGGTGATTGAAGATTGCAATTGCTTCTGAGAATTAGTTGGTCAATGATATAATGACTGTCATGTTCATCAAATGTTGCAATTTTGCCACTTGTTGAGTAGGTGTCATCTTCGTTTTTGTAAAATTATTCACACAACACCTGACTTTTGGATCCGAAAGTCTTGTTGATGATTTGAGGGTGTTTGAAATAAATTCTTAATAATTGCCTACTTGTCGGGATTTGTGCAAGAAAACGTGACCGATTAAAGAACGAATGGAATCAAAATTATCAATGTTGAGTTTTTTATTTTAAATCCTCTATCAATAGTGTCTATTTCATATATAATACTCTCATATCTCCGTTGGCAAATGTTGTCACTGGTCATGTGGGTGTATGGGCAGAGTGTTCCGGTCCTCTTTGTCATTGATCTTGATTTGTATTCCAAACACTTGATCCGTAGAATTCAACATCATTGATGTGACATCTATGTTGTAATCAAACTGTTTGCTCTATTTTGTTGTGTAAAATGTGTTGATGAGGATGTTGATCATCATTGTTCTGTTGTAGATGGCCGCATGCGACGACCAGGCCGGCAGTGATCTTGTGGATGAGACCGGCTTGGCATTAGCTTTGCAGTCATTGCGGAGGTCAATTCGTGGTATCTCTTACGACGTTTTGCAGAGCTCAATTAGTTGCGCGGCCGGTGAGCTCCACATTCCGCTTTGTCGGATGATTCCCATGACTATGGTCCGGTCACCACTACGAAGCGATGTGGAGAAGCTTAAGGGGGAGTTTGTCACGGGGTATAGACCAGGGTCCGCGTGTTTCTACGTATCGTTGAAGAGTTTCTCGTTGGTGGAGAAGAATGTCCTTCCCGAAGATCGTGAGTCATGGTCCGCGCTATGGCGGCAGGAAGACCAGAAGTTTGAGGCGCTCTTGAGTACTCGGCCGGAGTTTGCAGCATTCTCTAACAAGTTCTTCTTTGTTTGGGATGGCAATCACCGTCACATGGCATGGTGTGAGGTGATTTCTCAATTGCACACCACAGACCCAAACTTCCATGTTCCCGTGAGGGCAGTTGTTATTGAGCCGTGCTTGGAGAACCGGCACATCTTGCTCAACGCAATGTCAGACTGGAACAAGTATGTATAAATTTTGAAATCATCTCAATAAAGTATTTCAGCAATGTGAATTGTTGAACTCCTGTCATATTTAACATTCTTTGATATGTATTGAATGCTTTCATCTTGGCAGGCAAAAGGAGACGGACCACGTTTCGCAGCACCTAACACACGAGTTGAAGCGAGTCCAGCATTTGGGCCTCTTGGACTTCGAGCAGTTGAAGGGCCTCATTAGTGACGACGATTATGAAGCCAGCATCCTGGAGTGGTCAAAGAAGGGAGGAAGGAAGTGGTATCACATGACTCTTGATGCGTTTGTGAAGCTCATGTATGAGGTATGTTGTAAAGGACTCCTTGTTTTGTAATAAAAATTATTGGTATTTCTTTTCTTTAAATCGAAGATTTCTAATTGGCCATGATTTTCATTTTCATTCCAGCGTGACCTTATTGCGGTCCAAGAAGAGCAGATTCAGAAGTTTAAGGACAACTTGGTCAGTGGTGTTGGTGAAGACCGCCATGGTAGTACAACTGAATTGGTGAGCCTTTGCGCGGACGCCGTGCAAAGGAAGAAGACCTCGTGTTAGACGCAGCTAAACCGTTATCTTGCTATCGCCAATCCGGCCAACGGAGAGGATTTCTTTAGAGAGGTACAATTTTGGCCCTCAATGTTCGCATTCTCTGTGGTGAGTTTATATTTAATGAGTGTGAAGTCTTACTGCAAACCTTTTTGCTTCAGGTGAACCGTCACTTTGATGTGTATCAGAGGAAGCCTGAAATGACACTGCAGAAGCTCCAGCTAATTGCCACTGCCAAAGTAGCCGCGACTTTCAAGGGGCGCTGGTGCAGGTGGTGGAACTTGAGCAAGGGTAGTAGACAGGAGTACAACTTTCCTACGTCGCCGGCATCGGACCTTGTTCTGCGTGGTTGGATTGACAAGGCTGCGTTCTTTGCTGGGGTATATTCCTTTAATTAATCTTGTCTAGTCCTCTTTAAAATACTATGTCGTGTACTCATGTTTTGACTACTTGAAATATTGGTTGCAGCTAGAGGAGGAAAGCGAGAAGCTCTTTGGTGAGATAATCCTTGAGGACAACATCATCCTCAAAACAAACGGGCTTCCAAATCCTATTCCAAGCATTGGAAAGTGGATTGAGGCAAAGAGCATGTCATTATGGACAAAGGTATTCTCCAACCATATCGGAAAGGGTGGCTCTTACTCAAAGAGCTTGGAGTTTATGGCGCAGGACCATTGCGACAAGATTGTGAAGCGTGTAGTAATGCGTTATTTCTGGAGGGTACTAGTTGCAAATGGAGCCTTGGCTGCTGGAGATTTGCCCATCCGCTTCACAAAGTGGTTGGACACCTCTACATCGGAGTGTGTCTTTACAGATGCTTAGAAGCGCCGGTTCTCGCATCACCATCTTGTACAGTGCCCATGGTACTTGGAGATGAGAGAGTCCGATTCCACCCCGGGAGACGAGGTTGAGTTCCGTGCTGCTTGCCAATCGATCACATTATCTTCTCGTGAGGGCAACGTGGCTCTACTGTCTATTGTTCCTGAAGCTATAGCAGAAGATTCTGCGCTCTCAGAGAAGGCAAAGGCAACGCTTGTAGAGAAGGCAGCGAAGGCGCAGATCAAAGAGCAGGAGCGAGAGGAGAGGAGGCTACAGAGGGAGACCGCGAAGAAGGAGAAGAAAGAGACGAAGGAGAGGTACAAGGAATTTGCGGCATTGGTGGCAAAGGAAGGCCCACAAAAGTTGTTTACTCAACTGGGGGGTGCGGCAGCATTTATTGGCACTCCTGAAGTTGCTCCTTCGCAGGGAATTTCACCATCAGCTAGCAGCCGCCCCTCTCCTTATGTTGCAAAGCCCTCTCAAACGGTTTACATAATTCCAGTGATTGAGCAAGGGGATTCTTCGGTTGGAGTGACGGTGATGTGTCAGAGCGCCCTTTCTATCATGCCTCTCTTTAACAACATCACTGAGGAGGGTGACCACCCAGCAGTTTGGACAGAATTGCTCCAGTTTGTGAAGGCTCACTCTGGCTCAAAGATCCGTTGCTTGCGTGGTGAGCCCTGTGACTTGGTAGACATGGTTATCATCGACGTGCCTGAGGGGTTGCCGGTCCCTGGAATTTATGCAGATTCCACAGTTCCAGTTTGGAACGAGCATCCAACCCGGCTAAATGATAGAGGGAGGAAGGAGTCCATCTTCATCCACAATTGTTTTGAGATGGTGGGAGAACTTCTCCGCGACGGTGCGCCTTTGATTGTATTCTATCCAGACTCAAAGTTCATCTCCAATGAACTTCTGGGTTGGGCAGATTGGGCAGGCCTTGTGGAGGAAACAAAATGGTTCATTATCAACGGCCTCCCACTCTCTCGCGATGGCCAGCCTGGGCGTACTCAAAAGTGTTTCATGGCCAAGTGCTTCGTGAGGAAGTTTGACGGAGAGGCTCCATTCTCATTCTATGATAGGGTGGAACTCATCCGCGAGGGAATTCAGCTCTCCACCGACGGTCACTTGACCAACCTCATAACGGAGGACACTTTGACGTTGAAGAAGGGCACGATGGAGCCATGGCGTGGAGCGCGGGAGAAGTCCGTCAACCTCATGCAAGCGTTGATTGACATGTGCACACGAGAGGATGACATTGTCCTGGACTTGACAGCGTCGACTGGTAAGTATTCTTAGTACTTCGTATGGAATTGCATTTCATAATGGTGTTCAACAGAAATACCAATTGACTTGATTTTTCATACAGGGGCATCCATCAAGGCTTGCAAAGCCCTAAAGCGCCACATCTTGGCTTTGGAGTCTGATCCGACTTTGGTTGAGGAGGTGCTCCGACCCTTGATTCCTTGCACCGTGGAGGTGGACTCAACTCCGTCGTCTTCAGAGCAAGAAGCCTCTCGCAAACGCCCCCTCGAAGTGGATGACGACGATCTAGAGGTGAAGACCGCTCCAAAGAGAACTTGTAAGTAAGTCCTCTTCCTCTTATGTTCATGTTGTTGAATGGTAGTTTACAACTTCTATATTTTTTCCCTAACTCTAAATATGATGTGCCTTTGGGTCTTTCTAGTCGGTCGGCGTCGTTGATGGCTACACAATCAACAATGCATGCGGCAGTGCTATCACTACACTCCGAGGAACTGAAGAGCCCTCTACGCTCATTTGATTTGACTCCATGGGATGCTACAGTTGCTGATGCAATGGTAGCACAACCATCTCCTCCAAGAATTGTTCGTGTAGCCCGTCGTATGTCCGCAGCAAGACATTTTGTAGACGATGAGGCAGCTGATAGTGGGTCTGATATTGGTGCCCCTTATTTGTACAAGTGTGACTCTGATGAGTTTTGAGCGGAGGATTCGTAATTCTTCTATTTCAACCGTTGATTTGTTTTTAATGGAGCTCTCAGTGTTTTCTCTTTGAATCTTTGTAATTACACGCATTCTTTGATGTGAAAGTAAATGTTCTATTTTACAACATTACTTAACAACTGAATTTCATTCTGAAGACCTCTATAAACCAAGGGACAGACTGACATACGTAGAGTTTATGGACTGTAGATAAACAATAAGAATTTCTTGTAATTTGGAGAAATGATCTCATCTCTAATATTATGGTATGCCTACAAGGATGAGTTTTCAATCATTCTATTGATTAGTTCTTTACGTATAATATGATTATCGTAAATGCCTACTATTATACGCATCGGTTGGTAGTGCACACCTTCTTTCAAAGTCCTTAATGTTTTTAAAGAATTAAATAGTCTTTTCTAAAAATGTTCCAATGATGTGTATTCCATAATATGGATTTCAAAAATATAAATCAAAACAAATTTGAAAACAAATTGAAAACAAGTAAAAAATGAATTATTATTAGGTGGATTTATTGAAATTTTTAAAAAGATTCAGGCTATAATTTCACTACTTCCCACGATTAATAGCCTATAAATTGTCCATATCTCCACGGTTATAGGTTCCTCTTTTGGCATTTTTCCACGGTTAACCACCCTGCTTCTCTAAAAATCTAGGCCGTCGTTCATCGCTCATCGCTCATCGCTCACGTCCCACTGCTCATCGCTCATCGCTCATTGCTCACAAACTAGCAATCCTGGTATGACACATATTTGCACTACGACTTGGAGTACCTTTTGTTGCATGCATGTATTTCATAAAGAACAAGGCATCAAGGCCAACCTTGAGCTCCCTAAAACAAATCATCCCCATTTGAATCAAGAAAGCAGAAGAAAAAATCAAATCTGCAATCTTTTAAAATGCACCAAAGGCACAAAAATTGTCCCCTATCTACCAAATTTGTAACTCGGGTTCTTTTATAAGCTGATTACATATCTGCAAAGTTTCGTGGCCTAATAATTTACAAAAATGGTTTTATGGCTAATATACCAACTAGTACCCTTTTTAACATGAATTAGAAGGTGCATTCTAAATGTTGAAGAGAATTAGACACCTCATGCTTCTAAAATTAAAATATTGTCATGGATGCTTTGTTTATCATAGATATTACACAAAAGCATCATCCACTTGTCAATTTCAAGGTTTCCACTTGTCCTAAAAACATTTGATGTGTAAGTTTGAAAATAATGTAAGCAACATTATCTTTGCAGTTTAGACCACACAACTTGTTAAAGTTGACATGAATTGAGTTGCAAATGTGAGACAAGAGTGTAGTAGAGAGGTGATGAAGGTAATGAGGATTTGCAAGATCAAAATTGGTGGATGAAGAAGGTTTGTTTGGCTTCTGTTAGTGAGTGAAAGGTGGCTGACTAGTGCTTGAGCACTCTATCCCCCTGTTGAGCAATGAGAAGCCACTTAGTTGATTTGGGATTTGGCTTGGTGATTTTTTCTATTGTTTCAATAAGCTAGATTTTTTGCTTACGTGCAATCAGTTTGATTGAAGACAATCATGACAATTCCAGATGAAATTTGTGCCCGCATAGTCGGAATGAGTGAGGGGGGAATGAGTTGTGCTAGTATTGCAAGAATTGTAGGAGAGTCAAGTAGGAGAGTGCAAAGAATCATCAAACAATTTAGAGAGCATAAAACTTACTAGGCAAATTCAAGCAATGGAAGATCCAAGAAACTTAGTGAGAAGGATGTTTGTCAAATTTTAATATCCTCCAAAACTCATCGTCGATCATCACTTGAAGATATCACCAATGCTTGCCCTGTGGATGTGAGTACTAGGACTATTTGCCGTGTTTTGGATGACCACAACATTTTTAGTAGAATTACGGTGAAGAAGCCTTTCTTGACACCTCTTCATATGCCGCGGCGGCTACATTTTGCAAGACAATATTGTGGATGGAGTGCCGAAGAGTGGAAGCTTGTTTGTTGGACAAATGAATCTACTTTTGAAATTGGCAAAGTTTCAAGGCAAATTCATGTTTGGAGAATGGCATATGAGCAATATTCATCAAGTTGTGTAGTTCCCACTTCCAAGAGTGGGAGGACATTTCTCATGATTTGGGGAGGGTTTGGAGGAGACAAAAAAATCAGAGCTTGTGTTTATACCAAAGGATTGTTGCAAAGCTATTGATTTTGTGGAGTTGGTCTATGATGGCCATTTGCTTCAATTTATGGGCCAAGTCTCGCATGCTATACTTATGGAAGATGGAGCTCTAGTGCATCAAAGTAAAGCCCCTGAAGAATGGAGAAAATTACGCCTTATAGAGAAGCTTGAATGGCCTGCAAATAGTCCTGATCTCAATCCACTAGAGATTGTCTGGAAGCTTTTAAAAAATGCAGTCCAACATGGCCAATCAAGTCCTAAGTCCTTAGATGAATTGAAGGAAACTTTACAAAGAAAGTGGACAGTAGTTAGTAGTAGTCAACTTCTTACTTTATATCATTCAATGCCAACTAGATTACAATCTGTGATTGAGGCTAGAGGAGGGCATATGCGTTGATAAATTTGCAATAAATCATATTTTACCTATATTTTGGCTACCAAAATTTTTGCTTACATAATTAACTTATAGATGAACATGTACTCCTATTTATAGGATCCCTAAACAATTTATGTGCCTTTGAAAGACTTTCAAATGTCAAGCACTATTTTAGCAATTGACAACATTTTCAATGTTTTCTAAATTGTCATTTAGGCAATGATTGATGCTTCATGATGTCAACCAAGTCAAAGATAGTATCAAAATATAAATGAAGTTCACTAATTGGTGTTTAACTTCTTTATTCTCCTCATTGTATGGAGTTCAAGCTAATATTAGCGACTAAAGGTGCTGAAATGGGTACTAGTTGGTAAATTAGCTCTAAAACCATTTTGGTAAATTATTAGGCCATGAAACTTTGCAAACATGTAATCAGCTTATAAAAAAATCCAAGTTCCAAATTTGGTAGATAGGGGACAATTTTTGTGCCTTTGGTGCATTTTAAAAGGTTGCAAACTTGATTTTTCTTTTGCTGAAATGCAAAAACGCCAAACTTTTTGTCCCCCTACTCTACATGCATTTTTTCTTTGCCTCTCACTGGGGGGAGTTTGGGAGAAGGTGCGCATGATTCAACAACTTGTTGGTTTTGCTCCACGCTTAGGGTCATGGTAGGCGGCGTTATCTAATATTTTTGATTGGGTAAGGATGCTTCTATTGGTGGTAGCAGCTTGCCTTAGTCTAGAGTGTATTTTTTGGATGTGTTAGATGAGAGACCTTGGCATGTCCTTTGGGAGCTGCCTCATTTGGCAGCTCTAGTGTCAGAAGTGTGATTTTGATCTTCGTGGCAACAATTTCACGTTGGCGTCGCACTTTTGAGGGCTTGGCAACAAACTATTTAGGCTCGGATGGAGGCTTCATGCAAGCTCACTAGGTATTCTGATCATATGCACAAATAGATGAAGCAACAAAAGAAGGAAAGCAATTTTCAAGCCTTGTGGAGTCAGGGAGGTATCTTTTGCACGCATAGAGTTGGGCTTCACTAGAACATTGTCCCTCAGAGGGATTATATCCCTTGAGACTTGCCAAACGAGTATAATTCATTTTGGTCTCGTCTCACTAAGCATTCTCTTCATGAGATGAGTCCCTCAGACTCACCTTCTCTGTTGGGCAACGCACCCTCGCCAAAACGTACTTTTGATCCTCTAGTTCTTGATGGTAAACTTGTTTATCTTGCTCCTGTTCATAAGGTAATGGCTGAAGTTTTGGTCGAGGAAATTTGTGAAGCTACTATAAAGGACTTGAAAAGAAAGGCAACCTCAACGGTTGTCCATGAGGTTCTGTTGGATCTCCTCATATGCATCTTGCTCTGGAAGTGTCAACACCTCACGATGAGCAAACATCAAAATATTCTAACAAATTATGTTCAAAAACTTACTTGGAAAAAGCCATACAATCATCCAAAATCCATAATCGGCACGATTGATATGTAGACTACAACTATAATCCCAAGTCACCGAGAAACATTTGAACGGCGTACTTGCAAACCTGCACTCTCCTACCAGTAATCCTTCATTGATAAATACTTTGTCCAATCACTCCATTGTTGTTAGCTAGAAACGTTTGCTTGAAATAGTTGGATATTTCAACTGCAAACTTCTCCGACAAATCATTCAAACAAAACTGAGAGTGGTCAATGTGTTTGAGCAAAATATTTTATTAGAAACCAATTAATGTAAAGTATACAAGACAACAACATAAAAAATAAATTTAAACAATTACTTACCATCCAATGTGGCCACGCTCAAAAAGGCCATACATTACCATGCGACCACCCCCTACTTTTGACCCTCGTACTGTATGCTTTCCATATTTCTCCAATATGGTCACCATACAATAAAGGCGTGGACTCTCATCTTGAAGTATGACGTTAAATTGCAAGACACCCACACAATTTTTCATCTCATCAATCATTCCTGCCGGCATCTGAATCAATCAAAAATTTGGGTGTCTTTGGACAAATCGTATGAAGCCGAGTAGAAAGATTAAGGTTTAAAAACCTATGTCATCTACATAGTAGGGACATCCAGTGACACATGTAACCACAAATTCACCACCCTTAAATGCGTTATGTAGTCGAGTAGTGAGTTCAAGATTACATTATATCACTAGTACCCTAGTTGATCGCACAATGGAAAAGTGCAAACCTAACTCTTTACTTATGGATTTGGATTTCATTTAACTCCCTTAATGAGATACCTTAATCTAAGTACTTAATTCCTAGCAACCCACCACATTCATCCCCCATTTTTATTTCACTTGATAAAAATTACTTGGTCATTAGGATTCAATTGACTTTCGAGTACTTTAGAATTATTTCAGGTTGAACCGAGGTACTTGGAATTCGATTGAGTAAATTCGTTTACTCCATAACTTAAACTGACTAGCGGCAACCCGCCATCTATTCCAAATGCAATTGCAGCGCCGTGAAAGACAATAAGTAAACTCAGGTTTACTTTAACCGAATTGACTTGTCCTTATTCCTTCGCTATCTCATAAGTCGCCCGCTTTTGAACTGGGGAGGGGGACTCCGACGGAATCCGGAAGGAAAGAGGGGTTTCTTGCGAGAGTCCTTCCGGCATGACGCTCTGCCACTTCTGGAGGGTCTTTGTGCTGGGGCAGGGTACCTTGCTCCAGCTCATAGGAGAAGCTAAATCTAGGATTCCAATGAGGTCATTGAAACCTCCGAGCGGTGTTTGTGGAGTTCCGGCTGCAGGTCTGGGTGGAGTTCCGGATGGCAGAACCCTCGCCGGCATTGCAAGTGCTTCCCCCGGAACTTGGGTCTCGGGTGCCTTTGGAACTGCAAGGATCAGATTCTTCACTAGCTCCTGCATCTTGCTCCAAGTCTCTTCCATCTTCCAGCTATGGTCCAAGAGGAACCGGATGATCTATCTTCGGTTGAGCTTCTCGTCCTTCTCCAGACTCTCGGTGTAGAGGAGAGCCCTATTGACAGTGTCCATCGAAAAGTCGAGGGCCGTGCGAACCTCTGTCAAGGCCTGGGCAGAGGCATAGACCTTTGCTTCCGCCTCGGCTCTTGTCTTTTGGGCCCCCTCCTAAGTAGCTTCCGCCTACTCCACCCGTTTCCAGAGCAGGACATTGGTTTGGGTGAAGATGGCTTGTTGATCCTCCTGTTGCCGGAGCAGGCCTTCTTTGGCCTTCAGCTCCTTAAGTTGTCAGTGGAGATCCACGGAATCGTTAGTCTCCACCTCTTCCATGATGGCCACTATCATGGTCATTCGGTCCCTGATCTCTCCGTCTTGAATCCTCGTCTTCCAGACCACATGGTAGCAAAGCTCCGCAATGTCTTCCGCTATGCGGCCGGTCATTGCTGGAGAAAAAGTGGACCCCGGCTCTACTCCGGTTTGGTCAGGTTCGGCCGGTTGCGCTTCGGTGGGTGGTGACTCGGCCTGGGTCTGCGTTGCCCTCTCCTCCAGAGGCTTGCTCGGACCTGCGGGTTCCGGAGTCTTTTAGACTAACCTGCTCCGCTTCCAGAATCTCCTGGTGACAAGCGGGGATGATGTTGGTGACTCCGTATCTTCAGAGTCCTCCTTCTCGTCCTCCGTCTCCCACCCGCCGTAAGATTGGATGTTGAGAAGCTTGTCGAATTCATCTTGTTCCTCCGGACTGAGCAACTTCTTCTCGTCATACAGATGTGCCACGTATGTGGAAAGGGGCGTTGTCGTCTTCCTCACCTTTGAAATATTCTTGACCATCCGGTCGACCTGGTCTTCCATGAGGGCCGCCCAGTCTACCGTATGCTTTCCCCTCATTGCCCCCAGGAACAGACTGGCTAACTTTGCAACTACCCTCTTTGGCTTTTCCGGATGGAAAATAGGGTTCACGAAGGCAATCACTAACTTGGCGTCCGGATCCTTGACGTCATTGGAGACGTACCCGTCCTTTGGGTTGGCGTTCCGTAGAAATCCCCCCTTCATGAAGTCGTCGTTGCGCTCAGCCACCTTCACTTCCCCCTGCTAGAAGCTGCAGGTTTCCCTCCATGCTACGACAGTCCACTCTTTCGGATGAGCCTTGATACAGTCGTCGTACAGATTTGGCGGCTTCCCCACGAGCTTCGTCACCATAGCTTCACTGTGGAAGGTCCACGGCGCGCCCAACAAGCCATTGCAGCCCATGACCTCCAAGTAACTCTCCAGAACCCTAAGCTCCTCCTTGGAAGTTGGTAATTCTGGAGCCACCTTCTAGAGCAATAGGGTTTCGGCGGCTGGAGTCTTGCCCTTCTTCCTTGCCATCCGGCCCCACCTCTCGGTCTGCTTGTGCCTCACAATCTTTTCCAATGCACCTACATGCACTGACCTCACCAAAACCCTTGTTTCTAAAAACTACTTGTGAACTAGAGAACCAGAAGACGGAAGGCAGAGGGAAGCAGAGAGAGAAGAGAGCGCAGAAACGACAAACGAAAAATGATGGCGCCCTACTCTGACAGACGCGTTCTACATCCGGCACGATGTGTGGATGCCCGTTGAAGTCATGATGACGTCTCCGGATCCGGATATCATCCGGACCATTACAACCGGTTCCGGATTCCACCGAACTCTGGCTTCCGGATTTCTGGAAAAGTACAAGAACTATCATGTTTTAAGGATGTCGGTTCCATAGTGAGACCATATTTCTACCTAGGACCTATTTATGCTATTAAAACAAGCTTACAGCCTAATTTTTTAAATTTTCTTCATCTTCTTTCCGGATTTAGTGCTAGTGTCCAGAATCGAGTGGGAACGCCTATCCACAATAGCCATTGGAGTTTGGTAGTGGTAATGGTTTGTAGATGTCGGCCATTTTCTTCATATAGATGTGCTAGGTAGTTGTCTATTTTGATTGTGTTTGAGATTGTGAAGATATTATTTTTGGGGTTACATTCTGTGGTATAGATGCTTAGGAGTGGGATAATTATTGGAGGGATTACGGATCGTGTGTCTTGGAGTTGTTCTTGGAGGTGGTGGGTTTGAATGATTTTGGAGTAGAATTTATTTTGGATCCCTTGATAGTATTGTTTTAATTTTTTGGTGTTGTAGATGGAGGTATTATGGTCGTGTCGTGGGAAAAGGCTTCTTTGAGGGAGCCACTTGTTAAATGTATTGTCGTTGTGTTGCCATTGGCATAGATATCTGGTGTATGTGTTTTGTATGTTGTTGATATCTTTGTGTTATATATGTTCATGGTGTATTATTCTATTAATGGAATATAGGGTGGGATTCTTGGGGAGGTGTGTTAAGGGCCGGGGGTGATAGGGCATTGTTGAGTTGGGGGGTTGGGTTTGTTGGAGGGTAGTTCTCGGAGAAATGTTGTTGTTGGTAATGATGAATGGGTCTTTGAGTCTATGGGAATATGGGCGTATGAGGCAAGGGGTATTGCATGTTGTTGGACATGTTGGTTGGCAGAAGAGTTGTTTGGCCATATTTAGGGCGCACTTAATTAGTTTGGATGGGATAAAGTGGTAGGTTTTGAAGTCCTCATTATTCATGATGTGTGTGCCATTTGGGAGAGTAATTTGTTTTAATTCAAAAATATTTTTTGAAAGGAGTTTTTGTAGGAGTTTTTAGGAGTGTTGGGGATTGAGTGAATTGTGATTTTGTGTTTCTTGGCACCATGATACTTCTAATGGTGTGGGATCAAGGGGGAAGTTTGGAAGTGTGTTTTTGAGGTGAACTTGAACTATATGTTTTAATAGGTAGAGTGTACGAGTTATTGGTGATCTTATGCAATCCGTTTTTTTAATTCTGGGAATATTTTTGGCTCCATCATGTTGAGCTAGGACATATTGAGTTAGTCCTTTGTATATTTTCCCAAGTCATCCTTTGTCATTTAGAGCATTTTGTAGTTATTCGCCTATGCATCTGAGATAAGCATTTTAAGGGAGAAGGCTTCTAGGCCAAATAAATTCTGTGGGAGTTGGGTTATTGCATTTGACATACATTTTGGCATACCACAAATGATTTTTTGTATGGCTATAATTTTTTGATCTAGTTTTTTGATGGCTGGCATAGAGTATGGTAGAGCGTAGAAGCTGTATGCTACACCTGGGCGTATTACAGTGTCAACCATTTTAATTTTTTGTTTCATAGTGGCCGGACATGTTGTTAATTCTTTGCATTGTTTAATGAGTTTTGTGGTTGTGGTATGGATTTAGATTTTCCATTTTAGAGAGGGAAAAAGATTTGTGCCTAGGTATACATATGATTCATTTTGGTGTAGTATGGGGATTGGTTGGCCACAGTAGTTGATGTTAGAAGCTTGCATTAGGGCTTTAAATGTGGTTGGATTCATTTTGGATTTCTTTGGACAACCAGTAGCAACGCATTTTGGGACGCCTACGTCCATAGCGGTCCATTTACAATATCTATCTATTTTATCAATTTGTGTTTGTAATGATTTTATTTTGTTGGTTATGGTAGCAAGGTCATCGGCGTAGGCGGCGGAGTTTATGGTGATTTGTGATGTTCCAAAAATGTATCCATTATTGCCTCGCTCTAGCCATCTAAGTAGTGGTTCTAAAAATACAATGAATAGGTATGGACTAAGGGTGTCTCCTTGTATGGTTCCTCTATAAATGGGGATAGGCTCTTCCTTGTTGTTTTGAAAGGAAGAGAGAGAATGAGTGCGTGAGCTCCGTTTTTTCTGGTGAGGGGAGGTGGGGGACTTAGCCTGTGAGCTGCAAATTACGTGCAATAGGAGGTGGTTGGCCCTATTGAGAGCCCTCGTAATGTGCAGATCTGAGGTAGTGTGGTGAGATTTGAGATGCGTAGTAGATGTGTTGGAAGGCTCAACACCAGATCTGAGGAGGGAAGCTTGTAGATGCTCTAAGCAGGTGCAGATCTGTGGAAGTATGCTCTAAAGCGGGGAACTTAGTGTTGGGGCCAGATCTGTAATCAATTAGTTCACACAGGAAAACGACCCATCCCACATCTGGAGTCCCGAGATCAGATCTGGAAAACTCCCCATCAAGTCTCCTCCTCCTCAACCCAGGAACTCAAGTTTCAAGATAGCGCGAAGTCACCACCCAGCATTGCTGCAACGCAGCTCCAATTTGCCATCACAGGCTACTCCTCACCCTCTCATCTCTTATAAAAATTTGTTATTTTTATTAGATTCCGTTAACACAATATGCGGTCATATACATACTTCAGTATGCTTTGTTAAGTGGTTCAGGTGTATCAGTAGCAGAACTGCCATCAGAAGCGGTGGAGCAACAACAACTCCCAAAACGCCGGGGAGCGCATCACGCACGACGCCAGATCTGCGTAAATAGCCAAAGCAATCAGTTCTACTTGACTCAGGTAAGTCTCCTACCAACCCCCATTATCTTTCCCTCTATTGTTTTATTAACCAGATCACCCCTCCCTCACAAACCCGTACCTCTCTACCATCGAACACCACACTCCAGACACCTAGACACACCGCAAACACCTCTCTCTACGCAACAGGTTCCTACTCCCCCTCTCAACTAGATCTTCCCCCCCCCCTTTTTCCCCCTCTCCCCTACTCCTCCCCTAGCTCCCCCTCAGCCTCATCATCACGAATCCTCCCTGCAGATCACAAACCCCCCCCCAGCCGTACCCAAAAACATACGCAAAAAAACACAAATCCTAGACAGACCAGAACTCCCCCAAAACCTCCCGACAGAAACTCCCCGCAACACAACAGAACCCCCCCAGAATCCCCCTCCCACAATTCCCCGCAGTACAATAGAATCCCCCCAGAGTCCCCTTCCTACAATTCCGTGCAGCACAACAAAATCCCTCTAGAGTCCCCCTTGTACGAATTCCAGCAACCATCCTCACAGAACCCACAGAGCTCCGAAACCACAACATCAGTATACAGTCAAAAACCCCGACCCCTGCTAAACCCCCGCCCTAACTCCTCCCCCAACCACAGAAATCCTTCCCAGACCCAAAACATTCCCAACAGCCCCCCCACCCTTCCCACAATCCCTCTCCAGATCCTCACAACACTACCCTACACACCCCCTTCCCGACCTCACTTCCCTAACACTAAGCCCTCACCTACAGCTCCCCCCTCGCCCACCACAACATCTCCCACAACACCACTCACTACATCCCCTCCCCGACCCCATCTCGCTATCCCTCAACTCTCACCCGTAGCTCCTCCCTCACCTCCCACAAACCCTCCCACAGCACCACTCCCCACATCCCCTCCCCGACTTCATCTCTCTAGACCACAGATCTTACCCGCACCTCCTCTCCCGCCTCCCATAAACCCCCCCAGAGCACTACTCTTCACGCCCCCTCCCCGACCTCACCTCCCCGGCCCTCAGTTCCCACCCACAGCACTACTCTTCACGCCCCCTCCCCAACCTCACCTCCCCGGCCCTCAGTTCCCACAAACCCTCCCACAAGACCACTCTCCACATCCCCTCCCCGACTTCATCTCTCTAGACCACAGATCTTATCCGCACCTCCTCTCCCGCCTCCCATAAACCCCTCCACAGCACTACTCTTCACGCCCCCTCCCCGACCTCACCTCCCCGGCCCTCAGTTCCCACAAACCCTCCCACAGCACCACTCCCCACATCCCCTCCCCGACTTCATCTCTCTAGACCACAGATCTTACCCGCACCTCCTCTCCCGCCTCCCATAAATCCCCCCACAGTACTACTCTTTACGCCCCCTCCCCGACCTCACCTCCCCGGCCCTCAGTTCTCACCCACAGCTCCTACCTCGCCTCCCACAACCCTTCCCGCACCACTACTCTCCACATCTACTCCCCGACCCCTCCTCCCTAGCCCACAGCCCCTACCCGCAGCCCCTCCCTCGTCCCCCACAACCCCTCCCACAACACCACTCCTTACACCCCCTCCCCGACTACACCCTCCAGCCCACAGCTCTTCTCAACAGCCCCCCCCCCCCTCGCCTCCCACAACCCCTCTCACAGGAACACATTCTCCACCCCCTTCCCGACCTCACCTCCCTAGCCCACAACCCTCACCAGCAACTCCTTCAGCGCCTCCAACAACACCCCCTCCTCTGTCCCCAGCCTCACCACTTCACACATCCCCCACAATTCCTCCCCTCTCTAAAAACCTCTGCAGCCCCTTCCTCCCAGTAAATACCAACTATCACAGAAAACTGCCCCTCTCCGCCCAACACAACCCCAGTACCCCCAAAAACCCTGCGACCCACCCCACTCTACAACCTTGCGACCTTGCTCAACGGACCCCCCAACGACCCCCTTCCTCTCTAACGACCTCCCTCCTTCAAACCCCTGTGAACTACTTCCCTCCCCCCCCTCCTGCGACCCTTTTCCAAAACACCCTGCGACCCCCCTCTTTGACTGCGACCCCCTGCAACCCTATTCTCTGGTTGCGACCCCCTCCCAAAACCTCCTGCGACCCTCTTTTTTGGCTGCGACCCCCCTTACAGACCCCCCTCCCCTTCTCACAACCCACTCACTCCTTCTGCGACCTCCCTCTCTCTCCAGAAAGAACTGCAGAAGAGTCCGGGGGCAGGACCAATCCAGCCACAGTAGTGGCAAAAGGCTACCCAACCAACATGACCTCAAATTCCAGGAGAACTAGCTGCAGCAGCGCTGACATGGAGGGCTTGGAAGAAAGTCCTTTTAGAGCACCACAAAAAGGCACAGCGGAAGCCAACAACCACAAGAAGAGCAAAGTTTCGTTCACAAAAAAAGGTAAGCCACTCCAAGAACCAGAATTTTCAAAGTTTAAATTCTGGTTGGGCTTCCAAGACATGGAGACCTTGGCTGTGGAAGACGGTGCCGAAGAATTGTATAGCAGCGAGTCCATCGAGGACATGGTCACACGGGGAATGAAGGAGGATGAGGCTGTGGAGGTGTCCAACGCAAGAGTGGCCTTCCCCCGAATTCCACAAATTCTCTACCCCATGTCAACAAGCGATGGAGTAGGCCAACATTTCAACATTACCCAAGTTCTCTTTGACATCAAAACAAGTGAGAATTCTGGCCTCTCCCTTGACTTTCACATTGCCATCTTCTTTGAAGGACCTAAAAATCCACCCATGCATGATGTAGTAAAAAAAATGGTTGAAGAGAGACTAAAGAAAATGAACATCACTTTGGGGGAGGACCTCATCGATCCAATTGCCATCCAATGCTTAAGTATTAAAAATGGGAAAACCAAAGGAGTTTGGGCCGGAAACATTAAATTGCATCTCCTCAAACCGGAGATTGATGGACTAATGCTACTCAAGGGCCTTAGGCCCTTTATTCTAATCATCGATGATGAATGTGTAGTTGGGAAAGTGTGTAAGTCCTATCATGGCATTGCTAAAGGATCTAACCTCTCCGTGAAGATCAAGTGCGACACTTTGATAGGAATTTCAGCCCAAGTACTCTTTAAAGAGATACTTGACAATAGCTTTCACCGTGGCCATAAATTTGAGATTTTGGGCGTCCAAAAAGCAATTGGAGATTCACACGCCTTTGTCATTGCCACCACTCCCCAACAAGTGAAGAAAATACTAGTACACCACATCACCATGCGAAGTGAAGTCTTACAAGCAAGACAAGTCTTTGACACCAAAGGACCGAAAGGTATTTTCGAAACCAAATCTCGAAAGGATGCTTTAACACTCGCCTTATCTCCCCTCCCTATCCGCTTAGACCTTGCAAACACCACCCATGCAATATACAAAGTCATGGGAGGTACTAATGTGCGCTCTATTTGGTTTCATTGGGACAATGGCACTCACCACAACGGGAGTGCCAACGTCCTTTGTGCTAACCCCATAGTGTATAGGACTTTTGTGAATAAAACTCACGAGATAGGGGGAAACTTTGTGGAGTTCGCACCGCATAGAAGAAGCTTAGAGGGGGTGGACCCTCCTACCGCCGAACAAGTGAAGGAATTCGGGTTCGAAGATATCAACACCGCAATTGTTAACACCATCTCCACATTTAACATGTAAGAGAAGAGTGAGTCCATCACCAAGAAGGACATAGTGGAGTTATTGGAGGAGAACAACAAGAAACTAAGGCAAGAGAACAAAGAGTACACCGACAAACTACACGATGAATTGAAGACTCAAATGGAGGGCATCCAAGAATCAATGCTAGCCACACTCCAAAGTATGAGAGCATTCACGGGAAGAGTCAACAATCCAAGAATCGAAGAAAACCGGCCAAACATGTGAACTACAAGGACCACATAGCAAAACATATCATCTCTATAGTATACTACAAAATACAATATGGAGTAGAGTATTCATATAAGAAGCTTATTAAAAATATAATAGTAGACAAGTATATAAATACAAAACAAGTACACCGCACTAAGAACTATACACAATACATACACTTTACTAGAATATATAGTCTACACCA
The DNA here is from genome assembly GCA_963971425.1 of Bryoerythrophyllum caledonicum. NCBI lineage: Eukaryota > Viridiplantae > Streptophyta > Bryopsida > Pottiales > Pottiaceae > Bryoerythrophyllum > Bryoerythrophyllum caledonicum. The sequence continues at coordinate 1,866,082 of OZ020525.1, read as the reverse complement.
TATATGGGACTATACAAAAAACAAATATTGTATTCAATACTATATTCAATACAAATACTGTACGAAATACCTCAAAAACTATACTCAATACTATACAAGAAATTATTGTACAATAGGGTGACATTCAAATTGGCCGTTTAGTAGTTCCAGGGATAGTGTCCTACACTACTGCCAACTTTGACACCCTCCCCAAAGCTGAGAAATTGGTATTTTACCATGAAAATTTGGGGACAGCATCATCTTTATGTTGAAAACATGCATACCAAACTCCAAGTCCAGGAGACTTATACAAAAAAACTTATGCAAGATCTACCAACATGGGATAGCTGTGAGAAAAGTGTCACAGCTGCCAACTTTGACATCCTCCCAAGAATTGAGGAAATTTTTTTTGCCCATGAAATTTTTGGAACAAAAACACTTTTATGTTGTTTGCATGTGTGGAAAATTTCAAGTCCAAAAGACCCATACAAAAAATAATATTCCAAATCTACCAACATGTGTAGTTTTGAGAAACAAAGGGGAAAACCATTTTACTACTTCCAACTTTGACGCCCTCCTTAGGATTGAATTTTTGTTGATACATAGTGAAATTTTTGGCACAAGATCATCTCTACGCTGGTAACATGTGAGATAAATTTCAAAGCCAAAAGTTTTTCACAAAAAAGTTATTCCATATCTACCAACGTGTATGTCCTCCATTAGCGTCAATCAGTGCTAGTAACCTCGAGGGCATAGAATGACATAGTTGAAGAAGCTTTGTACCATTGACTAACTTCCACTCTCTTTCAAGAACTACCTTCAACACATCTAAGCTTCTAGAGCATTGTTTGCCATGTTGCACAACATCTTTTAACATCCTCCAAACGTTCTTGATTGGATTGAGATCGGGAGAGTTTGCAGGCCAGTTGAGCTTTTCGAGAAGGTGGCTTTGTTTCCATTCTTCACATATTTTGCTCCTATGGCCGGGTGCCCCATCTTCCATAAGCACTCCTTGTGGAATTTGACCCATGAAATGAACCAATTTGGCATCGTAAACCACTTCTATAAAATCCTTAGCAGAATGTTGACCTTTAGGCTTAAAGACAAGTTCTGACTTTTGTCCTCCGGCAAATGCGCCCCAAATCATTAAAGAAGTCCTTCCACTTTTAAAAGTAGGAGCTAGACAACTTGATGAATAACGCTCGTATGCACTTCTCCAAACATGAATTTGCCGAGAATTTTTTCCAATTTCAAAAGTAGATTCATCTGTCCAAATAATACGCTCCCACTCTTTTGCACTCCATCCACGGTACTTCTGAGCAAAAGCTAATCATTGAGACATGTGACGAGGTGTCAAAAAAGGTTTTTTGACTGCAATTCGACTAAAAATGCCATTTTTATAAGACCCTTTGAATAGTGCGTCTACACACTTGAGTAGGACATGCATTGGTAATCTCTGAGAGTGAAGAGCAACGATGAATTTTTGAGTAATGCAGAATACTACGAAAATCTCTATCACTAAGCTTTTTAGCGTGACTTCCACCGCAAGGTTTGCGCTTGTAGGTTCCATCTTCTCTAAATGTTTTTACTAACCTTGTAACTGTTCTAATAGGAACTCCAATAGTAGCTGCAATTTGAACTCCTGTAAATCCTCCCTCACTCAAACCTATGATGCGAGCACAAATTTCATCTGAAATTGCCATCATAAACTTATAGAGTGCGTGATGCTAGCTACAACAATAGAGTAGGGGTTAGAGCAGAGCAAGGGGGAGAGAAGGGGGCCAAGGGGCTAGAGCAGAGCAAAGGGGGTTGCAGGATTGACACGTGACAATTGGCAGAGGAAGGAGAACAGGGCTGGAGCAGAGCAAGGGGGAGAGAAGGGAGCCAAGGCGCTGGAGCAGAGAGGAGAGAGAAGGGTCGCCAAAACACAAGCCCATATGCATACATGAAAAATCGTTTTGCTCTTAATCACTCATCATGTATGCCCAATGTGAATCAACACTCATGCATCCCACAATACAACACTATCTGTTTTGAGGATTGTCTCAACATTCAATCTATCACAAATCACACACACCATTCCCTTTACATAGTGTTCAATAGATATTTAGAAGAAAAAATTTGTCATGTGTCTAATGCACACTTTATGGCCAAGTGGATTCTTGTGCATGGAACACCTCTTCACTTCTTCATTTAGATGTTATTGATATTTTTGAGAAGCATTTATGTTTGGTGGCTTACTCACATGATTGAGTTCAATGAAAAAGCATGAGGTGTCAAAGATATTTTGACATTTTCAATATGACCTTCAAATTGTTTATCATAGTTACACATGTTGATAGATATAGAATAACTTTTTTTATGTATGTCTTTTGGCTTTGAAATTTATCCCACATGTTACCAGCGTAGAGATGATCTTGTGCCAAAAATTTCATTATGTATCAACAAAAATTCAATCCTAAGGAGGGCGTCAAAGTTGGAAGTAGTAAAATGGTTTTCCCCTTTGTTTCTCAAAACTACACATGTTGGTAGATTTGGAATATTATTTTTTGTATGGGTCTTTTGGACTTGAAATTTTCCACACATGCAAACAACATAAAAGTGTTTTTGCTCCAAAAATTTCATGGGCAAAAAAATTTCCTCAATTCTTGGGAGCGTGTCAAAGTTGGCAGCTGTGATACTTTTCTCACAGCTATCCCATGTTGGTAGATCTTGCATAAGTTTTTTTGTATAAGTCTCCTCGACTTGAAATTTGGTATGAATGTTTTCGACATAAAGATGATGCTGTCCCCAAATTTTCATGGTAAAATACCAATTTCTCAGCTTAAGGGAGGGTGTCAAAGTTGGCAGCAGTGTAGGACACTATCCCTGGAACTACTAAACGGCCAATTTGAATGTCATCCTATTGTACAATAAACAATAAACACCTATTACAAAAAAATACATCGTAAATCATACACAAAACTTGAATACTATACGGCATTGAATACAAAATATAAAACAAATACTAGTACAAATACCGGTATTAATATTAGTACATATACTGCCATAAATACTGATACAAACACGGATATGAATACTGGTATATATACTGGTGTGAATACGGATACATATATTGATACGTATACCAGTACGTATACTAGTACGTATACTGGTACATACACTCATAAATATACTCAAACATATACTAATACCAATACTAATACAAACATTAATACCGATACAAATACTAATGCAAATATTGGTACAAATACTATTACGAATATTGATATAAATATTGATACAAATATGAATACAAACACCAAGACAAATAACGAGGTGCATACTAATACAAACACACGTATGAATACTAATATAAAAACTAATACAACTACATATACACACACATATACAAAATTAAACATACACCATCAAAGAAACACATACATATACACACACACATATAAAAACAAATACATACAATCAAATAAACAAAAAACAAGATACCAAAGCCACATACAAAAACAAAAAATTCTAAAACAAAAGAAAAAACCCATCTACTACAAAATACTAATACTAATCGGAAGAGACATAGAGACTAATCCAGGACCCATGCCGAACATATTAAAAAGACACTCCGCTCCGCATAAAAAGAATGCCAAAACATATTTCATACCAAATACCATAAAACTACAACCCAAATACGAACACGTAGCCCAAAAATTTGCCCCCCTTTTCAAAACCACACATATAGCACATCAACAACATAATAACACATACCCACATATCGCCAAATATATAAACCAACATAATGAATATCCTCCATCCTACATTTTATATGCCCTAACCATCATTGTACACCCTAACATAAATATCTGCAATCAACTCCTAAACACACAAAATCAAAACATAACCCAATGGACCAATACACTCCTACACACTCTACATAATTTACAAAACCCCCCCGAAAGACACATTAGTATCCCACATCCTCACACAACATTTATTGAATCCAACTTAAACATCATAACCCACAACACATCGATAAACAAAGAACTATATGACTTTATACACAATCAAAATACACCCCCACAAATGACATATTAAAACAAAGATTTCCCTACCTCCCTAACACTATCATAAACGAGGCACTAAAATGCCTAAATCCCCTTCCGGAATACACTCATCCACCCCCACCACCAAACTACATCCCACCACAAAACCATAACCCACATACGAACAACAACACAAGCATAATAACATGGAACGCCTCATCCCTAAACACCGCGCTCCCAAACCTACAAAACATAATTATACACATTAATACACCACCTGCACTCATAGTCATACAAGAAACAAAAATATCGACCACAAAATCTACAAAATATATACAAAGACTATTTCCCGACTACAAACTTATTTTCAATAATACACATGCCCTAACACGATGCATACAACAAAGAAGACCATATACACCGGGCCGAGGGGGCCTCCTCACCTTCATACACAAAAATTACGCCTTTCCAGGCAATGTTAAAAAAATCCCCACCCCAATGAACATATCCCCATACCTCTAAATTATGGAAATCTCCAATCACCCATTACAATCATGGCTAATCCACCACATATACATGTCATCCTACCCCAAAGACATCAGACTCACCGAAGACATCAAAACTAACATCACCACCCATATCACCAACAATCCCAACCACAACCACATCTTATGTGGTGACTTCAATAGAGACGTTGCCCTCATAGGTAGACAAAACGGAAACCAACACACACCACCACAAATAATAGACTTACAATGGAAACAATTTACTGAAAATCTAAATTTCAATTATATTTCCACAAACACTACATACTTTAGACAAGGAGGATACAACTATAACAACTGGAGCCTAATTGATGGATTCTACGTACGTGCAACTAACCATACCACATTTACTTCCACAACAGACAATAACATTCAACTGAACTCTAATCACTCACCTATACAACTCCACATCCCAAACAACACATTTATAAACTGTACACCAACCAACACAAATAATGACCACATATGTATCCTCAACCCCATCCCACAAAACAGCATAGAACTATTCAACACAAAATTCTTTGAGGAAAACTCACTACGCACTGACTCCCTAATAAACGAATTGAAATCTAATAACCATCTTTTCCAAACACAATGGCAAGAAGCCTGTTCACACCCTAGATAGACTCATCAACAACATATCCAATACAATTGAACAAACTTGCAAAACCCAACCCATACCACAAATGACAAATCGAACATCACAACAAGGTGGATATTTACCCCGGAAACTATCTAAAACATGGAAACAACATCTAACCATTTACCACACCATACGAAAAACTATAAGAATTGTAAATAACAACCCCCAATGGCGAACCACCCTATTCTCAACGAACTTCAAAACCTTCAACACAGAGAAATTCCTAATCCACCCCCCATACACCTACCTCACGACACATGGATAAATGACATAGCATTAATTGCAAAAAATGCCAACATACAAGCCCGAAAAATCACCATCAAACATACCCAAGAAAACATTCGAAAAGCCATCTCCAAATACAGACAACTATATGAAACTAGCCCCAAGAAATAAACAGAAGAATATTCAAAAATATGGAGTCCCCACCATTAGACTGCATCATCAACCAATATAACAATATACTAACTAGCCCAGAAGACATTGCAAACGAAATATTTAACCAACAAACAAAAAACAACACACCTACGATAAACACATGCAACTATCAACCTGACCACCGCACTACATGCACATGCGCAGTATGACAATATCCATGGCATGAGCTAGATGGGTTCACATTAGAAACAAGAGGAGACCCGGAAATCCCACTACACACATACTTTAAACAAGCTACATATGACACATGCCTACGTAATCTAGGAAATAACAAAGCCCCCGGACCGGACCGCATACCGAACACTATCCTAAAAAATATGCCCTCAAGGTTCCACAAACTACTAAACCTCTTCTTCTCCCACTGCTACAAACAAAGACAAATCCCCGCGTCATGGAAAACAAGTGCAACGATCCTACTATACAAAAAAGGAGATCCATCCATGCTACCAAACCATAGACCGATCGCACTAGCCAATACCATCTATAAACTATTTACGAGCACATTCACATCAATACTATCATCATATGGCAAAAAACATAAAATATTGCATGATAGTCAAGAAGGATTCCGCGCAGAAAAAAGCACCGCTAGACAAATCCAAACAATAATAGCCGCATTAAGATGCACGATTTACAAACCAAGACATATTTATATTGTATGTCGACTTTAAAAATGCCTTCGGCTCTATTGACCACGCTAGACTTTTAGCCATAATGACGGACCTTGGATACCCCAAAGATGCCACCGCACTAGTGGGAAATATATACTCCGAATCCTCAACTTCCTACATAGGAGAACAATTTGGTAAAACTAAACCCATAGCCATCCAAAGGGGAACAATACAAGGAGATACCCTAAGCCCATATTTATTTATTATATTCCTAGAACCACTACTTAGATGGCTAGATTGAGGCAACAATGGATACACATTCAGGACATCACAAACCACCATCAACTCCACGGCATACGCGGACGACCTTGCGGCCATAACCAACAAAATCAACGCCATAAAAATACAACTTAACAAAATAGACATGTACTGCAAATGGACAGGTATGGATGTAGGGGTTCCAAAATGTGCCATCACTGGATGCCCAAATAAATCAAAAACAAACCCCACCGCATTCAAAGCCCTAATACAAACTTCTAACATTAATTACCGAAACCAACAAATACCCGTTCTACACCAAAACAAACCATACACATATCTAGGAATAAGTCTCGTCCCCTCCCTAAAATGGAAAACCCAAATTCATGCCACCACCACAAAATTAATCAAACAATGCAAAGAACTAGTAGCTTGTCCGGCCACTATGAAACAAAAAATAAAAATGATCGACACAGTTTTAAGACCGGGCGTGGCATACAGCTTCTACACGGTACCATACTCAATGCCCGCCATCAAAAAACTGGACCAAAAAATAACTACCACACAAAAAACCGTATGCGGCATGCCAAAATGTATGTCTAACATAATTACCCAACTACCACACAACCTCTTTGGACTAGAAGCCTTCTCACTAAAAAATGCATACCTTAGATGCATAGGAGAACAACTCCAGAACGCTCTAAATGACAGTGGCAGACTTGGGAAAATATACAAAGGCCTAACACATCACATCCTCGCACAATATGGGGGGGCAGAAAACATGCCTAGAATAAAAAAGACAAATTGTACAAGATCACCAATAACACGTAACTTCTTCTTACTAAAACACGTAGCAAAAGTCCACCTAAAAAGCACTCTCCCCAACTTTCTTACAGAACCAACAACACTATGTCGTGCACAAACACATCGTGCAAAGATAACATCGTGCCAACAGGTGAGAGCGCACAATTAGAGGCAAACTCGGAGCAATGGTGACTATACTATCACCGTTGCCTCCGTAAACAACGAAAACAATAGTTCACAAAAGAAACTATTCACCTCCAGCAACCTAGGCTAGGGAAAAAAAAATAAATACCAAGACCACAACATTTAGTAATTGGTCTACAAGGACCCCTTTACTCGCCCCCTTCGCCCGTGCTGAAGCCCCTTTCACACCGGCGAACCACACAATTAACGTAAAGTGTATGAACGACTGAGCATGAAAACCTCTCAAGTCCAAAAAAATCATGGTGACCTATAGAAAAGACACTAATAGACTGTATAGACAAAGGATAGGCCGGGTGCAATGAGAGCCCCATCGCTAATCGCCTCTAACACGTTTAATGGCTAGACCTTGTCTACGTAGACTCTTAATGTGCTAAACAATTTGGACACGACCATTGACCCACTGGTACCTCTAGAAGAGGTGGGGTTAGACATTCTAAATGCCACCCCGTAGAACACAGGTCACAAATGACCATTGTGGCGGCATGCTTGGCACTACCACACAATTGACATCGCAATCCAGCAGAGATGTGAGAAATACCAGGGTTTACCGTTCCATCAATGTGTGGTAAATGGCAAGGAGCGCAATTGCGCGTGTGATCCTTCCATATCTTACCATCACGACCCTCCAACAGTAACACTCCTGAGTGCTTCACCTCACGAACTCGCAAGATCACCCGTCCCGCTGTCACATCCAAGGTGGTGGGCGCTGCTTGCTGTAAATACACATAGTCTCCAGGAGTAAACCGTCGTACTTGCGGTCGGTATCCTCCTCCCCGTATTGTAGCATAACGCAACGTATCCCGATGTTGAGCAATGGAAAGATTCTCCAATGCCATAGGCATCACCCGTTTGAACAAATCTGCACGTTGCTCACACACTTGAGCCCACGTATCTGGATTGTCCATGTTAGCCAACACGGTGTCAGCATCTGCCTGAATGGCCTTCGGTAACACCGGTTGCCTTCCAAACAACAAAAAGTAAGGAGAAAAAGATGCCAAAGATGCTTGCTTACTAAACCGGTAGCCCATGGCTATCCACGGTAATTGCAAGTCCCAATCTTGATGATGTCCATTCTTCAAACTATACTTCCGAAGCCCTCTCTTGACGGTTTGCACCATACGTTCCGCCAATCCATCCGCTTTGGGGTGATCCCTCGAAGTAGTGCGGTGATCTATCATTGCTTGCTCACACAACGTTTGAAACTCACCCAAGAATTCCCTTCCTTGGTCTGTGAGAACTTCTGCTGGAGCTCCAAAGCGACTCAAAACACGATCAAGAAAAGAGTAAGCGGCCCCCTCACTAAACTTGTCAGGCAACGCGACCAATTCTATCCATTTTGAGAAGTGCTCGATCATCACCAACACATACTTATTGTGTCGAGGTGTCATTGGCAATGGACCAACAAAATCTAAGCTCCACCTATATCCCAAGCCCATAATTGGCAATGGTTGCAATTGTGGCATCGGAGCGTTAAAAGACGCTTGCACACGATCACAAACCATACAGCGGGCTACCAAGGCTTGAACTTGAGTTTGCATTCCTCGCCACCAATAGTGAAGCTGGAGCAAGCTATAAGTCCTCCGCACTCCAAAGTGCCCAAGGTCTTCATGCGTGTCCTTGATGAGCTTCACTCTCTCCAATGGAGTTGGCACAACCTTTCGTGTGCCATCCGGCCACACCCTCAAAAGTCCTCTCCCACACAAGCCGTTTGGCTCGTTGTGAGACCCGATCTCTCTCCTTAGCCGACCACGTAGGCACCATTTCTCCATTCTTCAGAAAATGCATCACGTTCGTGTCTTCAAAGATGTCTTTGGCGCCCCCAGATTCTTCACCAACATCCTCATCCACCGTGGCCACAGTAGAAGCTCCGGTGTCATCTCCACGCATCGCCAATACACTTAGAAAGGCCGAACAATGCCAACCTGGCAACGGATCGGCTTCATCCTCCCCGTGCCACCTAGCGCCCGTAGCATCCGCTTGGTTTGGAATTGGATTGCGGCTAAGGCCATCGACATCCATATTCACCAATCCCGCTCTGTGCACCACCTTGAAGTCGTATTCCATCAATATCAAGGCCCACCGCACTAGCTTGCCTGTTAGTTTGTCAGACTCCATCAACCACTTTAACGGTTGATGATCCGTGACTAACAAGAACTCATTACCATAGAGGTAACATCGAAAATGAGCAATTGCCCGTATGGCAGCCAAACACTCCCCTTCATACGAGCTATACTGGGCCTCCGTATTATTGTTGGACCGGCTGGCGTACGCAATGACAAACTCCTTCCCGTTGTCATCCATTTGCGTCAACACCGCACCAATTCCCAATGCGCTCCAATCTGTGTGTAGCTGGTATGTCCTTCCGGCTATTGGCCTTCGAAGTATAGGTGCCGATGCCAAGCGGTCCTTCAACTCTTGAAAGGCCACCTCTTGCTCATCTCCCCATATCCAAGGTTGATCATTCGTTGTCAACATGGTTAATGGCTTGGCAATAGCACTGAAAGTCTTCACAAACTTTCTATAGTAATTACACAACCCCAAGAATGCACGTAGCCTACTAATATCCCTTGGTCTAGGAATAGACATCACTACTTCAATTTTACTAGTTACCACACCCAATCCACTTGGATATATCATGTGGCCTAAGTACTCGATGCGGTCAAAGTAGAATTTGCACTTACCAGGGTGCAACTTCAAACCGTGGAGCCTCAATCTAGCAAACACTTCTATCAAGTGTAGCCTATGTTGCCTTCGATTCGTGCTAAAGACAACGATGTCGTCAATGTAGCATCTCACGAAATCCAAGCCCGAGAATACTCGGTCCATAACCCTCTGGAATTCCGCAGGAGCATTCTTCAATCCAAATGGTAAGAATTTCCATTGGAACAACCGGTCCTTTCCATCTTTGTCAATGCCCCAGAACGCGGTCTTCTCCTTGTCTTCCTCTTTCAGTCCAATCTGGTGGTATCCAGAGCGCAAGTCCAACGTACTAAATACCTTGGCGTGACCAATAGCCTCAAAGTTCTCCTCCGGCGTTGGCATCGCATAACGATCCGACTTGGTGAATTTGTTAATCCTCCTATAGTCCCCGCACATCCTCTTCTCGGTCCAATTACCGTAGATATCTTTCTTGGATGGCATAACCGTCGCCGATGCATACTCGCAATCCGGTGGAGCCAACTCCACTAGCCCCGCAGCCACCAACTCCTCCGTACGAGCACGTATCATCCTCTGTTCAACGTCGCTATACTTGTACGGCTTCCGGTATATTGGTGCTTTGTCCGTCAAGTTGATATGTACTTCTTGCCCCTTCAATACTCCAAGATCTTCAAGACTAAAAGCAAAACAATCTAAGTACTCCCTGAGGAACTCATGTTCCTCTCTCTAAACTGCTCCATCCGCCAGGCCTACCATCGGTTTCCAAGTATCCTTGGTCACCGCCTCCTTCGGTTCCTTTGGAGCAGGATTCTCCTTCCTTGGTTGCTATTGGATGCCATGCAAAGGAGATTCCTCTCCTTCCACCTCCACCAAGCTTCCAAGTCCTTCCAATTGGCATAGTTTGCCAATTATCTCCCTTTGGTGAGCTGTGTGTTCTCCCACGAACACAGCCTCCTCCAAATCCTTCGATTGGTGGGCCAATTCCCTACTTCGGTTCCAATCCTTCACTCCATGAAGAGGATCCTCAGTCTTGGGTGTCGTGAAAAGATTCGCGGAGCTCCACATATTCCATGGGTGAGGTGCCAAGGCCTTCTCGCCCCCAACCACTTTGCCTGTCACCTTGACAGAGACAAATGGTTCTCCGGCCGTCCGCACTCATAAGACCCCATGTAACCAGTAAAACTAGAAGCCAACCGCTTCTGTTCTGCCACTAGCAACGAAACGATCCACGTCAAGCAATTTAAGTCCATCGCTTGTCCAAGTAAAAATCGTCGTTGTTGCTCCGAGATCCCGGGCGCATCGGTAGTGCCCGTGGAAAATCCCATGGCTCTCTCCCGTTCATCCGCATTAGGCTCCACCATCTCATGAGACAAGGAATCCCACACAAGACCCGGGCCGTTATCCTTAAAGGCATACGACCGAGCAAAACTAACCAACGTGGGCAGTGCCCTACGTGGTTCTCCTTTACGGTTGACGACCGCCAAAGGTGCTTGGTCGTCATGATAAACGCGCCGCGGTGCCCTGTGAGGATCCAAAATATCACTCACATAGACATCCGGCCGTTTAATTCGACCCACAGCGGACTGTAACAACTCTTGAGGTGCTAAATTCGTCCACCATAATCGTGGGCGATGTGCTCGCGATCCCACCGCAGCTGCATCCAACAATACGGGCATACCCAGAGTCTGGTGTATGCGGTGCATGCCCTCTAATGTCCTCGACCTCGACCTACTCATCACTGGTACATTCTCCACAATGTAACCTGGTGGTCGCTTCTGAGAGGTTTGAAGCAAAGACAATACCCGAATCATATCATGAAACCGCGAAGAACGAGTGTCTTTCAATCCGTTTTGATGTCCAGCCATTGACAATCCTTGACATGGCCATCCCGCGATGACAAGGTCCACATGGCCAACACGTTGAATATCCTCTGCTCAAAGCAAAGCAATATCACCAACAAGAGTAGAAAATGAAGTCTTGATGGCACTAGTGGCCAACAAGTTTGGAAATTGGGTCCTCAATCGCCGTGAATGCCGCTTAGCCACGTGCCTTGCTGCCTCATCAACATCTACGTAGATGTAGCGTTTGACCTTCATCCCTGCTTGCAGCACTGCCGCCAAGCCACTTCCAATCCCTCCGAACAACTCCAACAACACAATACCATCCTCTGGTACCTTCCACTGAATGGTGGAAGTGTCTAGACGTGGGCCCAAGTCTTGGTCCACTCGAGAATCATCTTCCGGTTGTGGGAGTATCGAATGCTGCCAAACATCTTCAATGACCTGTGCCGCATCCTTCTGAAGTTGAATCGTGGTCCTCCACGCTACTTCTATGCCAGGTTGATACGTCTCTGTATCTCCACCACTTGTGTCACCCACTTGGGCATCCATCTCGTGAAGTCTAGGAGTATCCATCGAGAAAGTATCACAACCCTTGTGAAACCATGATGGTCCCACATCCATACCTCCTGAGAAGGCAAACACGTCTGCAAGATTGCCAGTCAGAACTCGAATAAAACGAGCTGGCAGCTGAGCCTTCCGCCCATCTCCTGCTTGCCATCCTGGTCTATAACTTGCGGTTTCCTCCCAGAAATCCAAGGTGAACCCCATGGGGTATAGCACCGCCGAGCCCACCAAGACATCGTATGACTTGGCCTCCGTTACTATAGCTTTCACCTTCATAAAGCTTGCATCCTCGACATCATCTTCGTTGAGTCGTAAAATCAATTCCTCCTTTGTGATGCCTGTAGCATGCTCCGTATCCCCCATGGAAGTGCTAATTGTCCATGGACACTTCTCCAAAGTGTCCCCAGTCAAACCCAACCCCTCACGGGTAGATGCTCCCAGCATCAATGGTTGAGCTCCTGAATCCAAAAGCACTCGTCGAGGCACAAATACCCTCCCCTTGGGCCCAACAAGTTGGAAAATCCCCTGGGAGTTGTCAACCACCACTACACGAGGTGTAATGGATGACCTCTCAATTGCAGGTCTGGCGGCCATGGTCTTGACACGCATGGCTGCTGAAAGCAGCCCCTCCACGTTGTCCTCTTGACTCTTATCCACCTCTCCTCCAACCACTTCCGTCTTCAACGCATTGACGCCCGTGGAGTCACCCGACTCACATATGTGAGCCGCCATCTTGAAGACCACTGCTGCATTGAAGCCCTCTTGTGACATCAATTTAGCAGAAAATAGTGAAGCCTCACAAACCACGTTTGCCGCTTCTCTCACCACCGTACTAGATGGCTCTACAATCCCAACGCTAGGGCGAGTAGTTGGCACCCCCCGACGCGTTGGAGGCACCATGGAAGATGTTGGCACCATCTCCTCCAACGTGAAAGACTCGGGCAATCGAGCTTGCCGGTTGTCCTTCCCATGTTGAGGATCCAAGGTTGGACTTGCTCCACGTGGAACCTCCTTGGTCACCGGTGTTTGACTCCGCGTAAGGGCATAAGCCTCCCGTGAGCCATCCGTGATAGCAAGTGCCATGCCACTTAGCATATAGTCCCCGAATTCGTCATCGTCGGGCCTAAACCCGCCCCCAGCATGAAAACTAGGAGTGACTTGGGGCTTCTCACTGACTAAAGCAGCATTCGCGCTCATGGCCGCCATCTTGGCCTCCAACTCCGCGAATTTGGCCTTCCAACCTTTCTGGTCTCCTCCTGAAGACTTGGACTCCTTCTCCTTGTTGCTTGCCTTGGGTCCCTTGCCTCCAGAAGGCTTCAATTTGGGGTGAAGCTTCCAACACTTAGCCTCGGAATGCCCCTTGGCACCACAACCAGAGCAATAGCCACCGGTTTGAGGGGTAGAGGACTTGTCTTCCTTGCAATCCTTCCTCAAATGCCCCGGTTTGCCACAACTAAAGCATAATGCTTCAGTGTCGGTGGCATAGGAGGGAACCGAAGCCTTGGCCACCTTGACCTTTTCAGGAATCTTCTCTTCACGTTTGAGAAATCCCATGGCCGCTTTCTCCTCCAATAAATTGATCTCAATTCTCTCGGACGTCTCGAACACAAATCTCAAAGTCGGTGGCTCACCCAATCGCAATGCCTCATTGCGAACTAATGTCTTCAGCTCCTTCTCTAAGATGTTGTACCAGTGCTGCACCGCTTGTTGCTCCGTGACTCCGTGAGTAGCAGAAATCAGTCTCCGCAATCTTGCATGAGCTTCTTGCAAGGATTCATCTCCTCCTCGCGCAAAAGACCTCAATGCCTTCATCTTATCCGCTCGTTGACCTTGATAGTCTCGACGGATCTGTGTGAAGAACATGGCCGTAGGGTTAAACGGAGGTGGAATAGCCACCGTTTCCATCGGTTGGCTCAAGTCCTCAGCACTACTCGTGCCCTCCTCCTGCTTCCCCTTTCCCACACGTGATGGCACACTCGGCGCTCCGCCGAATACATCCGCGTAATTCGGTGCATAGAAATCCCTCCATGCCAATATCTCCGTGAGGTGAGCCGCCTCGAATTCTCCATAATCCGCTAACGGAGCTCCCTCTAGACATCCAAATAACGCCCTCGACACCATGTAAGGGTTGAAGTTGGGGTTGCGAGACTTCTGGAGTTCACACCACATGGTGAACTCCCTCTTGAAGTCATCCGCTTCGATAGTGCCCGTGGCACCCGAAAACCGTCGCACCCCCCGTTCTCCTCCTCCTCCATATGGTGAAGCCATCTCCTCCCAATCAAAAATTGATTGCAAAGGCTTGCTTGGTGGGGAACTTGCACTGCGTGCCAAAGATTCTACCACAAACTCACGTTCTTCTATTATCGGTTGAACCGTATCCTCCTCTTCCTTCGATTGAGTGGTAACTTCCTCCACCACTCGTTCACGAACGCCTACCGCAAATGGGGTGTTTCTCCGAGTGAAACCGGGCCCCTTCCACGTCTCCAGATTGAGAATTGGTTAGCTCAATCAAAGAAGCGCCATGCTTCATGAGTGCCCTTCTTCTCCGGAGCGTAGATGGTGGGTGGTACTTCCCAATCGAGTAGCTCCAAGGTGAGTGTGTCCCACACACTGCTGGCCCGCTCTCGCCACGTACCCACTTCCCACTGCCACGTAGTATGAAACACGAAGCCTTCACTCTCAAACTCGGTATAGATGAGGGAGAACGTGGACAATTGGTTCCCTCGGCGGAAATCCACCACCTCCACGGTGTACCTTGACCCAACGTTCTTTAGGACAACGGCCTTCTCTCCAACCACAAGATCCACGGCTTCAACTTGGCCTCGTGCACGACAAAGAGGAGCTCGAACACCCTCCTTGGCCCGAAGCGCTCGTACTTTGCGCACCCCACCAAGTGAAGTCCAATACTTCACGGACTCTTCGCTTAGCACCTTCGTGCCTGGCTTTCGCAAGTCTTGAGTCCCGGTTCGAGACTTGGCTGTAGGAGATAACTCAAAATCCCTACCACTAGAGCTTGCCTGGGAAGATGAAGATTTAACTTGCAAATCTTGAAGGCAAGTAATCAATTGACTAAGGGTCTCGGTGCTAATCTCTACCGTGGATGCACTAGACTCTTTTGATTCCTTCTTCTTACCTCCACTATCCATGTCCCATAGGCTCAATGCAACCCACTCTTTTTACGTGGTTGTATTAAGTGGGCTCACAATGGATGTTAGGGGAATGCTAGATTAGGGGAATGCTAGAATTTCACTTCTTGTTCACTATCATATGCCACACTTAGCTCACGTGATGCAACACATCAACAATGTGCACAACAATTTGATGAGAACAACCCCAAGTCTAGCCATACATGATCCCCATAATCCAAATTCCTAGCCGAAGTACAAGAGGAAAGCGACAATGTCACTCACCATCCCATACCTCTACTAGTCACTCCCCAAAGGTGGCAAAGTGCAAGAAAAAGGTGACTATGGCACCCAATATCCCACAACTCTTCCAATCACTCTCACAAGCAAATTGGCAAGGGTAAGAAGTGGGCAACAATGGTACCCACTATCCCACACCTTCACCTCTTACAAGAATGACGAAGAGCAAGAAGAAGGTGACTATGGCACCCGCTCTCCCGCACTTTCACCACTTACTAACAAAATGCAACATACAAACTTGTCACTCCCCCAAGCAACCGACTACCCCCTCTAACACGGGTCCGGATACGTTACCTTGTTGAATTGTCTTGGGCCTTCAAATAGCTACCACGAGCTACCCCTAGAAGAAACCCTAAATCCAATCTATGCCTTATAATGCCTCGTGCAAGAGGCTGGCCTTTTTCTAAAACTAAATAAATTCTAGGATAATACCCTAAAATTATAAGTGATCATAATCACTAGAAACGAGCAGCTTTTGCACTAGAATGTGTACACAGCTACCCTATGAAAACGGAAGAAAGGAGTGTAGCTCAAGCCCTCTATGGCATGAATACAACGCACAAGTTGTGTTCACCAAATCTTAATGAACTCAAAATTGCAACGTTTACCTAGTGCTCCTTCTTCACCAACGCTTGCACGCCATCAGAGAACACCGTGAGCCCGTCATGTAAAACCCTCGCCTTCGTGCACACGCTCTTCTCTACATCGGCCAGCTCCACTGTTCTGAAACAACCGCGAGCAACTTGCAGAAGCTCAACACGATGTCCACCGTCTCACTTTCCACAATAAGTCCAACAAGCACCAGCGCTCCAAGCGCCGCTAACAGGACCCCATCGAGAACTGATTCCAGCAGCCGTAAACACAGTTGGTGCTTCCAGGCGCGCAAAGAGTTTCTCAGCGACGTTTCCTCCGCCGCAGACAGCTACTCCGCTTTCCAAAAGCTCCGCAGGCACTCCTGCACTTTACCTTACTCCGGCGCTTCCAAACTGTGACTGCAGATCGCCGCGTCTCCTCCTTCGGCCTCACACAACACCTGGTCCTGAGGTGGTCGTGGTCGATAGCCCAGCAGGGCGGTTGGGTTTGACAATATGCTACGACCTTCAGTTCCCGGAGCTCTATCAACGCCTGGGATTCTCAGAGAATTGCCTGGTTCTGCTGGTCCCATCAGCGTTTACAAAAACAACAGGAGACGCCCATTGAGAGCTTCTTCTCCGAACTCGTGCTGACAGGTTGAAGACCGGATTGACAATTGCAGATATTGACCATTCCGAGTTACACAATGTCAGACTTCGTCCGCCAGTTGAACAGCACCGGCGCTTAACCTCGTCGCTGCTGCGCTGACGGTGTTGAGCGAGTGCAGCCCACGCGGGGTCTTGATGTACGCCACCAGACCGACGACGATGATGGGCGGCGTCTCCACGATGGTGACGGCCTCGCACGTCTACTGACTTCTCCGCTCCTGCACGAATCACACCGCTTGCCCGTGCTCCCAAGACAGCAGCAGCAGCAAAGGTGCTCCGTTCCGCAGCAGCCTAGGCCACCACTCTGCTCCGGCTGCGCGCCTCCGCACCTGCCATCAGTGTCGGCGAGGTTCTGTCACCCACGTCCTGCTGGCCACCGAAGTCTAGATGCGAAATCTCCGGCTTGTAGGGTTGTTGCTCCCCTATGCTCGGGTCTATCGGTGCGTTGAGCTCCCGAAAATCAGCCCGCCACCCCACTACATTCACCCGAGTGTAGTTGAGGCACAGGGCTTTGTACTCCCACTCCTCAAGGAACTTCGCTACTGCACCTTCACACGCCAGAGAGTTCAGCCCTCCTACTACCGTACGCTCAATGATGAGCGGAAACCTTAGGCGCCTCCCCCAGTTAAGAAAAACCAAGAAACCCTAGTGTTTACGCACACTATTGAGCAAGGTCCTCAAAATACTATTAGATGTACTGTAATGTTGCGGTTACACCCATTTCCGCCACATGATCTTTCTCAAGTAACAAATAAGTGATAAACACTCACAAATCACAATAAGTCAAGTCCATGCCACTCTTCAAGAGTGAAAACATGATATGGATGAGGCTAACGATGTGCAACACGCACACACCTTCACCTCATCACGTGGGAGACTCAACTTGAGAAAGATGGGTCTCCCTCAACCACACGTGGAGGTCACCCGGGTTCCAAGTCCCGAGATGAGGTGTCGAAAGACACCACCGTTGCCCTAGCCGCCACGCGGCACTAAACCTAACCCTAATCTCCCATTAGCGCTAAGTCTTGGGCTCCCCGGTAACTCCACAACTCTCTAGATGGTTTCTACCCGAATACCATCTATACAAACACCTCCATGCGCCGATCCTGACAACACTAGAAAAAGCCTAGACTCTTGAAACACAAAACCATAATACACTCAACACACAATTATCTCAAAAGTTATTACAAAAACTCCTAACAAAAAATATCTACGAACTAAAACAAATATCCCTACCCAACGGAACACACATCATGAACAATGAAGAATTTAAAACCTACCACTTCACCCCATCAAAACTTATTAAATTAGGGCACTTTTAATAATTAGAGACCCATTCATCACTATAAACAATGACATCACCCCAAGAAATATCACCACACAATCGATCCACCCTCCCCACTCCCACCCACACCACCCCCACCCCTCAAACCACATCCTCAAAAATCCCACCACCTATCCCATTAACAACATCATACACCACGAATACAAGGAAAAATTAGATAAAAACCAAATAGAAAACAATTACACTAGATATCTATGCCAATGGACTCACAATAACCACACTTACAACAAATGGCTCCCTCAAAGAAACCTCTTCCCAAGACACAACCAAAACACCATTTCACATAACACAAATAAATTGACACAATATTATCAAAGAATTCAACACAAATTCTACACCGAAATTATCCAAGTTCACCACCCACAAAACCAACCACAAGACACAAGGTCCGTCACCCCACCCACAATAATCCCCCTACTAAACATCTACACAACGGAATGCAACCCCGAAAAAGACACTCTTACCTCATCTAACACAATAAAAATTGACAAAGACCAAGCACACTTATACGAAGAAGATGGAAAGCATCTTTTTACCATCCCAATCACTAGGCTCACATGGTTGTGGAACCAATACAATACTAAACTACAAACCCCTACAAACATTAAACCAACAACCCAACCGTTCGAAACCGAAGTCATATGGCTATACCAAAGATACAAATATAGATTACCAAAAAATAACCCCCTTAAACTTACACAATATACACTACCCATACGTATACTTAATTCACTAATCTCCACATTCAACATCCAACACTCATATTTCTCCTCCCCCGTCACATGCCCCACCAAACTCAACAAATTTTACTCCCCCTTTGAAAGAGATAAAATATTCGGATCACTAGGCAAAGCCTTTGACCACAAATGGATAGGTAATGGTATGGCCCACCCACACAATGAAGAAGAAACACAACAAGCTCTAATGGTTTGGGCCCGCCTTGCGGCCAAACATGACCCAAACCACACCTCCACCCTAATCATAACCCCAGACAAAAACTGGTACCAAAATCATAATCTACACTCGGGCCCTTTTCCCGATACACACATCATCACAATATTCGAAGCCGATTCAATAACATATGAAGAACCCACCATCCCACTAGATCTAAAAAAACCCAGAATTGAATCGTCCACTCTACAAATAATATGCATCCACCACCAAAACCATACTCTAGGCACACAAGAACAACTAGAAGAACTCTCCTCCATAGCAAAGACTCTAAACGTACACCGGATACTCACAAAAGTGGCCCCACCAATGCCAATGCAAACACCCGTCAACACAAGCAAAAAATGGTCAAAACTACACTACAATAACAATACACTAAACTACACCTTAACACCTCCACCCTTCCCGGAGTATCAAACTAACACCCCACCTAAATTTAACCCCAAATATAGCTACTATACTGATGGCTCCTTTAAACCGCCAGAACAAATTAGCCCGGGATCTTGGCGCAGAGAAAAAGCCGGTTATGGAATAAACAACGCTACGAAAGAAATCAAACTGCCAAATGACTACATGGACTGCAAAATATCCTCAGAGCAGAACTAATGGCCATCCACAAAACACTAGAAATCGTCTCAACAAAATACAACAATGAACCGGTGCACATATTTACAGATTGCATTAACGCACTATACTTATTAAACACCCAAATAACACATCCTACCCTCCATAATAGTCACCCCGACCGAATCATACTAGAATCAATGGTCCAAATGATACTAAATAGAGAACAAATTACAACCCTCCACAAAGTCCGAGCCCATGCTTATATTGATGGCAATGAACAAGCGGATAAACTCGCAAAAGAAGGAAGAGAAAAATCACATAAAAATGCCAAAGACCCACATGAACACGCCCATGCCACCCCTTACTATTTCCAAAAAGAAGATTGGCCCTCCAAAGAAGACACCCCCGATAAAGGCCCGGTCAGATTCCTAAGCAAATACCTCAAAAAACAAGACCTCCATAACAATCTTGACACAATCACAGACAACTTTCCTAGTATAGAAAAGTGGACTAACAACAATGACATTGACAATGAACTCTCTACAAATTTTTGGAAAAACCCCATCATCACCGATTCACAAATAACATGCCTTATCAAATTCCGTACCGGTCAATACATGGGAAACGCCCGTAAACAACTCTTCTTTGGAATAGAAAGATTTCCATCCATAACATGCCCCATATGCCCCTCAACGGACCCCGACACATGGCTACATGTTCTTCTCAAATGCCAAAACCACCACATTCACTCCCTAATTGTTAAAAGACCTAACAAAGCGGTCTGGGAAGTCCGAAAACTAATCACCTCCTACAATAAATCGAGATGTTTTATACTAATGAACGCCGGCACTTTCAATAACAATCCACAAGAAAATACGGTCCCCCCGTGGCTACTCCCATGCTCATGTACGACCCAAAGATGTCATTGCAACGCTAGGCTCAAATCGGACATCCTTTGTGTCAAAGGTTTACCATACAATGACCCACCACCCGATAACGTCAACCAAGACTACACCATTCAATTCATTGAATTCACATATTGCAACGATAGATTTTCCCCGGAAACAATCCAAAACAAAATAGACAAATACCAACCCCTTATTGACGACATCATCGCCCTTGGATGGAATGTCGACCCCCTTATGGTAATCACATCCGGCGCTCGGGCCACCACCTTTATCCCATCTATGAAAACTCTAGAAGACACCTTCAAGATACCCATTGAAACAATTAAAACATCCTTTAAAAACATTAACACCATAGCTATCCAACATGCCATGTCCATTCTTCTACATAAACGCAAAATCGAAAACAACCAAGCCCTCCCCGATACACAAGACCCCCCCTAAATTCTCCCCCCGCCTTGATTTTCATGATTAGTTGGTTTTAAGGTTTTTGACTACTTGCCTAGTTCGTGGTTAGTTCGTTGGCTAGTTGCTTGGTTTGTGATTCGTTGGTTGGTTGGTTGACTTGTGGTTCTTTGGTTTCTTGTTACATAGTGTCTACCCTCGAGAGAGGGAAGTAGTTCCAGCTCACTAATTCCTTGTCATGTGGGCATGGTCTTAGTAGTGGAACAAACAGACACTTTATTCACGCCGGCCTCCTTCGGAGACCGGCGTTTTTTTTTTTTTTTTTGGGGATAGGCTTAGTCTTTCCGAAGTGTTCACCTGTGTAGTAAGTAGATGATTGTGAGTAGATATTTCCAACTAGTGGAGTTGCATCGTTTAGGTATCCAATATCAGTCATTATCGCTAGTAGTCGAGCGTGGTCTATAGAGCCAAAGGCGTTTTTGAAGTCAACATATTAAACGTATATGTCTTGATTTGTGAATCTTGCGTCTTGTAATGCCGCTATTATGGTTTGTATTTGTCTAGATGTACTTCTTTCTGCTCTAAATCCTTCTTGACTTTCGTGTAAGACTTTAAAATTTTCACCATATGAGGATAGTATTGAGGTAAGTATAATGGTGTAGAGTTTATATATTGTGTTGGCTAATGCGATTGGTCTATGATTTGGCAGTATTGAAATATCTCCTTTTTTGTATAGTAAAATTGTTGCACTTATTTTCCATGAGGCTCGTATTTGTTTTTGTTTATAGCAGTGAGAGAAGAATAGAGATAGTAATTTATGAAATCTTCGGGGCATGTTTTTGAGTATTGAATTTGGTATACGGTCTGGCCCTGGGGCTTTGTTATTTTCAAGGTTGCGGAGACGTGTGTTGTATATGGCTCTGTTGAAGTATGTATGTAATGGAATTTCATGTTCGCCTTGTTTGTCTAAGGTAAGTCCATCTAGATCATGCCATGGATATTGGCGTATTGCACATGTGCATTCGATGGGGTGTTGTGGTTGGTAATTACATGTTGGTATTGTCGGTCTATTGTTTTTTGTCTGTTGGTTGAATATTTCATTTGCAATGTCTTCGGGACTAGTTAAGGTGTTATTGTATTGATCAATGATACAATCTAGTGGTGGAGATTCGGATTTTTTAAAGACTTTTCTGTTTATTTTCTTAGGGCTAGTTTCGTATAATTGTCTATATTTTGAGATGGATTTTTTAATATTATCTTGGGAGTATTTTGTAATTACTTTCGGGGCTTGTATATTGGCCTTTTTGCGATTAGTGCAATGTCTATTATCCATGTGTCATGGAGTAGGTCCGGAGGAGGTGGGGCAGGGATTTGGGTATGGTGCAAGGTTAGTAATTCGTTACATATGGGATGATTTCGCCATTGTGGGTTATTTTTTACGATTCTAATAGTTTTTCGTATTATATGGTATGTAGCTAGGTGTTGTTTCCGTGTTTATATGTTTTAGATATTTAATATACAATTAAGGATGATGTAAATGACACATAATAGTTTTGCAAGAAAACATGTTCTGTGAGATAAACATCTCTTTGTTGCCAATGAAACTTTTTCTCTCCCTGCTTTCTTCAACTCTGTGGGCGTTTTTATGTAGGAAGCTACTTCCAAGTTTGATTTGTTATTTGTGAAAAGATTCTATATGTTTTGTAACTAAACTTGTGAAATATTGTCATTATTACATCAATTTCACAAGGAAAATTATTTTTGGAACTTATTAAAGTAGATTTTTTTGTGTTTGCTATAAATTTTTGAAAATCTTTACTAATATCTTAAAATTTCCCGTACACCAAACTTAAAGGAAGAAAAAACTTATAGCAAAATTTCTAAGCAATCTTCTTTAGAAAATAAACTATTTAAAGAAGAATATAGATTTTTTCCAATGTACTCTACAAAATACAAGTTTTTTTTGGTGTGTAAACAGGTTGTTGTGTTATCATAAATTCATTAAATTCATAAACTTTTACTGCACGGATTGTATGATGCATGTATTTCAAGAATGCAATATGGTTTTTACTCCCATGCGCAAATAGGATCAACGTACTTTGACAAAAGATAATGGCATATTATTTTACTACACATTGCATAATTTTTCAATGGATATACTTTCTACCATGCGTTAACCTTTTAAGGCCGATTTACCATATATCAGTCGTTTTGGCACAAGAATCTTTATGGAAAGCTCTACAAGCCAGTTCAAAGAAAAAATAGACCATGACTTAGAGGTGGAGGAAGATTGGCATCTATTGAGATCATTGCCTTGGCAATTTGTACATGCATTAGCATTAGCCTACAGTGATTTCCATGAAATGAGTTTGTAGATTTTCCTGCTAAAATGTATCCACTCCGTAAATGTCATTTTGTATGATCTAAAACACTTGTAGATCCTCATACGCCAAAAAAGTTCATCGGCCTTAAAGGGTTAAGTCATAGCATAGAAAAAATCATAATTAATGGAGATGTTAGATAAGAGAAATGTAGATTTCTATATAGAAAAGCAATCTTATTTATCTATCAAAAAAATCAGTTGTTGGATTTAGAATCCAAATGGTGATTAGAATTAGTATGCCTTCTTTCAATGTAAGTATCAAAATTATTGGAAAAAGTAAAATTGTTAATTTCTATGCGTTATAAAGTAAAAAAAAATAAGGGTCGCCAAAACTTTCCTTTCACTACTATTCATCTCTACAGTATCCTACCCAGATGCCCCAAACTCAAATATTTGATGTTTGAAGCACCATGGTTTTTTCCTATAAGTCCAAAAAAAGAAAAAGAAAAAGAACCCTTGCAAAGATAGCCTGTAATCCTATTCTCATTAAATTTTTCAAAAAATTAGAATTATCCTGAAAGTAAAGGATCTTTCACCCCAAATCTTAGGGTCCTATGTTACTAACTGGGACACATGCACATGGTGACATGGCTTAGGAAAGGTGTGGGTCAACTTTTTGGGAACTTGGCGTACTATGGAGGAGCTTTAGCTGGCCTGGTGTAGGGCCCAACAGCATTGATTGCCATGCATCTCATTGGTGCAAAAAAAATGGAGTATTAGATTTTCGGAAGTCTATTCTCATGCATAAAAAAAATCGTCCTCTTTGGCACCATATGCCTACTGGCTTATACCCAACAGGTACAAACTGTGCTTCAGGGGTTAATAAAAAAACATAGTTGCGTAATGACCTTTTGTTGTTCCTCATATTATACAAATTTGTTGTCGTGATATTATACAGGAAGTAAGAATCTTGAAATTTAATTGTTTTTTGGGGGAAATACCACGGCCTTACTGGAACCACCTCAATACCGAGAGTGGCATGTGACATCTAAGGGAAGCCCCCCTAAAACTGACAAGTTAACGAATGTGCGTATATGGAGAGAGGAGATAATTATAATTTTATTTTTCAGTGATAGCCAATAGAATTATAGTTCCAACCCAAGTGATTTCATATTTTTTCGATGAAAACTGAATTAGTTATGAATTTTCAAACTCTGCAGTCATGTTTAGTGGGTGGCCAGTAGTAGGTACCCCCATAACCAACGACCAAAAGTAAGGGTCTTGACTAATAGCAAACCTCCATTTGGAGCTGAGTTGGTGGTTGTGGGATGGAAGAGGGTTGGATATACCCCAACTTTAAACGCGTTGGCTATGGGTTTTTGTTGGTTATGGGGAGGCTCACCTTAGTGGAAACAATTTGCCATAGAAAATCACATTGAGTTTTGCCATAGAAAATTAACACTGCCACTTCTGTGCAAAACTTTCTAAATGCAAATTCCAAATGCAGTTCAAGTTGAAGTTTTCCACACCACTTGTGAACTCTAGAATACGAGCTTCTATTCAGTAGATGGAGTAGGGTATGCTACAATAGCACACGATAGAGAATACAAAACAGTCGAATATCGAGTATTTCAGACTTGCTATTAACTACACATTTAGAATGACCATGACGATTGGGACGTTACCTTCAGACTGGTTTGAGACGTCATTCCAATGCAATCTGAATTTGATTAGGAATAATTTCTTTGAGTTGCTGGACAACCAAACACAACCGTGGTATTACCGTCTCTTCAATGTGTATCTTACAACAGTAAGAACAGCATCTACAATGCCGACTACAATAAGAACAACCTCCGAATCGCACAACAGGAAGATCAATTGCCATCCTTCCGTCTTGGGATCAGTCAAAAGGTTTCTCAACTTTGCAGAGAAACATGAACAAAAGGGGCTCAAAACAAGAATAAACTGGATCATTGCTTGTTACCAATAATCTTCACAGGAGCACTTTCCGTTGTGAAATCTATGAAACCGGTTGGAATCCCTCGCAATGATTTCTCGACCGACTAGCTTGGAAATTAACTTGGAGGCGGTATGGCAGTCACCACATATTCGCAGATTCTTGAAGATGCGGATGGGAGTGCCCGGAGGGGTGCTGATCAGCCCATATGAAATCGCCAGCCTCTCGCTGTGCAAGCAGAGCGAGGCTTCCTGGTGCGCGCTCCGCACGTCATGGAGCACAAACTGCGTCTCTGGGGCGTGACCCGCCTCCTGCATTTGCCTCCACAACCTCCTCAGCTCCGCATAGATCTTCTCCGTCTCCGGATGCGACCTGTCATCCGCAACGAACTCGTGGATGGTGTTGTTCACCTCGATCCAGCTCTGCCCTGGCTCCTTCCTCACGCCTCGCCCCTCCATCACCCTCCGGATTTTCGCCACATCGTCCCACCGGCCCACTGCAGCGTACACATTCGACAACAGGACGTACACTGCAGCGCTCCGGGCGTTCAGCTTCAGCGCCATGGCAGCCGCGTGCTCGCCCAGCTCAACATCGCCGTGGATCCTGCAAGCCCCCAGTAACGTCTCCCACACACCAGCATCTGGTGCACACGGCATCTCATTGATGAACGTCTCCGCTTCCTTCAACCGCCCTGCACGGCCGAGAAGCCCAACCAAGCAGCCACAATGCTCTATCGTTGGCGTTATTCCATACTCACCTTCCATGGAGGAGAACTTCGCAAGCCCTTCCTCCACAAGCCCTGCATGGTTGCAGGCAGAGAGCACGCTTGTGAATGTGGACCCGTCTGGGTGGATTCCTTCCTTCTCCATGCGGGTGAAAAACTCAAGCGCCTTAGCAGCAAGCCCGTGTTGGCCGTAGCCATTGATCATGGCGTTCCACGTCACCACATTCTTCTCGCTGGTGTTGTGGAAGACGCCCTCTGCGTCTTCCAGGCTACCACACTTGGAGTACATGCTGACTAAAGCGGCACCCACATGCACATCACCTCCGGATTTTGATTTGATCGCTTCTGCGTGCACTCGCTTGCCTTCCTCCAGAGCTGAGCAGGTGGAGCACGCGTTGAGTAAGCTCACGAACGTGTACTTGTTGGGGGCAACATCCATTTGGCGGGCGAATCTCAGCGCTGCTTCGCCGAGACCGTTCTGGGAGTATCCCGCAATCATCCGGTTCCAGGAAACAACATCTCGAGTGGGCATGTTTTCGAACACCAGATGAGCGTAGGTCATGCTGCCACTCTTGGCGTACATGCTGATGAGAGCATTCCCTACTCCAGCGTCCAGTTCATAGCCCGTTTTGAGCATGTAAGAGACGACCTTCTTCCCTTCCTCAAGTGCAGCAGGGCCGGTGCATGCCTTCAGAATAGCACTGAAGGTCGCCTTCACGGGCTTAAACCCCGCGTCTTGCATCTGCCAAAACATGTCAAACGCCTTGGATTCTTCACCATGCTCAGCAAGCCCACCGACCATTGCTGTCCACGACATCACGTCGCGGTGAGGCAGACTGTGAAACACTCGCCTCGCGTCTTCCAAGCTGCCACATCTGATGTACATGTTCATGAGGGCGTTTCCCAGGTTGACGTCCAGCTGGGGATGAGTCTCGGCCATGACCTTGTGGATCTGCTTCCCTACGTCTAGCGCTTGGGAGCTCTTACAAGCAGACATGACGCTGACGAAAGTGATGTCATCCGGCTTCAACCCTTCCTTCTGCATCTCCAGAAACAGATTGAATGCGGTTTCACAGGACCCATGCTGGGCATGTCCTGCAATTAGTGTATTCCACGAAATGAGATCGCGTGCTTGCATGCTCTCAAATATTTTCTGCGCCTCACTCAGACTTCCGCACCTCCTGTACATGTTCATCAGCGCATTTGCAATGTGCGCGTTCGCCTCCATTCCGGTCCTCAGAATGTCCTCATGAACCGCCTTCCCCTCCGCTACATTCGCACACGCACTGAGAAGGTGCAAAAACGTGACTCTGCCAGGCTTCACACCTTCAGATTGCATCTGCTTGTACAGATGCATCGCCTCCTCCCGATCTTCCCGCCGCGCATATCCAGCAATGATAGCGTTCCAAGAGATCAGGTCCCGCTTGGGCATGTTGTCAAAAACCTCACGAGCTCTGAGCAAGCTCCCGCATCTCGAATACATGCTGATGACCGCATTCCCTATCTGAACAGCTGATGAGAGGCCGTCTTCACAGATGTGGTTATAGATAACCTCCCCCGCCTCCAGAGCCTTTGAGGTAGAGCATGCGTTTAGAATACTCAAGTACGTCGTCGGATTTGGAGCCACTCCATCAGACCGCATCCGGGAATACTGCTCAAACGCGTCCTCACAATGCCCGTGATGAGCAAGTGCTGCGATCATTGCGTTCCATGCAACCACATCACGCCCAACAATCCCTTCAAACACGCTCTTACCGGTCACCACGTCCCCACACCTCACGAACATGCTAACCAAAGCGGTGGCCACACGAACATCCGAATGCAAGCCGTCTTTGACTGTAAGCCCATGGAACCTCTTCCCCTCCTTCAACAAAGCTGTCGTGTTGAAAGACTCAAGCACGTTGATGTAAGTCACCTTGTCAGGTGACAAACCCGCCTTCGCCATCCGCTCGTACAGACCAACACATTCTCTGGCGTTTCCCAGATGCGCATACAACCCCAGCATGGCGTTGTACGAGACCACGTCGCGAGGAGAAATGGAATCAAACACGTGACGCGCTCCAGCTAAATCTCCACACCGGCCATACATGCTGAGGAGGGAATTTTCCACCCGGGGATCTCGGTGGTACCCAGCTCTGGTAATCTGAGAGTGCAACCGCTTCCCATCCTCCAACGCCACAGGGCTAGAGCACGCCGAGAGCATGCTAATATAAGTGATCTTGTTTGGCACGAACCCCTCCTTCTGCATCTCATCAAAGAGCTGGAACGCCCTCTTCTTAAGCCCTTGCTGCGCGTACCCCGAAATTAGCGAGTTCCAAGAGATCACATCTCGACGCGGCATCCCCTTGAAGACGCGATGAGCGTCTGCCAAGCTCCTACACTTGACATACATGTTGATGAGCAGATTGCTGAGGAAAACGTCGGGCGCTAACCTAGCATTGATCATTTGAAAATGGAGTCGCTTCGCCTCGACCAATGATCGCCTCTTGGTGCAATTCTGCACAAGACCCACGTAGATTGAGTGGTCCATCTGCGATCCAAGGCGTCCTTCATCCCGCATCTCTTCGACAGCGACCACGTTTCCGGATGCGCCAGCAGCTGGACCAATGCTGGGCCTGCGCTGCCCTGCTTCCCATGATCTCGTTGACAACGAACAAATCCCTTCCACCCTGCACAACAGTAGGTAGCCAATGTGAGTAATTCCTTCCCTGGTTAATGAAGAAAAAGAACCAACAGTGTGTACTATCCCAGTAACAACCGGAAGATGCTAGTGATTTCTGCAAAGGAGGAGATGGAGCCACATTTCCTCATTCAACAGATACTCGCAAGTTCTTCAGGAACCAACATACCATAGCCAAATATTGCCAAAATCGAATACTAGCACCCACTCAAAAACCTAAACCCTAAAATCTAAAACCCTAAACCCTAACCCTAAAAGTTTAAAATCTAAAACCCTCTTGGGTCCAAGCAGCACGCAAACAACGCTTTCTTTCTCCGTGACTCCAGACACAGATCATCACAAACAGAATGACAAGATGGCGCAGATTCCACCTACCAAAACGCAGAGCGCGAGTGCGTTCGAACGACGCTCCTCCAAAAGCAGCGGAACATCGAGCCGGTTCATAGCAGCTCACTTCACGCCCATCACGAACACAGCTTCACCAAGGCTCACATTCACCAATTGAAACCACAACTTCGCCACATCAAAGCAACCACCCCGGATCCCAAACCCTAAACTCCACCCTGACCCTCAAACCCTAAGCATCACGAGCTCGAACACAAATCCTTAATCCCTGAACGTCAGTCCGGAACCGTATATCCAGGGACGTATTGTACTCTGTAGTATACACCAAAAATGTACTAAAGTTTAGCAAGACTTTATATGTTTAATCCTTTAAGGCCGATGAGCTTTTTTGGCCTGTTAGGATCTACGAGGGTCCTAGATCATGTAGAATGACATCTACGCAATGGTTACATTTCAGAACAAAAATCTACAAACTTGTTCCACGGAAATCATTGTAGCTCGTCAATGCTTGCATTGATTGTGGTGGCGATGGTCTCAAAAGATGCCCATCTTCCTCGGATTTGCCTAAATACCCCGGTCGAGCGTTGCACCAAGCCTCAGGCTTGGAAGGGTGGGGGAGGATAGGGACAAAACCGGCCCCCTATTTTTATATTGGAGGGGGGCCCTACTTGATCCAAGGAGGAGCCACCGAGGGTAATCTGAGGCCGTAGGCCTCAATTTTGTAAAAGAAAAACCAAAAAAGCCTCTAGAACCCTTAATCGGGCAGGGCCAAAAAAATGGACCCACCCGAGGCTGAGGTTTGGTGCAACGCTCGACCAGGGTCAATAAAGAGATCCCATCTTCCTCCACCTCTAAGTCATTTTCCTTTGAGGTGGCTTGTAGCGATTTCTATAAAGGTTTTTGTCCAAAATTGACACATGTATGGTCGATTGGCCTTAAAGGGTTAACAAGTGACATCTTTCATTTGGAGGTCATTTCAATATTTCAACCTTATTATGTTCCAATACAACATTATACATGTAGAATATTGTGACCATTAGCGGCACCTTATGACGTGAAAGGGTGACTCTTGCTAAGCTTTAGTACGTTTTTTGTATTCTACAGAGAAAAATATGTCCCAAGATATACAGTTTCCGATTGACGTTTAAGAACTAACCCAAGACCACAAAAGAGAGACCATTTATTTGTATCATTGTCGAAAAGAAGCCTTCTTTCAACGACCATTAATTTATATCACCATCGAGAACAAGCCTTCCTCCAGCTCCAGCTGCATATATGTCCTCGCAAATTGGCAACAAGTTTCCGTGATCCACCAAAAGGATCCCGCATCATATCATCAACAAAAGGTGTATACATTGCACAGATTGGAGACCAATTCACAAGACACTAGAGAGTCTCTTAAAGACAAATTCAAATCAAATTATAAACCAATCTCATTTTACATGTGTAAGAAATACTACATAGTGTGTGGCATTGAATTTGTTGTTGTTCATTGAATTTGAGTGTATTTGTTGTATTTGGCAATGTATTCCAAGGTATCCAAGAGCTCGATAACATTAGATCATGAACCAATCTTTCAAAATTGTGTGTGCTGTGTGTGTAAATCTGAACTGCGGGGATCACAATTTAGTTCCTCACAAATTTCATGTGAATTGAAATTTTTAAAACATCTAAAGACGAGAAAGTAGTTGCATGTCTACAAAAGGGTTAAAATCTAGATTTGCAACTTTGAAGAAACAAATGAAAGTATGATACAAGCACTAATTTGTTTTAAATTATCTTCATGGATTTCTTGGACTAAAAAATGGTTTGAATTTTAAACTATGATGAGATGCTTGCACTTTCAATTGTTGTTTAACTTTGAATAGAAAATAATAAGTTGATTATTTTCAAGAAAAAAAACTAATGAAGTACATCGATACATTGGAACTATCAAAGCTTCCAAGAATGAGGTAACAACCCATACTAGGATAGTGGTTAGAAAGATGGTTTGTGATGACCGTTGAGTGTATTGATAACAACAATTTATACTAGAGTGTCACTATTTGATATGTTTGTTGTATATTTGTAGATTGTCTTACATCATTTTTAATAGTGAACTAGTAGGAAGTATGTGGATACGTTACAATTGATATCAATCTTTACCACCCAATGGCTAATATAAGTATTGTTAACCCTTAAATGTCAAAACAATCCTTTGGTGGACATGGTATTCTACATGTATAGTGTTGTATTTGAACATAATAAGATTCATATATTGAAATAACCTTCAAAGGAAAGATGCTCACTAAAAATCTTCAGTCCAAAGGTGTAAGTCTTATTAAACTTTAATTCATTTTTTGTATTGTGTAGAGTAAAATACATGCCTATATATAAGATTCCCTACTAACCGTTAAGGGTTAATCACAATATATTACCCTATTCTTCATGGACTTCAAAATCTTAGAACAAATAGTTTTATTTGTTCTATTGGCAGTTTTTACAATGTTGATTGTGATAATGTATTTAACTAATTTTATAGAATTTTCTCCATCATGTGATTTATTCAACATGTCAAATTGCAAGACAATAGAATAAATTTAGAATACTATTTTATTTTATTTTAACTTGAAGTATTTATATTACATTTTCATGATGACAGTTGCACATTTGATTTTTAAAATTCTCATAAATGCCAATGGTATTGAAATTGGCCAATACAACAAATATAGCCTTGTGAGTCTTGCTTCCTTTACTTTGCAACAAATATAGAAAATTTTACACCATTTGGTATAATCTATCACAAAATGGTATACTTGTTGGTCTTCAAATACCATTTTTCTAGTGCATTTCCCACAATGATTGTAATCTAATTGTCTAATTCTTCATAACGCCCACATTTATTTTTTATTCAAGGCCTTGCATGAACTTGGCCCTGCATGAGCTCCGCATTCCCTCCGCTCCCGGGCATTCCAACCCCGTTTTCGGAACTAACCTGATGGAATGCCCACCAAATAGTTCAAAATGCCCATTCAAGAAAATTCTTTGGGTGTTACGCCAAGAGAGGCTCGGCCGGGAGGGCCTCTCCCTTTACAAAATATGATCAAGGCTTAAATTACAAAGGTGGGCATGAAATTGATCACATGAAAATTGTCCCCAAAAATCACATACATATAGTACACTAGATAATTTACTAAAAATAATTCCAAAAAAACTCATCTTAAAGGAGGCTACTTGTTCCAAACCTTTGCTTTTTAAAAGAATAAAGTGTCTATTTATTCTACCAATGAGCCTACGTCCACATAAGATAGAATTATGAAACTACTGGAAACCTTCCTCAAAATGATGTACACCTAAGCTTCCAAAGAGTAGTGGCTCAAAGCATTGAAAATGTTACTAGCAGATCAAAAGTCTTTGACAATAGAGTTTTCCTGAAATTAAAACTAGGTCACCCTATATGTCACCCCCTACTTTATGATCTCAATAATGGGACCACATGGAGAGGGTGACCTTAGCTTGGAGAAAGTGTGGGGAACTACACCGTTCACTGAATATAGTGTAGACTAGACTATTTGAAATTTCCTACAATAATTTCATTAAACGCAAATTAAAGTGGTCCACTTCAATTTTCCATCCACATCAAATCATGTCCATTAGAAATAGTGTGGCTTGTTTCAAAATAAAACACACGGGAATTGATGTGGATAAGTTTTTACAAGTTGTACTCAAAACCAAAATTATGATATAATAACATAATAATAACATAATAAAATAATAAAATAATAACATAATAATATAATAACCTAATAAAATAATATAACATAATAATATAATAACATAATAATATTATTTTATAACATAAGAATATAACATAAGAATTTTCACATAATATTATAATATAATATAACATAATAATATAACATAATAATATAATAATAACATAATAATAACATATATTATAATATTATTAATATATATAATAATAACATATTACTACTATATTGATAACCAAAATTGATGTGGTCCACATCAATTTTCATCCAAAACTAGAATTGTTGTGGTCCACCTCAATTTTCATCCACATTACCTATACCTCCACACTATATTCAGTGAACAGTGTACTTGTCAACTCATTGGGAAATTTGGGTGCTACATGAAGCTTTAGCATATGTTGGGTAGGGCCGAAGAGCATTGAGTGCCATGCAATTCATTGGCAGAAATTCCTTTCTTTCTTTCCATACATGAATATCACCCTCCCTTTTCCAGTTCTTTCTCCGTTCTTTCTCAGTTCTTTCCTGAAGGAGTTTTAGGAAAACTGTAACACCTGCATTCCAAGCACAAATTAAATGAGGTTGAGGTTAGTGGAGTCCAGTAGACGCATGGCTTTCACATTGGCACCCACAACAGCAACGCATGCACAGGAACATACTGAAACATGCATGAAAATGTGAAATACTTGAGGTGCATGAAAATGTGAAATACTTGAGGTGCATGAAAATGCAGAATATGCTGAGAATGAGATCCCTTGTGACAGAGAGAAGGTGACAAAGAAAAAGTGATTTTGTCAATGGCACACTCACCTCAAGCTGTAAATTGGAAGTACTGTACTAGGGTACTCTACCCAAAAGCTAACAACATTATAAGGAGCCAACCTGGCATCAATCAAGCCTGGCATTTGGTAGGCACTTAGCACCTGCAAGCTTTACTTGCTGTGCAGGTTTCATGCCTGACAATGCAGCTCATTTCTAGACCACCTCAAATTGCACTAGGGAGCCTAGTGTGCCAAGTTCCTAGATGATGCTCTTCATAATCTAATATTTTTGTAGATTTTCTATGGTTTAGCCAATACTTTTTAACCCTTTGATGTCTGCGAGGGTCGAATTTGGTGCCTTTGATCTCCTGACTCTTTCTACGATTGGCCATTGTCTCACGTCTTGTACATGTATTTCGAGCTCCTCGTCAGCTTTCCGACTAATCTCTCCAATTTCCAATCCATGTAGGCGTTAGCAAATTACAATCGTTTCCGTGAAGTGGGGTGGTGCTGAAATGTACCCATTGTGTAGATGATGTTCTGCCTAATCTAGTATGTTCATAGATTCTTTTAGGATGTCATGGCCACTTAGGTGTTAAAGGGTTAAATTCTAAAGTTCCACACAAAAAACACTTCAAAATTGTCCATTCTAGTATAAAGAGTGGAACCGTGAGCAAAAATATTTTATTTTGATTTTCAACCGTAAGATCTTGATTAAGATTCATGAAATACCATGTACACAAAATTTCAGCATAGATTGAAATATTATAGTGTTTGAAGTAAACAGAAAGGTTATTTTTCTTCCGTGCGTAGAGACGATCAACAATTTTTGATTCACTTGGTGCCAAACTTTTGCATTACGCAATGTCCAAATTGTATAGTGACGTGTTTTACATGATGTCATTTACTTTGACGCCAATTTTTTGAGGTAGAAGACCGATTAGCACACTTCATAAAATTGAGCAAGGAGCACTAAGTTCAAAACAAAATATATGCATTTTATTTATTTTTTAAAACCATATTGTTGTAGACTAAGAATCCAAATGGTCAAAAAGAAGTTTTATACCACATCTTACAGCAAAAAACTTATAAAAGTAAACACATCGTATAGTAAAAAAACTTATTAAAATAAACACATCTTATAGTAAAAAACTTGTAAAAGTAAACAGATTAAACAATCTACACTTTATCTCGAAAAGAGTAATACATATTAGTACTCTATCCGGTAATGTGTGAGAATGTTTGACTTGTGTCAAAATGGAACTAAGAGAAAAAAAATTAATCTCAAAGAAAATAATACTATGTACTTATGTGAAAAATGCCAATGTATGTAGAAGGTCGTAGCAAAAGTTTTAAAGTTGCACGAGGAAAGCATGTTCAATAAGTTTCACGGAAATAGCATTACTTTAATTCAAAGGTTTGACATGAAAAAATATTTTCAACTCTTTGAAGCTCATACTATGAAACATCTTCAATTAACCCTCAAACCTTAGAAGGTTGTACTAGTGGCCACAATATTCTACATCTATAATATCGTGTTTGAACATGATAAGGTAAATTAGGGTAAATCATGAATTTACAATTTTGAGAGCTCTTCAAATTTTAAAGGGAATAAACTTTAGGATTTCTACTAAGCTCAATAATATTTTCATAAAATTTAGTGGATAACAACCTCCTTTAAATATTAAGTTTGGGGATGCAAATCATCAAAGAGTTATGTAGTTCATTTCAATATGGAGAAATCTTTTAAGTTCAAGCATGAAATGTTAATAGTATCTAAAGCATAATTTGGAAACTTAAGAAACTTAGAATAACAAATCTTGACAAACATCAGTAGACAAATTTAGCCTATTTTAATGTATTATTGATTGTAAATATTATATATATAATATATTTTTAATATATAATAATATACAACATGTTTAATCCCTAAATTACCAAGAGTCTCTTTAGGGGACTCTTAAAGGTTTGGGCAGGATCCTCATGTGTCAATTCATAACTTTACTTTTTGAAATTTTTACTGTCAATGGACATTACTAATACCCAATTTTTTTCCTCAATCGATATTTAAGAAAAATAAATTATAGGGTTTTGAAATTCAAATGGAGAGAGCGGGTACGTTGGAAAACTCCAAAAACTTTTGCTAGGACACTCTATTGAATGTGAGATTCTTAATAATAGCAAATAATATTATTTCCTTCCATGATGTCAAGAAAATATATTGTCTTTTGTCAAAAATAGCATACTAACCCAAGTTAAACATTTTCAACATTGTAGTTTTCGTCAAAGTGCTCCCCGAAGAGGCAAGCCTCGAGGAATTTGGTATGAGATTAAAAAATGGAATGAAAGAGAGCAAGAGGAATTTCATATTCCTTTCAACATGCTCCAATGAAATGCTTGGCAATCAATGCTCTTGGGCCCCTACCCCATTCAAGTTAAAGCTCCTCTATAGTACTTTGCAATCTCAAAGAGTTGACCAATAGTTCCCCCACATTTTTTCCAAGCCAAGTTACTATGTGCATGACCAATAATTTCCCCCACATTTCCTAGATACTAACAAAAGACCCTAAGATTTGGGGTGACTATCCACTGTATTTTAATGACTTTTGGGAGAACTCTATAATTGTTGCACATTATTGGGCAAGGTACCAAATAATCTTCTTCCTTTCCACATAAAACTTAGAGATCTTCATGTTTTTACTTTTTATTTTTTCCACGGCATTATATGGTGTAAACCTTTTCATTGACCATTCGGATTCTTGTTCTAAAACATATTAACCCTAAAGGACCATCTGTACTTGGAGATACAAATTGATTTTGGGCAGGTTACTAAAAATCCATTTTTGAAGATAACTTTTGGAAATTTTCAATGAGAATAGAAATACGGATTATCTTTGCACGGAATTTTTTCTTTCTTTTTTTGAGAAAAAATGATGGTGCTTCAAACATAAGAAGCATGCTCATTTTGGCAGTTGGGCAGGGTACAATAGAGATGAATAGTGTTGTTGTAGAGTTTGACAATTGCACTTTTTTGAGGCGGGTAGTAGTGAAGGAAAGTTCTTGACAACCTTCATGGTTTTCACTTTAAAACGCATAGAAATTAAGGATTTTTCCTTCTCTTTTTCTATTTTTCAAATAAGCCATGATAATTCTATTCACCGTTTGGGTTTTAGATTCAAGTTTATTTCTATATTTATAAAATATATTTTTTGCTCCAAGTAAAGGGCCATTTTCTATACCTTAGTCATAGCAAGTCTATTTTTCTTATTGTAAACACCTCCATTACTTGTGATTTTTGGCGTGCAATGACCTAACACAAGGTAGAACATAGATGCATTGAGCTCGTGTAATGTATAGTGTAAAAATATGCCAATATCTTGAGTCAAAGTATGTTGGCTATGTCCACGCACAATGCAAAAAACAATTTTGGACTCTTCACATGCATGCATCTTATAAACCGCATGGTCTACTCTTTCAAAAAAAAAATGGTGTCTTCTTTTTGTAGTTAGCTTGAAGATCCTACGATTGAGAATAATAAACATTTTTAAAATTAATCTAATAATATCTCATGTCAAAGTTGCAATTTTGGGGTGGTTTTGATGAAGCACAAGGCCAGGTCCATTAGGGGTTAAGTTCACAAAAAAAATATAACGTGAATTGACAATTTTTGTACCTCCACTCCTTGCATAATTTTTTTGAATATGCTACACCCTTTTTTTACCTCAAAAAATTGGTGTTCAAGGATCTAATATCATGCAAAACGTGATGGTAATGATGTTGGACTTTGTGTAGTGCAAAAATTGCACACCAAGTGAAGTCAAAAATTGCACACCAAGTGAAGTCAAAAATTGCACACCAAGTGAAGTCAAAAATTGCACACCAAGTGAAGTCAAAAATTGCACACCAAGTGAAGTCAAAAATTGCACACCAAGTCCTTGCAACATATTGATTATACAACAATTTTATTGTTTTCCAAAGTTGTCACATTTGAGAGTGGTATCATTAGAGCTAATGCGAGGATATAGCTTGATGAAATGTAATTGACGATGCCAAATATTCCAAAGTGAATATTTGTTGCAAATTTTAAATTTCAAGGTGACTTAGAGGTTTCACATCAAACAAGAAACAAAACAAAATTCTTAACCCATAACATATTGACTTAATTTTTTTTAATGTATACTGATAATGTCTAAACACCCTTCGAGTACTTCTAAAAATAGTCATTTCTATCATAATTGAAATATATGTAGACATTGTTTATCCAACACGTTGGTCATATTTGTACATAATTAATTCACGACACAACATGTCAATTTTTAGGTGATACCCATGTGATACCTATATGGTATTCATGTAATACCCAAGTGATATCCATGTAATACCCATGTAATACATTCTTTATTCATTGCACTAGAATCCAACAAATTGTTTTTGGTGTGAAACTGTCACAATACCATGGAGGGATTAATAGACGCCCATCTTCCTCCACCTCTATGTCCTTCTTTAAATTTTTCATGGAGGTGGTTTGTAGCGTTTGCTATCGAGCCAAAAACAAGTTAAAACCCAGAAATGGACTTCAGGTCTTGAAGATTTAGTGCTTTTTTTTGATAGTTAACCCCTAAAAGACCAGAGTCTCCTTCCGGGGGATTTCTGATTTTGGGCAGGTTCCTAAAATTTGAAAAAAAATCATTTTTCGCTGAAATTGTTATTCTAGATTGCCTCTGATAAGAGCTTCGTAGACATATTTTTATTTTATTTTTTGGATTTGTGGTTTAAAAGTTAGTACCACTTAAAGCCAAAAGTGGGGACATCGGGCACCTCCAAAATTTTTGACAAAAGTTTCTATTGACATTGAGATTTTTCACACATATAAAGAATATTTCCTTTTTTGGAAATTTTCAAAAAAAATCTTGTCTTTAGTGTAAAAAGGCATTTTATTCCAAGTCAAACATTTTCACACATTGTCGGGCAACGGGGGAAAAAAACTTCATCTTTTCTACATGAAACCTAGAGATCTTCATATTTTTCACTTTTTATTTTTTCAACAACAATATGTGGTGAAAACCTTCTGATTGACCGTTTGGATTATCATTTGAATACATACGTACTTCACAAAAAAATAAAACCTGAAATGGCAAGTTTTGAACCTCCACTCCTTGCACACTTGTTTTGAATATGCTACACCCCTTTTTTACCTCTAAAAATTGGTGTGTTTGGAAATAACATCATGCTTAAGACAATGGTAAAAGATTTAGACCTTGTACAATGCAAAAATTTGATACAAAGTGAAGTCAAAGTCTGCTGATCTACTCAACACATGGCAGAAAATGAACCATTGTTTTGACTTTAAACACTAAAATCTATCAATCCGTGCGGCGGATTGCAACCAAATTTATACGGCATGTTTATATAGAAGTCTATCTTAAGATCTTTCGGTTGAAAATCCGAAATTCACCTTAAAATGTGATTTTCATGTCTCTTTTTGGCAGTGGCAGTTTTGGACTGGTTTTAGAGCGAAAGTGGTCATGGTCCTTTAGGGGTTTATACATCTCGAAGCATTGGTCATGTGTGAGGAGTCCCAGCCACTAGAATAAATATCTGGGCATATGCACCTGAAATGCTACTAGACAAGGTGATTCAAGTAGTGTATGGCATCACAGCATGGCCATTATAAGAACATCTATAACAGTGCACTTCAGGCACAATAAGAACCAAAGTCACAAGAAAAGTTTTATTTTCTCAAAGTGTCAATTAATGTGGTGAAGATGCCTGGC
This sequence comes from Bryoerythrophyllum caledonicum, assembly GCA_963971425.1. Lineage (NCBI taxonomy): Eukaryota > Viridiplantae > Streptophyta > Bryopsida > Pottiales > Pottiaceae > Bryoerythrophyllum > Bryoerythrophyllum caledonicum. The sequence goes on along the minus strand of OZ020525.1, from coordinate 1,826,351 downwards.
ACACAAAAGGCAAAGAGGTAACTTCCAGGTAACTACCAAATGTAATTTAATCTGTTAGGCTCCAACACCATGATCTTGTGACATGCTCCTTCAATTGCACTGTTGGGAAATGAAATAATTTAACAAAGCTGGCAAGAATTCTGGCAACCGGCGTACTCTCACCATCTCGTAAACTTATGATGGGTTGGGCTTGTGCAAGATTGCACAAAATATGATTAAAGCCAAGTTCACCTGCGGGTCATGGTGGGTTTGGTTACACAACAAATTGTGGTGAACTTCCTTTGTGGAATGATGATTCAAAGTAAATGATGCTGGGGAAAATTTGAGGCAAAACAGAAGATAATCTTGGTGACTCTTGGTGACAAGGTACATTGTCACTCTACTGCCGACAGTTCAGCAGTGTCTTTACTTGAACTAAAGGGGGTTTTCACACATGGACCGTGTGACCAAGGTACCAAGTGCTACAAGCAATTTGATTGGTCTAGAGCCTCAAAACCGGCCTTGGTTGGGACCTTGGGGTTTCACACCTGGACTAATGTACCAAGGGCGTCTAAGATGCCTACATAGCAGCACTTTTTGGAGGTTTTGGCACCAAGGGATTGGTCCCTCAAGGGAAGTTTGGATTTCTATTCTTGTTCGGACCAAACTCTTGCCTAAATGCCGACCGTTTATTTCATCAAAATATTCAAAATTTGACAAGATCTCGGTCGCTAAATCAAAACAATAACTTATTCTAAACCCTAAACCCTAAAATTTGTATATATTGTTTTTACCTAAAGATTATTATTCACCTTTCACCTTACATTTTTTTCCTTGATTTTTTTATTGTGCCAGTGCTCGTGCTGGAATTCTCTGTGTACTGAGCATTTTGACCATTGTCTCGGTTTTTTACCAAAAATGTGTTATCTTCTAGGATCCATGACCAAAGAAATTGAGAGGATTTAAAAAAAATCAAGGACCTTTAAGAAGCAAAAATTGACTTGAGATTTGTCAAATAGTTTGGGTCATGGCCTCTCAACTCGGTACCTTGGGCTTTCAAGGTCCCAAACTCGGCAAATTGCATATTTTAATATTTTTCCAACTCCAAAACTCGGCACCTTAGCATAGTTTGGTCCTTTTGTAGCTTTGTACCTTGGTCCACGTTTGAAACCCCTCTAAGACCATCTCCACCGGTCGACAAACCGGGCGGAGGAGCAGGAAAATTTTGCGGAAAAAACTCACCGCACGTCCCCTTAAGCCGGGCCTCAAGCCATACCCTCGGACGGCAAACCTACTGGCCAGCTTCCAGCCCCGGAGGTCTTTCTCTCTTCATTGCCATTGGTTATGCCGTTTGTTTGTGTATGTGTGCCATTTTGCATGCTTACCGTTTACCACACCTTTTTCACATTGTTCCTCGTTGTTGAGAAAATTTTCACCATGTCGTGCAGAAAGAACACCGGACCTAGAGTAACAAAGCAATGGGCCTTGTTACGGCCTAGCCTCTCAGAGATCTAAAATTAACCTTCTCAATCGTGATCGGCCTTTGAGGTGCTCTAAATACAATGGAATCCTAGGCCACTGCTAAAAGAACCTACATTGCTCACTTCAACCTCCATGCCAATGGATCTCTATAATTTAGTGGTATGAGCTTCTGCATGGGGGGGGGGGGTTAACACCTAGCCCTTATTTAATTTTGGATGGGTGATCTATTTTAAAAAAACTAGGGCCTCTAATAGGAATTTCCGGCCACCTGCCCCAGGTTTGACAATGTTTTCTTCTAAAAAAGCCTTTGCACCGCTAAATGAAAGGGCTAAAAAAAATGAGAGGGTGCAAATAAGATGAGGGCCCACCTCCACAAAGAAGCTTGTACCACCAAAATTTAGAGATTTAGTGCCGACAAGCCTTCCAGAGAATAAGGAACGCTCAACCTCCCCACTGAATATGCTTTTGGCACTCCAATGGATTAGAGGTTTGCCACATGAAGCCTTTTCACTGCAACTTGGAGTGGAGCTACACTAAAATTTGTGTATACGCGTTGGTCAAGTTTGTACATATTAACTCACAGTAGAGACTATCCAAAACTTTTGGAAAATTTAAAAGATCTGGTCTAAGGTGATACACATGTAATATATATGCAATACTAATGTAATACATAGGTAGTATCCATTGTGTCTGAACCATTGTGAATTGGAAAAAATGTTTAATTTGGCAGGGAGTGCTTGAAATTGATCAATGTGTATGGTTTATGATTAATAAATGTTATTAGTTTTAACTGTCGATGAATATTTTCACTTGGTGTTGAAAATGGTCACCTTCTTGAAGTGGTATAGATAATTGTGCTTCAAGTAAGAATCTTCATTAATAATTAACAAATTATTGTACTTTCAAATCATATAGTACCACCACACTATACATAAATTTTAGTATAGTAGGCACTTCAAATTTTCCAGTCAACGGATTAGATTCGTCTTAGTTTGTTTGGAGGAGGGGCTTGCAAAAAGCGCAAACAATAGTCATTTGAAAAGGGTGTGGCTCCTCGTTTGTTTGGAGGGCCGAAGAAGAAGAACGCCAGTCCCCTTAAAGGCCGGCGTGAATAAAGTGTCTGTTCGTTCCACCACTAAGACTATGTCCACCGGACAAGGAATTAGTAGTATGGAACTACTTCCCCCTCTTGAGGGTAGACACTATGTAACAAGTAGCCAAAATACACAAGTAACCGACCATATCCAAGAGTAACAAAGAAAAAGGGGGAGGGGGGAGAAAACGAAGGGGAGGGGAAAGAGGTTGGAGGGCCGACCTATCATTGTTGCAGTGCCAGGCTTGATGCAAAAGGCTTGTTGGTCGCGCATCTCGCGCGACGCCCCTATTTCGAGCGTGCCATTAACGGTGCCATTGCTCTAAACTTCTAGAAAACAACTTTTAAGTTGAGGACTGCTTTATGCTTCAAACTAATTTAAGTGATATGCACTCTAAAATTTGTGATTAGTAGATTAGTATCAATTCACCCCTAAAGTTCCTAGATTATTTCTCATATAAATTTTCCAAAATTCCCCATTTTTGTGTAGATAGAGGAAAAGAAAAGAAAAAAGTCTCAAATCTATTTTCAACCATATGTTCTTTTAATTGACTTTTACAAAACATGGTTTCAAATTTTAATGACAGCTGACTATAGGGATTGAAAGAGTATAATTGTTTGAAGTGAAAAACAAGGCTCTTTCCTTGAGCTTACACCTCAAGGCCCAAGAGGCCAAATAATAAATTCAGAGAGCAATTGAATTCTACCGTACCCCAAGGTCCAGTTCAACAACCTTGTGTCAAATTAATTATTTTTTCCTTGCACATTGGTTCGGACTTAATGGGTATCACCTAGATATTACACAAGTATCACATAGATATTATATGAGTATGACCTTGGCGCCACATGGGTATCACCGTAGACAAAATGAATATTTTTTCCAAGAAATTCGGACACCGGCCATTTTGAATTAATTATGTACGAAGTAGACCTCCACGTAGGGTACATGTAATTTGCTCACAAGTTTGACTGCAGAATCTCACAGGCTATCCCAGCTGGGTGCCCGTTTCATACAGCTGTGTTTCTTTAATCTATTATGGACACAAGGCCAAAAAGTTGAGCTGGTTAATATGTGCGCACTTTGTGATTTGTCCAAGTCAAGTCAAGTCGAGTGGCTGGGTAAGAAATTAGAACCAAACAATCAGGCAACCAACTTATGGTGTGTTTGCACTTGGTGTAAGAGTGGTGTTAGCAAAATAAATTCAGGTGCAACAGTGATTACACATCATAAAGAAACTCCCAAATCATTGTGTCAACATGAAAGTTATATACTGGATTGTCGACATGGACTGATTTCAGAGAAATGACAAACAATTATCAAAATAAAGCGTCACATGGAATTCATATGTATTATTATCTAAGAATAAAAATTGTATTGCAATGATGTAAAAAAACCATGTTCCACATGGTACACGATATTTATATATGGACACAACTGAATCCATGGCCCTTATGGTCTCATATGAAAACAATGTTGAACCCGGAGCCAGGATTTTTTCCTGATGCGGCTTCCTTTCCAGGGTGAAAATAGAAAAGAAACCATACAAGCGTGCTGGCACAACCATGTCGCTTCCAGCCAGCATGCATTATTTGTTTCAGTTTGCCGGTGCACAAAGTTCCCTGTACAAGGCAGAGAGAGATGATATTCAGGTGCAGAAGGACAACGGAATTGTAGCAGGGCCACTGAGTGCCACCTCGAAGACGCGGCATTGAATGCGGAGGGTGGCAGACCATGTCCAATACATGGAAGGTGCCAGGAGGAGTAATAATGGCATGCAACGGAGCCCATTTAATAACCCCCACTAGGTTCCAATAAGTTGTGTCGTAGGCCAGTGCTAGCATGATGTCCTGAGCTGTGGCAGCCGGAGAGCGATGCAGAGCCAGTCGCCTGCCAAATGCCATCCATCACGGACTCCCTTCGTATGCCAGTGCACTGCATCACTGCCAGAGAACACTCACGGATGAGCCTCTTTCCATCGCAAGGAAAAAAAAACTACAGACATACATTTCTTCTTTCTTATATAGCTGTCCTCAGCTGGCTAGATCCTATTCGAGCAAGAAACCTTGAGAATAATTCTATGCTTTTTACACGATCACTCTTCCTCTTTTTGTTCATTCATCGCTAGGACAGCTGCTTTCTGTTGAACATACCCTATGCGCTGGTCGGGTTCGTACATAATTAATTCAAAATGGAGGGTGTCCAATTTTTCAGGAAAATACAAAATATTTGTCTAAGGTGATACCCATGTAATGCCAAAGTCATACCCTTGTAATATCTATGCAATACTCATGTAATACATAGCTGATACCCATCATGTCCGAAACACGACGTTAAAAAGGTTAAAATTGGTTTGCAAACTGTGTGTCCAAACGAGACTGATGCATACGGTAGTATTTTTGGTTAATGGCTCCTGGTCCTTGGTTTCATAATGTCTAACCTTGAGAGGGGGGAGTAGTTCCATACTACCAAACCTATGTCTGGTTGACATAAATTTAGTGGTGGAACGAACAAACACTTTATTCACTCCGACCTTTCTATAAAGACGGAAGTTCTTCTTCTCCTACAGTAGTATTCTTCTTTGTTTCTGTACTGTATTCTCCTCGATACGACAACTACTCGCTGTCCAGTGTACGTACCGTTCACTTTATATAGTGTGGCCAGATTTTATTGAGCACGAAACTTCGAGGCTAATTGGAGTTTTCCTGAAAGTACTCGGGGTTTAAACCCTGATTGTCACACCAAAATGCTGATAGGGGTTGTACACCTGAAAGTCCACTTGTTTTTGAGAAACATGGTGGTTTGGTTAACTTTGGGGTTTATTCCATAAATTATGGTCCTTTGTCAGCCAACCAACATGCTACAAGGTTAATCATCTAGGCACAGTTACCGTCCAAACATAGATGCATGGTGGCATTGGTGACTCCAAATTACTAATTTGGTTACATTAGCTTGTTCCATGCGCGTGGCCCATAAAATATGGAGGGTGAGAATTTTCACCCTGCAAATATTGCCGTATCTAAATCTCACCTTGCTTTGGTGAATAGAGAAAGACACAAGGTCCTGAACCCTTAAACGACGGAGCCTATGACCGTAGCATCAATCAAAATTTTCAATCAACTATATGCTCTAGTTTCTCATCAAATATAAGTGGATTTTTTTTAAATTTTTTTCCAGAGATGAGATCATATGTCTCAATTATGTTACAAAAATCACAGATTTTTTGGTGGAAATTTGAATTTATTGTGATTTTCTGAAGTAAAAGTGAAGAAAACTCATATTAAATACAAATTATGCCAAAAAATTCTGAAAATTTCACCAAAGGACGACATTATAGTGCCAAAACTTGTGGTGTAAATGAAAGTTCCGCGTTTGGCTAAAATAAGAACCACGGTTATAGGTCCAAGTTCAAATTGCAATAACTTCTTCAATTTTACGTATTTTTTTAGTTTTCAAAATGGTATGGAAACTAGACATCATTAGCTTCATTTCATTAGTTGGACTCAAATTCAAAAAATATCATTTGATGGCTTGAATTCAGATCTAGAGCTAAAAGCTTAGAAGTTTCTCAATTTCAGTGTATTGAGATCCGTGTCACAAGCATTTTCTTTCTTAGATAAAACATGATTACCTCAATGAGGCCAGTTTCATCATCATCTAATGCTTGTAACATACAAGTAACTCTCCTAAAGAAAAAATTGGATGAAAAATAGTTGTTTACGTTGATTATCATCCAACAATGTCATCTGAGAAGCCAATTTCTGGCTGCTTCGGCGTTTAAGGGTTAAAGGATGCTGCACCGGGTCTTTTTGGCTGACACAAGGTAGCCACCCTTTAAAACTCAGACTTTCAGGAAAACTCTATTTTATACCTTCTCTCTGTTCGTCTTCTACCTCATTCTTTGTTGGTATTCCGTTCACTGGGACAGCTGCTTTTTCATCGAACATAGTATTCTTCCTAGCTTCGGTACAGTCTAACCTTGATAATATCACACTTGTTAATAGAACACCTTGATATTGTCACCCAAAACCTTGAAACGGATTTTCGTAGTGTAAAACTCCCTTGTTAATATCACTATCACCCTTGATAATATCACTTTTTTTTTCAAAATCTGTAGTGTAAGTGTGACAATATCAAAAATGGATGGATGAATATTAAGCATAGATGATGTCCTATCTCATCGGAATGTTGTACTGTATGTACAAGTGAGGGTGATTTGTGGATGAAAAATGTGGGCAAATCATAGATATTGGTGAGGACGAGAGTTCTGGGAAGTGCGAGGGTTTCGAGCTCGAACCACCATGACTCTAGAGAATATGAGGGTTTCCTTGCGGCGACCGTATTCCTGAGAGTTTCCTTGCGGCGACCGTATTCCTGAGAGTTTCCTTGCGGTGGCATTGTCCTCAGGGTATCTGCAAGCTGTGCTGGATTGTAAAGGTGGGGTCGTGATAAGTCCGCAGATTGGGTCACAGGTCGTTGGAGTGTGGAGGATGCGATCAAGTCGTTGGGTCGCAGGTTGCAAGTCATTGGGTTGAATCATCATCTCAATCATGGCTTTTGGCAATGTGTAGTAATCAGAGTAAATCTCAATGTCGTTATGGGACCTGCAGATGTCTTTCTTCAGAGAATCCAGAACCTTCTTTCGTCTGGTTTCCGAGGTGCCTTTGTTGTAAAGCCCCTGTATCACTGCGAACCGATTGTTGGTTTTCCGAAACAAAGCAGCGACCCATTTGCTGCAGCGACCTGCTGCACACCCCCAACGACTTGAGTTACAATTCAGCTCATGTGGGAGTAGCGATTTTTTCCTGGTACTACAACAGCCCCTGAATTTGTAAATTGCTAACAAATTGTTACTAGGTGTAGGAATCATGTGTGATCTTTAGGGTGGTACAGTACTGCAGTTGTAGATTGATTAGCTCGGGTTGTGATTGTGAATTGCTATGAAGGCCTTTGAGGTAGAAATGGGCCTGAGTGGTGGGTCACCATGAAGAATTATATGCGTTGTTGGCTTAGGCTCTGATCCGGAATTTCCTACAGAGTTTTAACAAACAAAAATTCAGATGAAGAAGAAGCCGCTCCTTCCAGAGTGTACCATATTTTTATAATTGAGACTTGCTGGAGGAGCGAATGCTAAACCTGAGACCTAACATAATTTATATACGTTACACCTTGTCACCTGCTATGTCTCAATGATTATTTCACATGAGGTGAAATAAATAATTTATGTTAGGTCTCAATGAATTTACTAGCTTGTTATGTCCTAGTATGGATGTCACTAACTAAAAGTGATTCATTTCTTTGGTTTTTGTGAGTTATGGCATCTATTGGTGATTTATTCAAGTTGGAAAACCAAGTGTATGATAGTTTGTTGTTTTATTTAATTTTCTAATTTTTTTTTGGATTTTTTGGAGATTTTTTTTTTATAATATCACATTTTGCCTAAAATTGCCAAATGTGATATTATCAAAATTGTCACACCTTGATAATATCACACTTTTGGGTGAAACGGAGGGTGTGATATTAACAAGGTTAGACTGTACTGTATTACTATCCTTGACGTAACTGACAGTAATTCATCTTCTCGCACGTACCGTTCACTTTACTTTATATAGTGTGGCCACATTCCGGTGAATTTCTGCGCTAATCCACGAGAGGCTCGTGAAAACCGACCACCCTCTCCAAATTTAGAGAGTGACGGAAATTAGCGTGGCTGTCTCAAGCTAGTTTTAGATCCACACTGCATAAAGTGAATGGAGTCAAATGACACCGAAAAGAAGGTCCGATTTTATTTTACTTTAAGAGATGGTTGTGAAGATGTGTTCTTGGTGCATTTGGACACCTTTACACTAGTGCATTCTAAAAATAATAATTCTATGTTACGTCTCAAGAAAAACATACAAATATCATTCTTACTTCAAAGAATAAGCGCATCTTCTTTGCCACGGTTCTTGAATGAAAAAGAAAAACTTTCAATAATTTCACTTCCTTGAGAAAAAAAAACATTCTTGAAGAAAATAGGTGAACTTTGGAGACAACATCATGGAAAGGCCAACTAAGCCGTATGGACGCACTTCCCTTCATCATCTTGGGGTGGGGGCATTGACCCCAAGAACCAAAAACAACTCGCTCCCCAATTTGGTGCTTAAACCCATTTTCTTGGTGCTCAAAACAGAAGGAAAACGTAAAACAAAGGCCCATTCCGAGCCCGAAATAAACTTCTTGACCACACCCACATCCAATGAAAAGAATCCACGTGGCATCACGGACCCAACCGAGGCAGACAACGGTAAACTCCAGCCCTGACCGCCCAAGCTGCAACCGGAAAACAAACAGAGGCACAAAAGGTGAAAAGGAAACCAAAAGTGGAAAGTATTGTCGACCACCAACACAACCGCCTCGCTGTTTCTCCGGCACGGCAAGCGCCACTGTATAGAATAATCCCGTTGCGGCACCACGCCGCCAAACGGCTTTCCCAAGAGGGCTATACAGAGCCCGCTGCCGTACTCGCATGCATCACTCTGAACTAGCGCTCGTTTGATGACTGGTGAGGCTGGAGCTTCGGCGACGCACACAACGCTTTGGGTTTGGGATGTACGGGAGTAGATGTAGTACTCGGCACCTGCATTGCACGCGCTTGCCGCGTCGGTTCAGTACAGCGCGTGAGCGAGCGCCTTGGAGATAGGTGGCGGTGCGGGGATAGGGGCGGTGTGTTTGGCCATTTGTCTTCTGTTTTGGTGGAGGGAGAGCTCATTCATGTGTGTGAGCTTGTGAGGGTTTTGGTTTGGTGGTTTCGAGGAGGTGGGAGGGGTCTTGAGGATGAAGACGCCGGGGCTCATTCAGAGGTCGCTGGCGACGCCCAAGGGGCGGCGCTTGCGGAGGACGATTAACAACATTAAGGTGACGGTGCTGTGCGGGATGTTGACGATTTTGGTGCTGCGCGGGACGATCGGCGCGGGGCAATTCGGCACGCCCGCGCAGGATTTTGAGGAGATACGCGCGCACATTAGATTTGCGACGCGGGAGTATCACGCGGCGCGCGTTTTGAGCCAGATTTCTGAGGATGGCGCTGACAATGCTGAGGGCGGGGGCGAGGTTCGGAGTGATCCGGAGAAGCCTTACAGCTTGGGACCGAAGATCAGCGACTGGGACGAGCAGCGAGCTCAGTGGTTGGAGGATAGTGCAGGGGCGAGGGCGGGGGACGTGAAGCCGCGCATGCTGCTTGTGACGGGGTCGCAGCCGTCGAGCTGCGAGCACCCCGAGGGCGATCACTTTTTGCTGCAGTCCATCAAGAACAAGCTGGACTACGCGCGTCTGCACAACATTGAGATTTTCTACAACATGGCTCATCTGGACCAGGAGATGGCCGGGTTCTGGGCGAAGCTGCCGCTGCTGCGCAAGCTGATGCTGACGAACCCGGACGTGGAGTGGATTTGGTGGATGGACAGCGACGCGCTGTTCACGGACATGTCGTTCGAGGTGCCGCTAGAGAAGTACGCGGGCTACAACTTGGTGATGTATGGGTTCGACCAGAAGGTGTACGAGCAGAAGCTGTGGACGGGGCTGAACACGGGCAGCTTCTTCATCCGGAACTGCCAGTGGTCCCTGGACCTGCTGGACGCGTGGGCACCGATGGGACCGAAGGGCGTGGTGCGGAACAAAGCAGGTGAGAATTGTTTTGGCAGTGTGTGGAATTGGATGGATCGGCGAGAAGGGTTGCATGCATGGGTGGACATGGCGTGTTTGTTGTGGTGGTGATGATTTTGGGAATGCTGCGTTTGGAGTGGATGAGCAATTGGAGGGGTGTTCCGTTTGTCGCCTTGCTGTTGTCGCTGCGTGGGAGGTGCATTGGGTGTGGCGTGTGCTGACGTCGCGGAGTGGGAATTGCGTGTCTGCAGGGGAGTTGCTGTCGAGGGCCCTGACGGGGAGGACGAACTTCGAGGCCGACGACCAGTCCGCGCTGGTGTACCTGCTGATCACACAGCGGGCGGAGTGGGTGCCGAAGGTGCACCTGGAGAACTCGTACTACCTGCATGGTTACTGGGTGGACCTGGTGGGCAAGTACGAGGAGAACATGGCGAAGAGCCACCCGGGGTTCGGGGACGACCGGTGGCCGTTCATCACGCACTTCGTGGGCTGTAAGCCGTGCCTGAAGAACGGCGGGGACTACCCGGTGGAGACGTGCTTCAAGCAGATGGATCGGGCGTTCACGTTCGCGGACAACCAGATTCTGGAGGTCCTGGGGTTCAGGCATCGAAAGCTGGGGTCGTCGAGGGTGGTGCGGGTGCGGGAGGATTCGTCGCATCCGCTGCGGCTCCGAGGGAGAAGCCTCGATAGACTGGCGTAAGTAGAGAAGCGGAGTCGAGTAGGTGTGTACATGCGGGTCCTTGGAGTGAAGGGAACTGGGATTTCTCTTCGGACATTTTTTACGGCAAGTACGTGATGCCACAGGTTGGCGTGTTAGGAGTAGCATTAGTGTTCCCGAGCTTCGGCGGGAGACGGTAGATGCGGGAGAGGCCAGCGCCATTGCCTGGAAGGCTCTGCCATCATCTACGGTGTTGTCGCCTGTACTTTAGAGACCGTCGCGTCCATCCTATTCTTTGAGAATCAGTGATGACAGTAACCTTTTTTCGGAATTCTGTCCTGTTTCTCGTCAACACAGTCCGGTTCATTCATAAGACAGCCCTGTGACGGGCAATTTTGGCTTCGGCAAGTATAAAATTTCGTGTGTTCTCAGTGGTGGTTGTGGTATCCTGGATGTTTGGAGGGCTCGTGGTGTGCAGATTCGTCTGTCCAGCTTTGTTGCTAGACTATAATAGAGAAACATGATGGTACTTGCGGTTGAGTGCATACGCGTTTCTTATTTTATGTTTCCCTGGCATATGGTTTGGTGGTAGCAGTCAGCTGACTAGCTTAGCTAGCCCCCTGCTGCTGTGTGGCACATGCACTTGCAGCCTTGCACGATGTAGTCAATGGCAAGTTTTGAAGTGCAGTCAATTGCAAGCATTGAAGTGCAGTCAATTGCAAGCATTGAAGTGCAGTCAATTGCAAGCATTGAAGTGCAGTCGCATCTCTTGAAATGTGCACCACAGCACTGTTGTTGGGAGGTGGGGTCATGGTTCCTTCCAGAAGCAGCACGCAGAGAGGTAGTATATACCGGCGCTGTAGTGCTGTCTGTGGTGGCCGATATTGATTATTCGTGCTGAAACTTGTTGGGAAATGGTCCAGAACGGCGCCGATGCTGTTCTTGAGCAGGGAATTCACCATGAAGAAATGTATAAACTAGGTTAGGTGGTCCTCTGAAGGGTATTCAGAGTTTCTGGGCCCCATCATTGTTTGTACCATACTACGGCCCATCCTTCCAGGCTGATGAAAGCTGGATAATACAGAACTGCATGCGTATAGAAGTCCCAAGCTGCAGTAGCACACTTTGTTAGTGTTTTGTCTTCCTAGCCCGGGTAAGAATATCTCCATTACTTGATCCAAGCTGCGTTTTTACAAAAAGGACATGTTGTGCACATTTGCCATGTCTAGAACCCAATGCAGTCGCAGAGTGGCTCACCTTGTGCTGAAAGGTTGCAGCTGATGAAATGTCTCCCTCCCCCCACACACATGCAGATGGCAGGGAGTGAACACGAGATGATCCCCTTGACAGCAATAGAATATGTCTCAGTTTCATTGCTGCCACCAACCGCCCTGGAGGCATTCACATATATATTTACATCCAGGTCACCATCCAGAGCACCTAACAGGTGGCAGACATCTGGGGGTAACTAAATGCTTTGAACCTGTCCTCACTTTTCCCCTGGACTTCCTTTGCTTCCTCCTGGCCTATTCCTGGGTTGCAAACTGTAAAACTGCTGCACTCCTCATTTTATGACCCACTCTGGTCCATGCTCTAGCACAGCCCTTTTCCTTTTCTTTTTTCTCGTTTTAGTGGGATAGCCACATTGGCTACAGAGGCCAGGGAGCTGTAGCACTTCTGGCTTTCTCCAGAAATCATACAAAACCAAATTTTCACACTAAATATCCATTTTGGAGAATTCATTTCCATAAATATAGAATTGTACATCCTTTTTGGAGATAGGATGGAGTCCCGGCTATTCATTCGTGGCAACAGCCATCAATGAAGTTTTGGCGATATAAAATCATGATTTTCCCACTTTTTCCGGGAGGATTCTTTTTAGGGGGAAATTTGCCAATTTGGCTCCAGATCGTTTTAAAAAAAAGGGCTCCTCTAGCACATCTGGTGGCTGCCGGGATGCATTGTTTTATTACATAAATAGTGACTGTTGAGGTGCATTGTTTGGCATATATAGACTGGAGTTAGAGTTTGTTTCTGAGCACCAAGCGTAAGTCAATTTGAGATGCATTATTTTATTACATAAATAGACTTGGAGTTCAGAGCACCAAGTGTAGAATCATGTAGTTCATGCTGCATCCAAATGATCCATTGCTATTGAGTGCATCCTGACATGGCACTCCACTCCCATGGCACTCCACTCAGTACAGAAATTGGAGAAAATGTAATTGTTTTAGAGAGTTTCACTTTGTGGTTCACCTTATGGTAAACGAGCAGGTGAACGTCAAGGAGCAAAGCCGTGCTGAATGTGGTGCTGCACAATCAATAAGATTGTGGTACAAAGTGGTGCTGAGGGAAGCCTAGTGGCAAATGTATTCATGGTGACATACTACGGGTTCATGGGTACAGACCAAGGCTCAACCGGCCAAGGAGAATTGACCCTCGCTCGTCCTTACCCGAGGGGGCCACGAGGTGGTGGGACCAAACCTGGCCCCTATTATTTTTTTGGGATGGGGCCCTATTTATAGCAAGAGTGGGACCTCCGTAGTAAACAATTGCCGTATGCCCCAAATTTGTCCCAAAAATCTAAAAAAATCCTCTAGACCCCCCAAAATAAGAGGGTCAAAAAAATGACCCCATGCAATTAAGACCGGGCGGACGTGGGGTAAGGACGAGTGAGGGGGTCAATTCTCCCTGGCCGGCTCAACCAAGTACAATAAACCGACACATACCTGATTGCATGCGTATGTACAGTTCCTGACAACTCGAAGAAGTTAATAGATGCCAATGAGAAGGATGCTCATGAATCCCTTTTTCTTACCCCGGTCGAGTGGTGCATCAAGCCTGAGGCTCCATAGGGTAGGGGCAAAACCGGCCCCTATTTTTATGTTGGAGGGGTCCCTTTTCTATCAAAGAAATTTCCCAAAAAAATTCCAATTTTTTTCCCCAAAAATGTCTCTAGAGCCCCGAAAGTGAGATGGCCAGAAAAATGGACCGACCCAAGGCTGAGGCTTGGTGCACCGCTCAACCGGGGGTAAATAAAGGGATCCTATCCATCTAAACATCAAATTTTGGTGTGCGTTAACCCGTTAACCCGTAAAGGACAGAGCCTATGACTATGTCATCAATCCCAATTTCCATACTACTATGTACTCTAATTTTTCATTAAATATAAGTGGGAATTATTTTATTTTCATTTTTCAAAGATGAAATCACTTGTTTTGTTTCACAAACATCACAAAAAAAAATTGTGAGAATTTGAATTTGTTGTGAGTTTTTGAAGAAAAAGTGAAGAAAATTCACATCAATACAAAGTATGCCAAAAAATCTTTAAAAAATTCACCGAAGGTGTACAATATAGGGACAAAACTTGTGGTGTAAATGAAACTTCCGTGTTCAACTAATATTATAAAATTGGTATACCATGGTTATAGGCCAAAAGGTCAAATTGCAGTGACTTGATCAATTTTATGTATCTTTCAATTTTTCAAATTTGATGGAAACTAGACTTCATAAACTTCATTTCATTAGGTGGACTCAAAATCAAAAATAGCATTTTAATGACTCAAATTCAGATTTAGAGTTAGATCGAGAAGTTTCTAAAATCCACTACATTGAGATCCATGTCCCAAACTTTTTCTTCTTTAGAAATAACATGATTACCTCAATGAGGCAAGTTTCATCATCATCTAAAACTTACACAATAAATGAACTCTCAACAAAAAAAATTGGATGAAAACGACCTTTTATAGCAATAATCATCCAATAAATGTAATTGGAGAAGCCACTTTTGGGATGCTCCTGTGTTCAAGGGTTAAGGCCTAATGACCATATTTTATTGTTTGCGGTACGTTAACCTCTATTGCAAGCCCCACAAGCCACCTCTAAAGAAAAATTGAGGAAAATTTAAATGTGGAACAATCCCAAGTGACCTATGATGATTTCCATGAAGTGGGGTTGCGATGAAATGTACCCCGTGTAGATGATGTTCTACATGATATATAACACTTGTAGATTCTTTCAAGCCTTGTGAGCTTCTAGGTCTTAACCCCTAAAGGCCCAAGACATTTTTACACCAAAAATACTTCAAGGTTGCTCCTTGTGGTGCAATGAGTAAGGAAGGAAAAAAAACTTGTAGTTCTAAATCTAATAGTAGAATCTCAATTAAGACTTATTAAGTAATGTACTCACAAAATTTCATAAACTTTGAGTGCATGGATTGAAAAATTGTAGCGTTTGAAGTAGAGGAAATGGTTTATTTTCTTCCTTTGCGTTGAGTGGATCAATAGACTTTTACCTCACTTGGTGTCATCGTTTTGCACTACATAAAGCCAGTTCCTTGTACACCGATTTTTAAAGTCAGAGGAGGGGTGTAGCATATTTAAAACAATTGTGGAAGGAGTGGAGGTTCAATATTTTCTAATTTACAATTTATTTTTGTGAGCTTGATTTGTTTTAGAATGGTAATCCAAATGGTCAATAAGAAGGTATACACTACATATTGTTGTGGAAAAAATAAAAAGTAAAAAATATAAAGATCTCTAAATTTTATGTGGAAAAGAAGAAGTCATTATGGTAGCTTGTCCAACAATGTGTGACAATGTGTGAAAATGTTATTTGAATTAATGTGTTGTTTTTTCACTAAAGACAAAAATTGTTTATGACAATATGGAAGGAAATAATATTACTTGCTAGTATTGAAAATCTCACATTTGAGTGAGTGTTCTAGCAAGAGTTTTTGGTGTTGCCTGATGTGCCCGCTCATGGGACGTTTTTCTAAGATGGCATAAGTTTTCATTAAATGTCTGATTCATGGGATTTTTTTTATCGTAGATGGAAGTACTCACATGAAGCTTTTAGTAACGTCCATCTACAATAAAATTTTCAAAGAAGAATGTTATAAATTGACACCATTGGAACATGTTCAAACCTTTAAGAGTCCCGACGGAACTCTTGGGCTTTTCGAGGTTATAGGGTTAATTCCTAAAGGACCTTGACTATGTTTCTCCAAAACCACTCCAAAATTACCCCTCTAAGATTAGAAGCTATGAACTCATTAAAAAAAAACTTGAACTAATTTTAAACGTAGGATCTTTACTTAATTACTGTAAGAAGACACTTAAATTTTTTTCTCAACTTTGACCTTACGGATGAATGCAAGGAAGAGAACACCTTCGGCTTCACTTTGAACACTACAATCTTACAATCATTAAGGTGTACACGTGTAACAATATGTTTTTGTAGTATACAACAAAATCTTACAGTTGGATATGAAAATAAGACTTTAGTTTTTTCCCTTCATTTGAACTAGAATGGGCGGTTTTAGAGAATTTTTGGAGAGAAATAGTCGAGGAGATTTGGGGATCAAATATGTAAACTATCCTAAATACAATAAAGATTAGTTATATCATGTTGGTTGTACTAAGTTAATTGGACCTATGACCTTTTAGTTCCCAAGCAACCACTTCCTAATCACTTGGTGTGCTAAACAATTATTTGTATGAAGTCCTTGAAGAACTTTCATGTAAGCTTTATAGTTTAAAGCTTTATAGTTTAAAGCTTTATAGTTTAAAGTCCTTGTGTTTGCACATACATTCAAGTATAGTAGGGGACAAAAAGTTTGGCGTTTTTGCATTCTAGCAGAAGAAAAAATCAAGCTTGCAATCTTTTTAATGCACCAAAGGCACAAAAATTGTCCCCTACCTACCAAATTTGGAATTTGGATTCTTTTATAAGCTGATTACATATATGCAAAGTTTCATAGCCTAAAAATTCACCAAAATGGTTTTATAGCTAATTTACCAACTAGTACCCATTTTAGTACCTTCAGTCACTAATATTAGCGTGAACTCCATACAATGAGGAGAATAAAGAAGTTAAACACCAATTAGTGAACTTCATTTAAATTCTAATACTATCTTTGACTTGGTTGACATCATGAAGCATCAATCATTGCCTAAATGACAATTTAGAAAACACTGAAAATGTTGTCAATTGCAAAAATAATGCTTGACATTTGAAAGTCTTTCAAAGGCACATAAATTGTTTTCTAATCCTATAAATAGAATTATATGTTCACCTATAAGTTGGTTATGTAATCACAAATTTTGGTAGCCTAATAATAGCTGAAATAGGATTTATTGCAAATTTATCAACGCGTATGCCCTCCTCTAGCCTCAATCACAAATTGTAATTTAGCTGGCATTGAATTACATAAAGTAAGAAGTTGACTACTACTAACTAATGTCCACTCTCTTTGTAGAGTTTCCTTCAACTCATCTAAGGACTTGGGACTTGATTGTCCATGTTGGATTGCTTTTTTTTATTCCTAAAAGCCTGTGACAATTTCACACCAAAAACACTTCAATATTGTTGATTCTAGGGCAATGAGTAAGGAAGGAAACAAAACCTCATACTTATTCTTTCGACTGTAGCATCTCCATAAAGGCTTACTAAATAACATACTCACAAAATTTCACACACTTTGATCGCACGGATTGAAAGATTATAGTGTTTGAAGTCAAGAAAATGGTTCATTTTCTTCCCAGCGTTGAGTGGATTAGCAGACTTTGACTTCACTTGGTGTCAAATTTTTGCACTACACAAGGCTAAATCTTTTACCATTGTGTTAACCCCTGAAGGACCAAGTGTCAAAAATGGGCTTTTTGAAAGTTTGGTCAGGTTCCTATAGTGTCAATTTCCAACATTCTACTTTGAAATTTGTATTGTAGAAGGATATTACTAAGACCTCAGTGGGAGAGATTTTTTTCCTAAATCCGACATGTAATGAAAAAGTTATAAGGCTTTGAATTTCAAATGGGAAGAGCGGGCACTTCGGGCACCTCCAAAAACTTTTGCTAGGACACTCTATTGAATGTGAGATTTTCAATACTAGCAAGTAATATTTTTTCCCTTTATAATGTCCAAAAAGAGTTCTTGTCACTAGTGAAAAATAGCATATCAACCCAAGTCAAACATTTTCACACATTGTCAGGCAAGATACCAAAAAAACTTCTTATTTTCCACATAAAACTTAGGGATTTTCAAAATTTTTACTTTTCTTTTCCACAACAATATGTAGTGTAAATATTCTCATTGACCATTCAGATTATCAATCTAAAACATGTTAATTTCCCAAAAATTAAAACGCAAATTGGCAATTTTTGAACCTTCACTCCTTGCACAGTTGTTTTGAATATGCTACACCCCCTCTCTACCTCTAAAATTTGGTGTATAAGGAACTATCACCATACACAACACAATGGTAATGGATTTAGACCTTGTGTAGTGCAAAAAAATGACACCAAGTGAAGTCAAAGTCTGCTGATCCACTGAATGCATGGAAGAAAATGAACCATTTGTTTGACTTTAAATACTATAATCTTTCTATCCGTGCGGTCAAAACTTATGAATTTTTTGGAGTATGTTATTAAATAAGTCGTATTCAAGATCCTACGATCGAAACTCAAAATCAAAGTTTTCGTTTCCTTCTTTATTTATTGCACTAGAATCCATCTATTTTGAAGTGTTTTTGGTGTGAAATTGTCACGGTACCTTAGGGTTTAAGTATGATGCTCGTTCCGTATTCAACATCTTTTAGAGGTAGAAAAGGGGTGTAGCATATGCAAACAAGTGTGCAAGGAGTGAAGGTTTATAAATTGTCAATTAGAGATTTATTTTTTTGAGAATTTAACATGTTTTAGAATGATAATCTAAATGGTCAATAAGAAGGTTTACCCCACACATTGTTGTAGTAAAAATAAAAAGTGAAAAATATGTAGATCTCTAGGTTTTGTGTAAAAAAGATGAAGTTTTTTTCCCTGCTTGCCCAAAATGTTTGACTTGAGTTAAAATGTTTTTACACTAAAGATAAGAATTTTGTTTGACATCTTCGAAGAACAGAATATTCTCTACATGTATGGAAAATCTCAATGTCAATAGAGACTTCTAGCAAAATTTGGGAGCTACCCGGAGTCCCCATTTCTAACTTTGAGTAGTACTAACTTTCAAACCATGAATAAAAATAAAAATAAGAAAATTCCATGGAGCTCTTATCAAGGAAAATCTTGTATAAGAGTTTAAAAAAAAGATTTTTTTCAAATTTTAGAAAGGATCAAAACTTTCCAATTCACGTTGAAGTTTTTGTGAACTTAATTTGTTTTAGATTGATAATCCGAATGGTCAATAAGAAGGTTTACACCACATATTGTTGTGGAAAAAATAAAAAGTAAAAACCATGAAGATCTCTAAGTTTTATGTGAAAAAGAAGAAGCATAATATCATCGGAAGTAATGGGCAACTAAGAGCTCCGTGTTTCTAGGTGAAGAGGGTGTTAGGAGTTAGTCGCAAAGAACACACTTAAGCCACCAAGAATGGCTGGGCTTGGTGGAGCGTCCCTCTTGCTTGTGATCTTTGCATGACTAGTGAGCAGTGTGCACCAAGAGTGTTGGCAGGACATACGGGAATCAAATCTGGTCGATTGAGACGATGCTAGTGCACATAGGGATATTTCAGTTTAGATCTACTAAAGGCGAGCGGTCTAGTGTGATGGAAACGGACATTCACCTTTATGCTTAGCATGCTTAATCACAGACCAACTTGATACCTTGGAAACAAATTATGTGCACAACTCACATCGCCTCTTGCAACCTCCCACCCGTGAATCCATAGATCTACCAAACTAGCAGATAGATGCACCGCAACACTTAGGCACCAATATCATCATAGTGATTCAGACACAAACTCAATAGACCTGAGCGATTACAACAATATCACAACCAAAAATTGTCAGACAACTCAGATTTGGACGACAGTTTCAAAGAAGATGGTGAAGTCAAGCTTCCGGGAGGCAGCTTCGCACAAGATGGTGAGGTCAGATCGCTTGTACACGCCGTGGACGAGTTCAGACTACCTGCGCACACCAAGGATCGCAACCCTCTTTAGTCAGTCAGCTCAGATCCGGGAGACAGCTCCAAAGAAGAGATTGAACTCCGGCTTTAGGGAGACAACTTCGCACGAGTTGTCGAACATAGGCTGCTTGGGCGCACCGCGATCCCAGCACACACCAGCGTGCAACATCATAGGAGACACTAGCATACCAACATGGAAGACAAGCCCATCACCGAAGCGCCTCAACGGACAAGATCAGCTGCTCGTAGCAGGATTCAATGCGGCATGATCTACTTGTCCACTATTCAAAAGAAGTGCCGTAAGATGGAAGAACGCGCCCTCTTCAACATCTCAGCGAACCCACATAGATACGCACATTTCTAACCTCAACTCATTTACGTCATACTGTCGCATAGTTTCTTGCACCTTGAAATTAATATAGAAAGTCTTGTTTACAAACCAATGATCACAACACCTAGACATAGCACAATATCTAGGCACAATATACTCAACTACACGAGATTTGTAAACACAAAAACAAGTAAAAATGTGAAAGTAAATCTATACTCCTTTAATGCACATGTGTCTGGTCATTCGCCGTGGAAGAGTTGTTGTCGGTGTTGCAGACTCAGCTCCAAAGCAGATTCGGTAACCTGCACACAGAGGCCGCAAATCATGATAGTGCAACAAGGCAACCGATACGAACCAGCAAAAACAACAAAGAAGCTCGAGGCACAGAAGTGCTGACCAAGTCAAGGCAGCCCGAACCTCACCAACCAGCAGCAAGCAATCTAAGGTAGGAGGCTGCCCAAAAGCAGAATGAGAACCCAAGCACGAACAAGTCGCCGGACAAACTGCTGCCGAGAACTCCATCAACACAGAGGGCACCAGACGAAATGCTGCCAAGAACCCCCTCAACACTGTTGGCTGCATATATCATCAACACGGGGACAAAGATAAGAAGTAACGGGCAAGATCATCGCCAACAATGTAAGTTCCCTAACCTCCTTAAAATTTCACTTCTTTAACTCAATATTATTGTGGAGAATATGCGAAGAGAAATCCAACTCAAGTCGCAAGGGAAGGAATCCTAGCGTTCGCTCATGCAATAGCAGCCAAGCACAAGCATCGAATCGCAAGTCAAGCGGCACCTCCGCCAGCCACGACCCCAAGTTGCCTCGATCAATGTGCAGATTCCCACAAGGCGTCATCCCTATAGGGCCCCAAAAACAGTGCAAATCAGCCAGGTAGCAACGATGCCTCCAATCAAAGGAACTAGAATACTCCACCCATCAACAAACCCTAAAGCACACGAGGAAGTGGAGCGGCGCCGCGATGCCTTCCATGGCTCATCCAACCAAACCCTATCCTCAGCAAGAAAGTATAAACTCCCTCACAACAAACCCTACCGCTCATCTTCCCACCTCGCTCCTTAGCGTTTAGACTTCCATAGTAGTTATGGCGATGATCATGATAAGTACTTAGAGGAGGTGAGGTATTCCTAAGCGTAGACATCAAGAAGAGAGCCGAATCTAGATGCTCGCCACACTGCGCCAAAGCTGTCCACACCGCACCGCACTGCATCAAAGTTGTTCTTGGACTCAACATTGTCGGCGGCACCAACCACCATAGAGACAGCCTGCCTGCAAGTCTTGAAGGCTAAGGGAGGCAATTCGTAGAAGAACCAGCCGCCCGACTCCACCACGCCCACAAGAGGAGCCGCAGTAGATCAGAAGGTGGTGTTACGGAGGCCCCCAACACCGACGGCAGCGTCAGGCACCTGGAAGATAGAACACCCGCATGCTTTGGAGGCGAAGGGAGGAAGACTGTAGAAGTGACGACCACCTGCTCCCATCCCGCACACAAGTGAAGCTGCATCAACCCAACAGGCGGTGTGACAACAGCGCCGGCAACTCCAGCCGCTTAAGAAGCAAGTCGCCCACGAACATCCTGGATAGAGGGAGTCGAATTGCAGGAGCGACCTGCCATCACCGCGTCCAAAAGTGAAGTTGTACCCTGCCTGGAACTGCACCGCGTCCAAGAATGGAGCTGCACCCTACCGAGGCGCCCATTGAATAGGCTTCCATCCCCTCCATCGAGCGCCTCTCCCCCACTCAGGTTAATACCCTCCCACTTTGAAACCCTTTCTTTGTGATGCGTCATACTTCTTTTCCTAATGCTCCTACTTGATATCACAACCTACAAGCCCACAAAGTAAATTGTGGGATGGAAGTGATATATAGAAAAGTGCTTCAGAGCAAATCAACACTCAAACTTGTAGAAAACAACTGTAACACCCTCTTACTCTTGACATGCAGAATGACAGAAGATACCACTGCCTCCAAGTTCCAAAGGGCTCAACCTTATGTCAGTTGATATTACTGCCCCCTCTCAAATCGGCTCAATACTAATGGAAATCGTCGAGGAGAATACCTGTGAGGTTGTTGCAGTACATAAACGGTCCATTACTGCGGAAGAGAATCCCCCAACCTTAAGAAGGTCACAGCAACGAAGTTGCTCCGTCCGTCTTACTCGCTAGGTTTCAACACGCTCAATACTATAGCCATGCGTTGTGGAAGTCCCAAGGAACCTGTCCTAACTGTTCCAGAAGTGCTTGGGATGGGTATTATTGAATTAGAGGCACAAGAGAGAGTTGAGGCATTACCTTCCTTCCTCTTTGTTGTCTAAGAAGAATGGCCTTCGCGGAGGGCAGATGGGAAAGAAGGTAACTACTATAATTTAACCCAGTTATCCAATGAGGTTGAGATTGATGAATACAGTTTTGCATTGGACTACCAAGTGGAAATTTTCTTTGACATTGGTGATCAGATCTGGTCTAGAGATATAATCTATAGCATGGTAAGATCACAACTTCTTCTCATGGGTATTAGCCTAGGCGAAGTACTAGGTGAGCTGATAGCAATTCTATGTTACCACAAAACTGACAGATGGGCTGGAATCGTCACACTACACCTCAAAAACCCTGGAGTGGATGGAAAAGGACTTCTCAAAGGTACGAGACCGTTCATCTTGAATCTCAATGAAGGCATCCCCCATAGAAGGAAGGTTTGTAAAATTTATGATTCTCTAGCTCTTGCAAATCTCTTATCCGTAAAATCTTTGGATCAAACTTAGCCCTAAAACCATGGTATGTCTTGCATGAGAAAATTGTGAAGGAAGGGTTTGCTAGAGGATTTGAGTATGAGATAACACATGTCCAGAAGAAACTAGGGCTAGAATTCGCTTGGGTGAAAATCCCCTCTCCAAAGCAAGCTCAAAAGGTAAAAGATCAAAAAATTGCCTTCTCTAGTGAGATTTTTAACCCCTATTTTGCTAGCAAGGGAAAGTTGAGTGAAAATGATAAAGCAAAAAAGAATACCCTCATCCTGATTGCAAAAAATTTAAACAAAATGAAGACTGTTGTTGCGTTGGAACAATGTATCAACGCATTTATGGGCAAGGAAAATGTAGTGGACACCTACTTCAAATTGGAGCATGGTCGTCATGTTGGAATATGTAACATCCAGTGCCTGAATGCTGCAGTATACAAGAAGCTAGTAAATACCAACGGTAAAATCCTAAGTAAATATGTTGAATTCACCCCTCACCTCAAATGCCTTAACGAAATAAACGCCCCTTCGGATGAAGGTGTCGCAAAGTGGGGTTTTAACCCTTAAACGCCCAGGAGAGCCCGAGGGGCTCTTTCCTGAACTTCAGGGCACTGTAGCTCCGTCATCGACGGGCGGAATCGAACAGAAGAGGGATCAAACTGGTCGGGCTTCTTCAACGAATCGACTCCAATGATTGCCTTCGACAATTGAGTTGAGGTGAGCGAGAGATTCCAATACCATTTGATTCGGAAGAGAAGTGAGATAGTTTCGGAGCTGCCCGATGTTGTCTTGCATCGTTGCGAACGCAATTGCGGAGCTCGCTTTGTAGAAGCCGGGTCAGAGACGATCATCGCCTGTCAGAAAAGCGAGAGTATTTTTAGTGTGTCCGCTTCTGGAGACGTTAGCAACGACCGTTGTTGGTTCCGTTGGACAACGGCTCATGATGGTGTCGACTTGGGTTGAAGAACGTCGCGAGCGGCAGGGGAGTGTTTTTTGTGAAGAGCTCAGAAATTGGCTTACGCACAATCAATTCCAACCTCAATCCATCGTGAACGAGTGTTTGAAGCTATTGAACAAGGAATACCTGCTATCGCGACCGCTGCCGCCTGGTGTCGTTCTGCCGGCAAATCCTGGTCCCAGGAACTATCGTTTCCTTTTTCGCAGGAACCTTGCATCCTTACTCCGGTAGACAGAGAGACGCGCAGAAGGGGATGCACAAGGTTTCAGCGACTCCCTAAACCGGTTTATCAGGGAGACGTGGTGGCCCGATGAGGCCTCAGAGGCGCTCCACAGGGTCGGGCACGAGCAACGACAATCGAGGTGGGTTTCAATTTCCTATTTCTCAATCGGTAGAATTAGGGTTTCTTGGTGATTCGCAAATTCGTGAATCTTTGCACTTCGGTAGTGGGCCGGTTGGACAGGGATTAGCACCGCGCGGGTCAACCGACGTCGAAGACATCATGCCGATGGCCTCACAGGTGGTATTGGCAACCACGGTGAGCGGAACATCGATTGTCGAATTGAACAGAGGGAACCGTAGCGCTGCGAAGGAGACCAATTCCGGGCTTCCTCATCGTGATCAGCGTCTGGCAACCACGGTAAGTTCAAATCCCTCACCGTTTCCAGTTTGCATATCCCAGCACTTGCTCAGTTTGTCCAGACCAGTCCAGTCCAGTCAAGTCGTCGAATTCTTTGTAACGGAGGGGAGAGCGATTCTAAAATGGTCACCTGGAGTACTGGTAGTGGTAGTACCCACTCGATGGTTTAGCCAATTGCTGTAAGCCTTTGCTCAAAAGCACCTGCACACATGCGGCAAGCTGGTGCACGTCGGCTCCGGGCACACCAGCCACTCTCCGATACTTCGAGCGGTCCAGGTCGATGAGACGCAGCGCAAGTCAAGCATGAGGAGGCATCATCAGCCCTGCCGTCGTCTTGTTCGACCTGAAGTTCGTCCTTGCAGATAGTGGTCTTGTTTGTCGTCTTGTTCGTTTGTTTGATGAATAAAGAGCTAGGCAGCGAGGCCAAGATTGACCGACAGACCTCGATCTGATCTTTGAAGGCAGGTGCCTCTCCCTTACTTCCTGACTTTCTCTGAAACTCGAACGATCTTCGACTAAGACTCGAGCAGCAAGTCGAAGAGGAAGTGATGTTGGTAGTACGTGATGAAACTCCTGAGGATTTGAAGTAAATAGAGGTATCGAATGTTCACGAGGTCACATTCCGAAGGTTGTAGCTCTGAAGGAGAGTGAGGACGGGCTGTGAGTGGTCAATCGAAGTCAACCTCAGGATCATGGTGGTCGATTGGAGTCCTGATTACAACAATTGTTGTTCTCTACTAACTGCGTGGTTGTGTGTTTTGTGGCAGATGGATGAAGGCGGTAGGAATCGTGGCGCCGGGCGGGAGGAGGAGGGTAGGTAGCGTTGCTCCATCTTCGACCAGCAGGAGGACATCGGTAGCTCAGAACCATCGGGTCATGCCTTCGACCAGAGATTAGTCATCCCTGCCGGCACAGGGCGTTCCGTCCGTCAGAGGCTGGAGGTCGGCAGCTCCGGGCAGATTGTCTTGGAACAATCTGTTACTGTAGTGAGTCCTGTACCAGCCAGGGAAGACACCAGCAGCTTGCAGCCACGGACTTCAAAGAGGAAGAAAATGGGCACTTCAGGTAAGTCTCTCCACCTCCTTGGTCAAACTACAAGTGCAACCGTAGTGGATTCTCTCCTGGAGAATCCTAATGCTAGTTTTGGTGGACTTTTGCAGGTTGAGCATGGAGATGAAGAACACGTGGATTTATTGTTGGAGGCTTTAGAAGATATAGATGTTTGTAATTTAGATGCTCAAACTCAAAGTGATTTTGAGTTATTATGGGCCAATTCTTCATTGCCTACTAGAAATATTACACTAAGAAGTGACAAAACTACCCCTTTGCATATGCCCTTGTTTGATCTTGGTTGCCTCGGGAGATGTGTGATTGTCCCCAAGTGTGAGTTGATTGATTTGCAAATTCCATTAGATAGTGATGCTCAATACCTTGATTTGTTTTGAGGCATGGTTGTAGATGAATTCTATGACTCAATGCTTGCCATTGATATGCTAAAAGTATTGTTGTTTGGACCATGGGTGACATTTTGTGTACCCGAGGCCGTGGTAAAATTTGTAGATGAAAACGGTGTGTATGGTAGGGTAAGTGAGGTTCAACTTTGGGGTTCTAGACTTAGAACCCCAAGTCCATCCAAGAACGACTCTTCCGATTGTACATATTACCCCGGACAATTGGAATCTCAAATTT
This sequence comes from Bryoerythrophyllum caledonicum, assembly GCA_963971425.1. Classification (NCBI taxonomy): domain Eukaryota; kingdom Viridiplantae; phylum Streptophyta; class Bryopsida; order Pottiales; family Pottiaceae; genus Bryoerythrophyllum; species Bryoerythrophyllum caledonicum. The sequence goes on along the minus strand of OZ020525.1, from coordinate 1,800,214 downwards.
CACATGACATGGATAAATTAGAGAGTTTGGAATTGACCCCAAATTCCAAGAAGTGGTTTATAAACAACTCTAATGCAACAAATGAATTAGGTTTAGGATGTGATTTGACTTTTACCGAATTTTGTAATTTATCGGTCCATGAACGTTTTGCCCCCGGGATGTGGAATTCACCTAGTAATCAAATTCCCCCCGTTCATTGGTTAGGGGGCAACCAAGGTTTGGTTGACCCCTTGACCCTATGCCAAAATCCCCTAGACTTTTTTATGTTGTTTTGGCCTAACTCCATGTTGGTGAGAATTGTTAGAATGTAATTTATACGCCGCATCAAGCAATGAGGAAGGCAAGACCGGTGGAGGAGCCCGGTGGGTCCCGTTGACGGTAAAAGAGCTACTAACTTTTTTTGGTATACTTATGCTAATGGCTACTAAAAAATTACCTAATGTTAGATTACATTGGTCAAAATCTTTTGATGAGTTATTTCTAACCAAATCAATTACTAAGTGCATGAGTAGAAATAGATTTGAGGACATTTTGAGATGTTTGCACTTAGTTGATAATAAAAATGTTACTACCGATAAATCTAGCCCTAATTACAACAAGTTAGCAAAAACGGAATGGTTAGTGACTGAACATAATAATTTATGTTCTTTGTATTACAACCCTGAGCAAAATGTATGCGTAGACGAAATGATGATCAAGTATACCGGTAAGTATGCTCCCATTCGCCAATATATGAAAGCAAAACCTACGCAATATGGTTTTAAAATGTGGTGTTTGGCTAACTGTGAGCCTAAGTATGTGCAAAAGATCGAAATTTATTGCGGGGCGAGCGATTCTCAAGAGGAGGGCAACGTCGGCGGGAGAGTGGTGCTAAATCTCATGTCCGGTTTGGAAGGTAAGGGCCACATTGTCACATGTGACAATTTTTTTACCTCACCGGCTTTATTTTGGTCTTTGTTGGAGCGTGGCATATTTGCCACGGGAACTTGTAGGACAAACCGAATCGGGTGGCCTCAAGCGCTCACTAACTCGCCCAAGGGATCTCGGGGACAACTTTGGTACCGGGTGCACGCAAGCGGGCGGATGTGCGCCGTTACATGGTATGATAATAAACCCGTGTCATTGCTTTCGACCGCATGTAGTCCAATTGATACTTCAAAATCTTTGTTTATATCTCGGTGGCATTTAGGGGGTTATATTCAAATCCCCGCGTCCCCGATTTTGTTGCATTATCAAGAACATATGAGAGGTGTTGATGTCCATGATCAATTGCGGGGTTATTATTCTTTGCAAAGAAGGGATCACAAATGGTGGCATAAAATATTTTTTTCATATTTTAGATCAATCGTTTTTGAATGCCTATATTTTGTATAAAAAAACCATGGTAAGTAGAGGGTCTACCCCTATGTCGCATTTACAATTCTACGTTGAAATTGCTAATGTGTTGACCGAGATGCCCGTAGAAAAGCCGACATGTATGCCCGGGGCAGCGGTTTCGAATCCCGGAAAATTGCATTACACGATGGCTTGGAGTGGTCATGGAAAGCGTCATCGGCAAAAGTGCATGGTATGTAAGAAAATTCGCCAATGGTATTGCCCTACTTGCAATGTTTCCGTTTGCATGGGGGAATGCTTTGTGATTCACCATAGCAAATCGTGACATATAAATTATTTGATTTGATTTTTCTAACCCTCCAATGTTTAGTGTAGAATTTATAACACCATGCGTTTTATCCTAACCGTGTCTTTTGTATTTCCCATCAATTCCCATCAATAAAGTATACATTATGCCATATGTAAGTCTTTATGATTTTATGTGAGTCTTCTTGATGTGTGAGCCATATGCGAGTCTTCCTTTTAGTTGCACTTCGAAAGCTCCCAGTGAATAGTGCCACTGAGAGCCTGAGCGCCTGAGCGCATGTTCTGCCTCCGGGCTTCATCGGGTTCCCCTGGTTCCCGAGCGTTCGAACGCGTTCCCGAGCGTTCCCGCCAATTGCCCCGCCCGCCCGATCCCAACTCGCGATGTCGAGCTTCGATGCGTAAACCCGCTGCGTCGCTCTCCCGCGTGAGTCCCTGCACGATTCTCCGCCTGGTCTGAGAGGGCCCGACCCCACCTCCAAACCCTGCCCGATCTGCTCCAGATTCTCATTATATGCTCCGGGTTGCCCCCTTTTGGAGCCCTGGGCGTTTAAGGGTTAAAGAAGTGAACATTGCTGTAGCTAACACTGTCATTGCCTTAGAAAACGCACCAAAGACTGGCTCCAGCAAAGAAGACCTACATAAGATAGTCCAGGAGGAGGTGAAGAAAGGAACCAAAAATACTATTTTGGAGGTACGGAAGGAGATGGTAACACTAAAGACAGAGATTGTATAGGAAGCTAAAGTATACACGGACAATGTACTAGCCAAGACAACAAAGACACTCGAAGGAGAGATGTCCTCACTTTGCATGCACCTTGTTCAATATTCCAAGAACATGAAGAAGAAGCCTTGAAAGAGACATCTATGGTTGTCAGACGACCTGATTCGTTAAACTGACTTTGACCCACAACACGATAAAATACCTAGAAGTATATTTATATATTCAATTATCAGCAAATATAAAAACCCAAAAATATAATAGTAATACCAATACAATATATTTAAAAGTTTACTTATTTACTACCCCAAAAACCAACAAAGGAAATATACCCATATATGTAACAGTATATTTATATACTATTTCAAAAATCTATAATCATAGTATAATCACATATAATAAATCATTTCATTTCCAGACATATGACTAATAAAAATAAACACAAGAAACACCCGCTAGTATATCTATACACTTTACATATCAACAAAAATAAAGTTAGAAATAATAAAAACAACAAAAATAATATATCAAAAACCAAAAATAATAAAATCAAACCAGAATCAAGAAATAACACTAATAAATTAAAACCCATACCAAACCACCAACAACACAAACTCAACCCCAAACTAAAAACCACACACCACAAATATTACCATTATCCCACATTTCACTCCTATCTCCCATAGAGCCAAAATGATAAAAATAGATTTTTTTCCGAAAATCATATGTAGAAAAGATTGAAGATATATGGAGAATTAAATAATTAATTATTAAGTTTACACTAAGTAGTTAATTAATTGAAAAATACCTATTCATATCCAAGAATTAGGAAATAATGGGAAAAGGGTTGAACTCGCATCCTTTGGGTAGGGTGTACCTTTTCATGAATAGATATGAAGAGATGTGAAGATTAAGTGGAATTAATCCTAATGGTTAATACTAGGGAAAATCTCTTGCAAAGAGGTGTACCTCTTGGATGTTGAGTAGATGACTAGCTTGAATTTTTAGAATTCTTGGCCATTACCATAGAAATTCCTTGGAGGAAGATTGGAGTGAGTCCTAGCTTTAGGTGAAAAAGCTAGTTGATGACTCTTAATGTTGTAAGAGTATTTTATTTTATATATAATTATTATTGAATTTGCATATGAAGAGTCTTGTGTGTGACTTGAATCATATGTATAATTGCAATAATATGTGATCTTCATTGACTAAATTTGACATTGTGTTGTATAAATGCAATTGCATGCATTAGGTATTAATTGTGGATAAAATTCCTATGCATGAATGCATTGTATATTTATTCTTCATGGGATAAGTTAGGAAAATATCCTAACTACTAAGATCGTGTGTGTAACCTTGTGTGTGTGATGGAGCATTAATCATAAGTGTGAGATTAATGGAGATGATACGAAATTATGTGACTTGATGCATAAGGAGTGTGGTGCATAAGTACTTAATAAGTTCCCAAGCGTGAGTGAGCATAACTTGAGTATCTTAAGAATAAGAGTGGAGTTCTTATTCATGTGAATACAATTTATGCAATAATCATCAAGAGTGGCATACCTTGATGCATGGCAAAGAGTGTCATATTATGCATACAAATAATTAGCATTAAGTCTAGCCTTAGAAGAAGGGATTCTTTAAGGTAGACTAATTTGTAAGTATTTAAAGAATCTATCATAAGAGAGTAAGTATGGAACAAATCCTTAAGGAAGACTTACGAAAAGAACATAGAAACTTAAGAATCTTAAGTTCAAGTTCGGATAACATAAGCTTATGAAGATTAAGACCTTAAGTACCAGGAGACCCTTAAGTTTAAGGGCTTGGACTTAAAGGTGTGTATGGGTGAGAACATGGGACATCATTTGCATTCAGCGAGATGCACTCCATGTTTTGGTAGTCTTAAGTTGGAAACTTAAGAACACAGTAAGGTTGATTTTGTATAAATTGTTTGGATTCTTAAGGGTTTGATACTAAGTAAGAGTGTAAAGTGCTTAAGAACCGAAGGACCAGAGGCTGTGTCCTTAAGAACATGGAATCGATCAAGAGTGAAGTCTTAAGTAACAGTCAGATATCTTAAAGTGGTAAGATTTATGAGAGATAAGTGAAAGTGTAGAATATCGTTCGTCTTAAAGGGTTAATTGTCAATGAGAGAACTTAAGTGGAGACTTAAGAGATGAACTCCTTAAGAACACCATATTCATTATATTGGGAGATTTCGAGGACTTTGAAAAATATGAATGGTTTTCCCAATAGAAATTGTTTGTGCACATTCAGCTCGACTCGAGCTGAATATGTACCCATATTGTACATATAGGACAAATTTCATTGTGTAAATTCACTAAACATCTGCATGTTTAGGTCGACTTAATCTTCACATAATATTTTGGGAGGCTCTCAATCTCCCAATATAATGAATATGTTGTTTAAGACTTAAGTTAATTTGTGTGTGTGATTTTTGAGACTAAACCTTGTCTTAAGTACGTGATAAGTGATCACCTGGATCAAGTGGACGGACGTGAAAAGTGGAACGATTTGCATGAGGTAAGACTTTGAATTCTTAAAGGGTGTAATTAAGGAACCAATGCAATGAGACTTAATGGAATCTTCCATTAGCCCAGTGTGGCATATGTTTAAGAGTTAGTGGCATAAGCACAATCTTAAAAGGACTAATGTTCCTTCTTCAGGCACGAGAGATCCTTTGGGGTTATACTTTGTGGGTGGATCCCTTAAAAGTGATGCTAACATGCCTATTTTCCTAAAATCTAGATAGATAACCTTAAGAATTAACCAAGAAGATAGCTTTAACTACACAATTAAGCTCCAATTACTTAAAACTAGGCGTATGATCATCCCCGTAACGAATCCTATGAGGTGCGGGTATACTTGGGTGTTTTCTTAGAATGGTGAAAAATCGCTCTACATCTCCCTACCTCTAGAAACCATCACTTATCAATTCTCCCCTCTACTAGTTATTTTTCATCCAAATTTACTACAAAGCAAAAACCAGACACATAAAGGAATTACCCTCCCCCGTATTTTATACTTTCACTCTCATTCCACTTCAGCACTACTTTGACTTTCACAAATCCATCCACACAAAAGTTGTCACTAAAATTACGCACTACATCTTACACACACCAATTGATAAACACACCTTTCTCCATAAATCACCACCACAAAGGAATACAACTCCTGTTCCAATCCCTCACGTCATCGCTTGTAAAGCCAATGTTCAATATCTTACTGCACCCATTTTAAGGAACATCCCAAAACAACACACACATCGGCACACTAGGTACCAACCACCAATCCTCCCCACTCGAAATAATTATAACACTATAATTAGGTACTACATTAAAACCATCCACACCACTTAAAATCCACATTTTGCACCTCCTTCCTTACCAACTGGTAAAAACAACTATCATAAATTGCTTGTATTAACTGGTGGTGATATTGAAACATACTAAAACTCAACTCTTAGAATATATTTACAAAACCTCACTTCAATACTAATACACTTACAAATGCACATTTCACCAATAATTATAAACACACAAATACTCCTGCATCAAAAAACAAAATATAAGAAACCACCACTGCAAAGTATTGATGAATCCTCCCTTTTATTATTATGCGGAGACATTGAACAAAATCCACGGCCTATGCCAAATATACTACACAATCATCCTTCAGCTCACAAGAAAAGACAACAAATGTACTTTATTCCAAGTACTATCAAATTCCAACCGGAATACCAACATCTTGCAAAGATATACGCCCCTCTTATAAAAACCTCCGACACGCTTTATAATGAATACAACAACAGATATCCACACTTACATCGTTACATCCAAACTATACAACATTTCCCCCCCAACACATATAATATATGCCATCATAGATACAATTAGCCCATCTATAGAATTATCCAACTACATAGTCTCCTCAAACACCCAACAAGACTCAAACACTATTTGGACAACTAACTTATTGTACACACTCGCAGCTCTAGAAAGTCCCCCCGAACGACACATTGCCACTGAACACAAATTTACTTAGTTTCAAAAAAATAACCAAAACATAATAAACCCACCGGACCTAATTCAAGACAAATTCTATGACAACATACATAAACACCACACAGCAATAACCCCCCACATATTAAAAAACGAATTCCCCTTCCTCTCTCATGAAATGATTAATGAATCACTAAGATGCCTAGAACCCATCCCCGACTACTCTCACCCACCGGTGAGTAACTACACCCCCCAACACCGCAACCTCCAACAAATAACCAACTCAATACAACTTTCATCACTTGGAACGCAGCATCACTAAACACTACACTTCCTAGCATCCAAAACTTAATTACAGAGCTCCAAACTACCCTAGCATTCATCTTCATACAAGAAACCAAAATAACACCGACAAAATCAACAAAATATATTGAAAGATTATTCCCAGATTTAAAATTAATATTAAACAATACTCAAGGGATTACTAGATGTATGCAACAAAGAAGACCCTATACATATGCAAGAGGAGGACTATTAACACTCATCAACAAAACATATGCTTTTCCCAGTATTATAATTAAAATCCCTACCCCTACTAACATATCACCATATCTACAAATCATAAAAATCACAAACAATCCACTTCAATCATAGCTACTCATACATCCCTTCATGCCCTCACATCCGAAAGACATTGGACTTATAAACAAAATACAAACAAACATTACAAATCAAATTCAAAACCACCAAAACCACACCCATATTTTAATTGGCGACTTCAACAGAGATATTGCCCTTATTGGTCGTTCAAATGGAAATAATATCACTCCTCCCAAGACATAGATTTTGAATGGAAAATATACAATGATACTCTACACATGTCATACATTCATACTAACACCACCTTCTCGAGACAAGGTGGAAACAATTATACGGAAACTACACTAATCACTGAATATAGTATAAAGAGATTATTGATGTAGATCACTCACACTAATTTCAATCAAAGCATGTGCATGCCAAGTTCTGATTAGGTATTTGTTCTCAAGCAAGTGTGTGTCAGTCAACAATTTCATGTAAATTTTCAATTAGTGTAGGAAATTTCAAATAGTCTAGTCTACACTATATTCACGGAACAGTGTAGCTTAATTGATGGATTTTATCTAAACACCCAGAATCAACACCTATACTCTTGCACAACAAACACGGACAACAACTTAAACTTTGATCATTATCCACTCCAATTGCATGTACCAAGTAACACATTAATAAGTAGAACACCGCAACCAACAAACAACAACATGGATTGCAAAAAAAGCACAATTAGCACGGCAAGCCAACAAGTAGGCCCGCAAATTACTACTAAATAAAATAAAGAATGTATAAAAAAGGCCATATTCAAATATAGACAACTACAGGACAAAAGCCCTAAAAAGATAAATAAAATGGTTTTCAAAGACACACAACACATGCGCTTGATTGCATCATTGACCAACAAGGCAACATCCTTACAAGCCTAGAAGATATCGCAAATGAAATATATAAACAAAAATTGCAAATAAATAAACCAACAACTCCCTCATGCCACTACCAAAATACACACTATAATACATGTGTATGGAGCGTTAGACAATATCCCTGGAATGATGTAGATGGATTTATCTTAGAAAAAAGAGGTGAGCTTGATATTCCACTACACATATACTTCAACCAAGAAACATTCGATATGTACCTTAAAAAATTAAGTAAAAATAAAGCCCCTGGCCCGGACTAGTACTAAAAAATATGCTAGAAAAATTCTATATACTACTATACATTTTCTTCAAACACTGCTTTAGACAAAAACAAATTTCCAAACTGTAGAAAACTAGCTTAACTATATTACTTTATTAAAAAGGACACCATTTTATATTAACTAATCATCAACCCATGGCCTTAGCAAATACCATCTATAAATTATACACAAGTACATTAACATCGATTTTGTCCTCGTATGGAGAAAAACACTATATATTACACGACAACCAAGAAGGATTTCGAGCTGAACGTAGTACTGCTCGACAAATACAAACATTGATTGTTGCTTTAGAAGACGCTAAATTCACCAATCAAGACATATATATTCTATATGTAGATTTCAAAAATGCATTTGGATCTATAGACCATGCAAGACTACTTGCAATTATGATTGACCTTGGATATCCGAAAGACGCAGCTACACTTATTGGAAATATCTACTCACAATCCACAACATCATTCATTGGGGAACATTTCGGAAAAACTTACCCAATTCCTATACAAAGAGGCACAATCCAAGGCGACACCCTAAGTCCATATCTTTTTATAATATTTATGGAACCTCTATTGAGATGGCTACAACGTGGAAACTATGGATACACACTAAACACGTCAAGAATTACAATCAATTATGCCGCATACGCAGATAATCTAACAATCTTATCAAACAAACCAAAATTCTACAAATTCAATTAAACAAAATAGACAGATATTGTAAATGGACTGGAATGGATGTTGGAGTAACAAAATGCGCAGTTACTAAATGCCCCAATTAATCTAAATTGAACCCCACAACCTTTAAAGCACAGATGCAAGCAATAAATATTAACTATAGAAATAAAGCTATCCGAGTTTTACATCAAAATAAAGAATATGTATATTTAGGAGCTCAAATGGTTCCCTTGTTAAAATGGAAAATTCAAACACATGTTACTACTACAAAACTCAACAAACAATGTCTAGCACTGACAAACGGTCATGCTACTATGAAACAAAAAATCAACATGATTGACACTGTTATCAGACCTCGAGTATCATACAGCTTCTACACCGTACCATACTCAATGCCAACAATAAAAAAGTTAGACAAAAAAATTATAGCAATACAAAAAACAATATGTGGCCTCCCATAATGCACATCAAACATAATAACACAACTCCCACATGATCAATTTGGTCTTGAAGCATTCTCACTGGAAAACGACTATTTACGATGTATTCGAGAACAACTTAATGGACTACTACATGTCATATTAGCCAAATATGAAGTGTAGTAGTCCATTAAGCAAATATCATATTATATATTCGGTACCCAGAATAAAAAATCGAGATTGCTACCGATCCGTCATTACTCGCACATTATTCCTACTCAAAACAGAAGGGAATACGTACCTAAAAAGCACAACAGATAGTTTTTTGATAGCCCCCACACCTTTAGAAACTATATGGCGAACGGAAACTCCAACACTTCCACATTTAATTGAACAAACGTCCTTAAAACTATTACAAAAACTATTCACAACAAATATCACAACACTGAGCCAAACCACATTACCAAATGGCACACAACTAATGAATGAAGATGAATTCCAAATATACCACTTCAAACCCACCAAACTAATAAAAAATGCATTAAACCTAGCAAAACAATTTTTCTGCCTCTCCAATTGTCTAGACACATGCCCTAACACATGTAACTTACATGCAAACCCACGCAACAAAACTTATTCCCATGGCACGACCCTAATACCGCATCTCACCATACAGCATGCCTTAAGCAATACTACCAAACTCAAACTAACAAATCCTACCATAATATCATACAAGCACACCATCCACAAGGTCCAGGTGTAGATACACGGGCAATCACACCCCCTACGCAAATTCCCCTAGCACAGATCTCAATCATAGAATGCAATCCACAAAAAGACATTAAATCACAAAAACATACCATTCAAATTCAACAGAGAGAAGCACACATCCATGAAAAAAGTGGAAAATACCTAATAACCATCTCTATAAATAGACTAGAATGGCTTTGGAACCAGTACCACCTAGCACTGAATGCTCGACACAAACTAGAACCAAAAATCCAACCATTTGAAACAGAAGTTGTTTGGCTATACCAAAGATACAAATATAGAATTCCTAAAACTAACCCCTAAACGGAGACATAACGCTATACCAATAGAAATACTAGATTTCTTCACTACAACATATAATGTTCAACAATCATACTTTTCATCTCTAGTTACATGTTCTACAAAGATATCTAAATTTTTCTCTCCCTTCTCAAGAGACCAAGTTTTTGGTTAACTCGGCAAATTGTTTGATTACAAATGGGACGGCATTGGATACGCACACCCACACACTAAAGAAGAAGCCAAACATGCATTACATTGGGCTAGACTTGCAGCAAAACATAACCCAAGAAATATAACCTATCTTGTATTGCCCGATGAAGACTGGTACCAAAATCTTATCCCCCAAAAAGGTCCATATTTAGACTCTCACATCATATATCTATTCCCAGCAGATACTATAACCTATTTTGAACCAACCATACCACAAGTAATAAATTAAAAACCCATAACAGAAAAATCCACATTACAAATAATATAGCAACACCCACCCCTATCAAGATTAACCGTAACAAACAATGGTCTATAGCCAAATATCCAAATCCAAATGAAACACCTCCAACTACCCAACGTCACTTCCAACCTACAACACAAATCCACCCCTTAAATTTAAACCAGAATATTGCTACTACACAGACAGATCATTTAAAGAACCTGAAGAAGTTAGCCTGGGACACTGGCACAGAGAAAAAGCCGGTTTTGGCATATATAATGCACCAAAAGGCATAAAAATAGCCAAACGATTACATGGACTACAAAACATCATCATTAGAGCGGAAATGATGGATGTCCATAAAACACTACAAATTCTCAATTCTAAATACCCAGACGAGCCTGCATACATATTCACATACTGCATCAATGTATTATACCTCTTAAACACACAAATTCAACATCCTACTATGCACAATGGCCACCCTGATAAAACTATTTTGGCAACAATGGTACATATACTACAAGCACAAACCCAATCCGTATCATTACACAAAGTAAGAGCTCATGTGAACATTGGTGGCAATGAAAAAGCAAACAAATTAGCAAAAATTGGTAGAGAAAGAAGACTTAGAGAAGCTAGGGAACCATTTAAACATGCCCACCCCACACCATACTACCATCAAAGAAAAGAATGGCCGGCCATGGTAGACACCCCAGACAAAGGTCCCATAAGATTTCTACTTAAATACCTTAAAAGATATGATTTAGACAAGAACTTAATAGAACTAGCTCAAAATTCTCCAAATATAGAAAAGTGGACAGGTAATAGAAACATTGACAAAGAACTCTCCAGTGAATTTTGGACAAACCCTCTTATCAGTGACTCACAAAAAACATGTATTATAAAATTTAGAATATGCCAATATATGGGAAATGCCCGGAAACAACTATTCTTCGGAAGAGAAAGATTTCCCTCTATTACATGAGCCATCTGCAACTCCAATGAACCACATACTTGGCTGCATGTACTACTTAAATGTCAACAACCACACATCCATGCATTGATTGTCAAAAGACATGACAAAGTAGTATGGAAACTTAGAAAACTGCTTATATCTTCTAGTAAATCTAGATGTCTCACCTTTATGAACGTCGGCACCTTTCACAACAACCCACGAGAAACATTGTCCCTCAGTGGCTACTACCATGTACATGCAACACTCAAAGATGCCACTGCAATGCTAGATTTAAACTCGGCTTACTATGTATCCGCGGGGTGCCACACAACCACCCTCCACCAATGATCCCAGATCCAACCATTACAATACAATTCATAGAATTCACATACTGCAATGACCGGTTCTCCCCAGACACAATAACACACAAGATAAACAAATACCAACCTCTTCTCGACGAAATCAGCTCATTAGGATGGAAAGTGGACCCATTGATTGTAATCACGACCAGTGCTAGAGCTACCAGAAGAAGAAAGAGAAGAAGAAGAAGAAGAAGAAGAAGAAGAAGAAGAAGAAGAAGAAGAAGAAGAAGAAGAAGAAGAAGAAGAAGAAGAAGAAGAAGAAGAAGAAGAAGAAGAAGAAGAAGAAGAAGAAGAAGAAGAAGAAGAAGAAGAAGAAAGAAGAAGAAGAAGAAGAAGAAGAAGAAGAAGAAGAAGAAGAAGAAGAAGAAGAAGAAGAAGAAGAAGAAGAAGAAGAAGAAGAAGAAGAAGAAGAAGAAGAAGAAGAAGAAGAAGAAGAAGAAGAAGAAGAGAAGAAGAAGAAGAAGAAGAAGAAGAGAAGAAGAAGAAGAAGAAGAAGAAGAAGAAGAAGAAGAAGAAGAAGAAGAAGAAGAAGAAGAAGAAGAAGAAGAAGAAGAAGAAGAAGAAGAAGAAGAAGAAGAGAAGAAGAAGAAGAAGAAGAAGAAGAAGAAGAAGAGAAGAAGAAGAAGAAGAAGAAGAAGAAGAAGAAGAAGAGAAGAAGAAGAAGAAGAAGAAGAAGAAAGAAGAAGAAGAAGAAGAAGAAGAAGAAGAAAGAAGAAGAAGAAGAAGAAGAAGAAGAAGAAGAAGGCCGGTCTCCGAAGGCGGCCGGCGTGAATAAAGTGGCTGTTCGTTCCACTACTAAGACCATGCCCACTCGACAAGGAATTAGTAAGCTGGAACTACTTCCCTGTCTCGAGGGTAGACACTATGTAACAAGCAGCCAAAGAACCACAAAACAACCAACTAACCAACGAACCATAAACCAAGCAACTAGCCAACGAAGCAACCACAAACCAAGCAAGTAGTCAAAAACCTCAAAACCAACTAGTCATGATAAATCAAGGCGGGGGAAGAATTTAAGTTGGGTCCTGTGTATCGGAGAGGGCTTGGTTGTTTTCAATTTTGCGTTTATGTAGAAGAATGGACATGGCATATTGAATAGCTATGGTGTTAATGTTTTTAAAGGAGGTTTTAATTGTTTCAATGGGTATTTTGAAGGTATCTTCTAGAATTTTCATAGATGGGATAAAGGTGGTGGCACGAGCCCCGGCCGTGATTACAATGAGGGGGTCTACATTCCATCCAAGGGCGATGATATCGTCAATAAGGGGTTGGTATTTATCTATTTTGTTTTGAATTGTTTCCGGGGAAAATCTATCGTTGCAATATGTGAATTCAATGAATTGAATGGTGTAGTTTTGGTTAATGTGATCGGGTGGTGGGTCATTGTATGGTAAACCTTTAACACAAAGGATGTCCGGTTTGAGTCTAGCATTGCAATGACATCTTTGAGTTTCACATGAGCATGGGAGTAGCCAAGGAGGGACCGTATTTTCTTGTGGATTGTTATTAAAGGTGCCGGAGTTCATTAATAAAAAGCATCTCGATTTGTTGTAGGAAGTGATCAGTTTTCAGACTTCCGATATGGCTTTATTATGTCATTTAACAATTAGAGAGTGTATGTGGTGATTTTGGCATTTGAGTAGAACATGAAGCCATGTGTCGGGGTCCAATGACGGGCATATGGGGCATGTTATGGATGGAAATCTTTCTATTCCAAAGAAGAGTTGTTTGCGGGCGTTTCCCATATATTGACCAGTATGGAATTTGATGAGGCATGTTATTTGTGAGTCTGAAATGATGGGGTTTTTCAGGGTTGTCAGGACGCTCGACGTCCCTGATGCCCTGACGACAGGACGGAGGACGTCCTCGGGCCTATTAGGACATCCGATGACATAACGAGTTTTGTCAATTTACTCGGGGGTAAATTGCCGTCCGCAGCCCTGGCCGACCGCTCGGCCGTCAGATGCGACCACCCTCCGTCCGTCAGATGCGACCACCCTCCGTCCGCCCGTCGCGACCGTCCGGTGGTCGGTCAGTGGCGTCCACTCCGCCGTCCACCCGCCGCGACCGCTCAGTGGTCGGTCGGTGCCGACCGCCAGGCCGTCCGAATTGCGGTCGGCAATTGGCCATCCGCCCGGCCGTCCAAATGGCAGTCAGGGGTTGACCGTCCGGCAGCCGTCCGAATGGCAGTCGGCCGTCAGCCGTCCGCCTGGTTGTCCGAATGGTGGTTGGCGCTCGGCCGTCCGCTGTGCGGACGGCCCTTGGGCGTTCGCTGCGCGCTATATACCGTTAGAAGCGCATTTTCAAGACGCTTTCAACGGTATAGTACACGTTTAAAAAATCCTAAAATTGACGGAGTTATAGACAAAAAACCCGTGCGGACGGCTAGGCAGTCAACCGCGCGGACGGGTGAGGGCCGACCGCCGTGCGGACGGCTAGGCAGTCAACCGCGCGGACGGGTGAGGGCCGACCGCCGTGCGGACGGCCTTGGGCGTCCGCTGCGCGCTATATACCGTTGGAAGCGCATTTTTAAGACGCTTAGAATGGTATAGTACACGTTCAAAAACTCTCAAAACTGAGGGAGTTATGGCCAAAAAACCCGTGCGGACGGCTAGGCAATCAACCGCGCGGACGGCCCTTGGGCGTTCACTGCGCGCTACAAACCGTTGGAAGCGCATTTTTAAGACGCTTTGAATGGTATATTACATGTTTAAAAACTCGCAAAAATAAGGGAGTTATGGCCAGAAAACCCGTGCGGACGGCTAGGCAGTCAGCCGCTCCGGCGGACGCCTAAGGCCGACCGCCGGGCGGACGGCTAGGCAATCGGTGGGTTGGATGGCCAAGAGTCGATCGAGCGGCGGTTGGCCATAGAGTCCGTAGGGCGAACCCTCGTGTAGTGACAAGTGGCAGTTGGAGAGGTGGACAGCGGAGGGAAGCACCCAAATGCCAGAGACGGACGGCGGGGCGGACGGCCATTCCAATTGGCTTGTGGTTAGTAAAGGAGAAAAATGAATCTAGATTTCTTGTGTAGTCTATTTTAAGTGAAACCACTATTCACAAGTTCTATTCTTCATATGTTTCCAAGTGCATAGGATATTTGAAATGGAATATTCATATATATTCGCATAATAAAGGAGAAAAATGAATCTAGATTTCTTGTGTAGTCTATTTTAAGTGAAACCACTATTCACAAGTTCTATTCTTCATATGTTTCCAAGTGCATAGGATATTTGAAATGGAATATTCATATATATTCACATAATATCTTTGAAACATTCTTCTGACTAATAATGCACTTGACTCTTTCTCCTAATTTAGAGTGCACATGCAATGTCTATCTACCCAAAAAAGTAATGTTCCAAACCGCTTCCGTGTTGCCAAAGAGTGGAGAGAAGTAGAGGAGAGGGAAGGGAGTTGCTGAAATTTGAGGCTTCGTGGCTTCGTGGCCGTCCGCCAAGCTCTATGGGCGGACGGCATGGCGGTCGACCACCAAGTGCCGACCGACTGCCCTTGAGACGATTGATCAAGGTCATTTTTTAAGATCTCCTAGTGGATATTTTTTTCCACATTGCAGCCATGTCAATGTAAACAAAAAGTATACATTTTATGTTACTTGTTCTTAAATAAACTTGATTGCTTATTTTTAAGTATAAGTGGATGTATGAAATGAGAAATTTTTATACATTCCAACGTTTTCAACATAGAATTTTAAAGGAGTAATTATTTTGGCAATGATGTATGTAGTAAATTTGGAACTTGGAGAGAGGTGCAAGTGTTAAATGATACTTTCCAAAATCATAATGTCCATAATGTTCTACAAACAATGTAATTACATTAGCAATGTCTTAAAATATTCCCAAACTCTACACGATTTTGGGGTGGCAATATTTGTGTTCCAAATATAATTGGAAGTTGGGGGTTTGAACCAAGGTTGAACTTTCTAAACACACTTGGAATCAAAAAAAGGAGCGTAGAAGTTAAAAGATGAAGCGTTGGACCGGTAGAATCTGACTTCTTTGTTTATATGAAAGTCCATATTTCTAATACACAATGCTCTTGACATTATAATTTATATTGTCAATTTCGGAATGGTATGGCATCTGAGAATCCGATAAAGAACCAATGACTTCTAAATGGATGAAGTACTCCATTGAAAGAGTTCATCCGCATTTAACGCATCCATTAGTTATCTAATGGACTGTTGCCATACCATCTTGGAATGAGCATGTCAAAAATAAGAGCGTGAAAGCCTTCAAAAGCACTTATTATAGAGATATCAAAAATTAGAAATAGACTACAAGGTTGAGCTCATAAGCTTAAATCATTGCATGTGGACCACTTTTTTATTCTTAGAATGCCATAATAGAATTAATAGTGCCGCATTTTATTAAAAGGTATGGATATAGTCGTAATGGCAAAAGGTAATGGCTAGATCTTCCATAGTTAGGTATGGCAGTGGCATGTATTCTGAAATTTACATATTAAGCAAGATATATTTCGAGAACCAACCACCATCAAAATTTGTATATATTCATGCTTGAATTGCATATCGATAAACATGTAGTATGGAATATCACTCTTGCACCTATTATGCTACTACTATTAATTTAAATAGATGATGCGTTCAAGGAAAAAACAATGATTATTTAGAATAATTATTTTTACTGTTTTCCTCAAAAAGACCATAATAATAGTTATCGTTGGAAAAACTATTGGCAACATCTGTAACAAGAATCTAAACTCATCTTACTCTTGCATCATATAAGTTTAACCCCCGCAAGCCTAAGTGTACTTTACAAGGTTTATTATGTTTACCTTCACTGCAATCATCTTTCAATTCAAGTAGTTAAATTTCACGAAATTTTGACCACATCATCTCATATAAGTTGGAAAAACTTTCCTATCGATACATTATCATTAAGTTTTTTTTGCAAGGTGAACCCCTAAAATTCTGAGTATTTGTCATTAAAATGCACGTTTACTTTAGAATGTACATTTACTTTGTGCAAAAAGAAATGAGGGGAAAAAAAGCTTGAAGCTCTACTTTAACCCTCACATTTAGAATAACATGCTTTCAAAATTTCATGAAAGTTGATGGTATGGATTGAGGGATTATATATTTTGAAGCAAAAAACAAGGTTCTTTTTCACTTCCATGTATTTGAAGGATCATCTCCTTTTGAATTCTTGTGATGTAAATTTCATGCTTTAGATTAGAATCAAATTTTGTGCAAAAATTTGATATACAATGTTAGGTCCTTGCAAGAAAAATCAAAGTGAAATATGAAGGGTGCAAAATATTCAAAAACATTGTGGAAGGGATTGGGGTTCAAATACTATTATGATATATATATTTATTTATTTTTGTGGTGTACCTAATTTGCCATAAACTGAGAATCGCAACAGTAAAAAGGATGACATATAACGCATCATATAGTAAAATAAAACCGTAGAGCCAAACCATTAAAAATAGCTCTTTTCAAAATTTTAAGTGTTATAAGGGTTGTGTATATATTCAAAAATTAGTAATTAGTGTTAAAAGTTCATATCTATTGGTTAAAATAGCTAAAATACATATTAAGTCAAGAGTTCATTAAAAGTTAGTTAAGATTTGAAGAGATGCATCCATTTAATGAACACTTGTAGGAGTTAAAGTACTTATAATACACACCTCTTTTCAAGAGGTGTCTTCCCTAAAATTTAGATTATACATAGCATTGGAAAGACAATAATTCCACCACTACCATGTTAAAGATTGGAGTGTGTCCTACCTTTGGAAGCTAGTTTTTTTGTGAAACTCTTGAGTTTGTAAGAGTAATTGTTGCTATATGTATTGGATTTATGATTGATATATGTGATTATTCATTGTGTAATTATTGTCTTGATTTTGTGGATTGAGTCATTTGTAATACATTGAATATTAGTACTTCATTATAAATTAGAGAAATACTCTAATTTGTCTAACTAATACAATTTTGTGTGTATGAAGATTAATTATAAACATTGTGATGAGATGTGAGTGTGATTGAATTAAATTAATGTAAAACTTGAGTGCAAGTAAGAGTATGATTTGATTGAAGCTTTAAGTGGCATTGTAGATGTTTAAGGAATAATTTCATGAAGAGATATTCATGTGTGTGTGTTAATGTGTAATCAGTGACCTAATGCAATACTTCCAGGAATGCATGGGCACTTGCCACTTTATAAAGATTTAAGTTTGAGTGTTGAAAATAAAAAATGCATAAGAGTAAGAGTAATTTTTAATACTAATGATAAAAAAATTATCAAAAGAGATGCATTCCTTGATGCATAGCATGTTAAGAGTGTTATGTGCATGTTAATAAGTTGAATTAAGTCTAACCTAGAAAGGAGAGACTCCTTAAGGTAGATTAATCGCATTTGTGTTTTATGACAAGTGTAAAGACAAATGAATTTACAATTTTCATTACACTCAATTCCTCAAGGTGGGTTAATCGCATTTTGTTTTGATTTCTAAGAAGAACATAATTAATGATTTGTATTGAAATTCAATGGAATCTTCCATCGGCCTATCTAGGCATGGATTAAGAGTCTTCACAGTTGACCACATGCACAATTGATAAAGGAATAATGTTCCTTCTAGGCACTTAGACCTTGGGTTTAATGAATACTTTGTTTCTTTAGAGGGATACATAACAACCTTAAATTCTTAAGAGTTTAGATTAAAACTTAAGTTTTGTTGATGGAAGAGAGTTTTTGTATAGAAATTAGAGTTAATTAAAAATACAATAGATGCTAGACCATCCGAGAAATGAGTTTAGAATCAAAAGGAGAATATGTGTGAGTCTTGGTGTTTTGTGAGTTGACCCGTTTTAAACCTTACAAAAATCTAAACCCAAAAATGTAAAAATGTCCAAAATTATTAGTGGTTCTCTTTACACTACACAAAAATGTGTGAACATTTTTGACTTTGCTTGAAAATTAGATCTTTCATTGGAGGCATGAAATATTTATTGACGTTTTTAAGAAACCTAGGTACGATCTAGTAATACAAAGACTCTTAAAATCGATGGAAGCTTCTAGCAAAATATTTGGAGTTGAGCGGAGTCAAAGTATGTGTGATTAGAAGAGCATTGCTTTTTCTTTAGGAATCCAAGTGGGACAAAATTAATGTTTCCACTAGGCTTGCATTATGGAAATCTCTGTTTAACATTCCGCAATATTCCAATTAAAATCACAATCATAGGAATGTGCACCAAGTGAAAAGTTTCGCCCCGGGGGTGATTTGTTCCTTCAAGGATTAGACCAAGGTCTTGCATGATCAATACATCTCAATAAAAGAAAGATCCTTTAGTGAAAGGAACTTTTTTGAACCATTACAAATTTGTCTTCGCCATTCACATGGGATTCCATAATTTTAATGCTTTACGCTCCGGACATTATGCTGCCGACTCCAGAATGGTGTGGCAACTGACAATCCGACAAAGGACAAAGCGCTTATGAACGGATGAAGTATTCTGCCGGAAATGTTCATCCGCTCATAACTCATGCAATTTTCATCCGATGAGCGATTGCCACACCAACTTAGAATCAGCAAGTCATAGAGAAGAGTGTGATGTGCAAAAAACGGCGGGCCGTCCGCCGATCGGACGGCCAATGCGACGGACGGCCGATGGCCCGTCTGACAATCGGACGGCCAATCTGACGGCCGGGCCGCCGTTGACCTGATCGGACGGCCGTCGCGCGCCCGCGCGATCAAATCGCGGCCGTCCGATCAGGCGGACGGCCGAGGTGCTGTTCGATCTCTCCGACGGCACGGACCGATCGGACGACGTGTCGCATTTCGACGGCTGAGATCTCGTCGCATGGCACTTCGTCGAATCAAACAGTCCTAAAAACTTACCAGGGCCTTCCGTAAATGCATTTTACCCCCCCCCCCCGGACGTTGCGTCCGACGTGACGTCATGACGTCCTCGTCCTAGGACGCTCTTAGACCCCCAAGGACGTCGGATTGGTAACCCTGGGGTTTTTCCAGAAGTTTGTAGAGAGTTCATTGTCTATATTGTTATTGTTAGTCCATTTTTCTATGTTAGGGATATTTTCTGAGATTGTGTCAAGGTTGTTGTAGAGGTCTTGTTTTTTAAGATATTTACCCAAAAATTTAATCGGGCCTTTGTCGGAGGTATCTACTTTGGAAGGCGAATCTTCTTTTTGAATGTAGTATGGGGTGGCATGGACATGTTCGTGTGGGTCTTTGGCATTTTTGTGTGCTTTTTCTCGGCCTTCTTTTGCTAGTTTGTCTGCTTGTTCGTTGCCGTCAATATTGGCATGGGCTCTCACTTTGTGGAGGGTTGTGACTTGTGTTCGATTTTGTAACATTTGGA
This sequence comes from Bryoerythrophyllum caledonicum, assembly GCA_963971425.1. Classification (NCBI taxonomy): domain Eukaryota; kingdom Viridiplantae; phylum Streptophyta; class Bryopsida; order Pottiales; family Pottiaceae; genus Bryoerythrophyllum; species Bryoerythrophyllum caledonicum. The sequence goes on along the minus strand of OZ020525.1, from coordinate 1,779,780 downwards.
CCATTGACATTAATATGGTTTGGTCGGGGTGGCGATTGTGAAGAGTAGGGTGAGTTATTTGAGTGTTTAGTAGGAAGAGTGCATTTATACAATCGGTGAATATATGTGCGGGTTCATTATTGTATTTTGTTGTGATGATTTGTAGTGTTTTGTGAATGGCCATGAGTTCTGCTCTTAATATATTTTGTAGTCCATGGAATCTCTTGGCTAGCTTAATTTCCTTGGTAGAATTATAAATGCCATAGCCAGTTTTTTTTCTGCGCCAAGATCATGGGCTGATTTGTTCTGGTGGTTTAAAGGAGCCATCGGTGTAATAACTGTGTGCGGGGTTAAATTTTGGTGTGGTATGATTTGGGTAATTTGGAAGAGGAGGCGGTGTGATAAAGTAGTTTAGTGTATTGTTGACATATTTTAGTTTTGTCCAGTTTTTGCTTTGGTTTATGGGGGTTTGTATAGGTGTCGGTTGGGCCATTCTTGTGTATAGTCTGTGTATGTTTAATTTGTCCGATATGGTGGTAAGTTCAACAAGTTGTTCTAGGGTGCCAATGGTTTGGTTCTGATGATGGACACATAGTACTTGTAATGTAGATGGCTCGATTCGGGGTTTTTTAAGCTCGGGTGGGATTGTAGGTTCTTCGTATGGTATTGAGTCTGCCTCAAATATTGCAATGATATGGGAGTCTAGAAATGGGTCGGAGTGTTGGTTGTTATTTTGATACCAATTGTTGTTTGGTGTGATGATGATTGTACTTGTGTTATTCGGGTCATGTTTGGCAGCCATTCGAGCCCAATGTATTCTTTGTTCTATTTCCTTCTCGTTCTGGGGGTGAGCTATCCCTTTACCGGTCCATTTGTAGTCAAAGGCCTTTCCCAAGGATCCGAATATTTTGTCTCTTTCATAAGGTGAGTAGAATTTTTTTAGTTTGGTAGAACATGTGACTGGGGAGGAAAAGTATGATTGTTTGATGTTAAAGGATGTGATTTGTGAGTCTAAAATGTGGGAATTGTGTATTGCACGTTTTTGAGGGGGTCATTTTTAGGTATTCGGTATTTATACCTTTGGTAGAGCCAGATTAGTTTGGTTTCAAAGGGTTGGGTCGTTGGTTCAATGTTCGTAGGAGTTTGTAGTTAAGTGTTGTATTGGTTCCATAGCCATTGTAGTCGAGTGACGGCGATAGTGTGTAAGTGTCGACCATTTTCTTCATATAGATGTGCTTGATTGCTATCCATTTTTATTGTGTTTGAGAATGTACGGATATCCTTTTCGGGGTTACATTCAGATGTGTGGATTTTTAAGAGTGGGATAATTATGGGTGGTGTTACGAATCTTGAGTCTGGGAATTGTTCTTGGGGGTGGTGGGCTAAAATGATGTCCGAGTAAATTTTGTTTTGAATTTTTTAGTAGTATTGTTTTAATTTTTCGATGTTGTTTGTGGAGGTATTGGTGTCGTGTCTTGGGAAAAGGGTTCTTTGGGGAAGCCATTTGTTGTATGTATTATCATTGTGTTGCCATTGGCATAGATATTTTGTGTAGGTATTTTGTATATTATTTGTGTTTGTGTGCTGGATATGCTTATGGTGTATGATGTTATTAATGGGATATGTGGTAGGGCTTTTGGGGATGTATGTTGGGGGACAGGGGTGGTATGGATGTGGGGGGTTAGAGGGGTAGATTGGTAGGGGAATATTTCTTGGGATGATGCTATTGTTGATGGTGATGTATGAATCATGAAGTATATAGGAGTATGGGTGTATGTTACAAGGGGTCTAACATGTGGTGGGGCATGTTGGGTGACAAAAAAGTTGTTTAGCAATGTTTAGAGCACTCTATATTAGTTTGGATGGGGTGAAGTGGTGGGCTTTGAAATCCTCATTGTTCATGATGTGTGTGCCGTTAGGCAAAGTAATTTGGTTTAGTTCAAAGATATTTTTTGAGAGGAGTTTTTGTAGAAGTTTTTGGGAAAGATGGGCGTTGAGTGTGTTGTGATTTAGTGTTTCTTGGCGCCATAGCATTTCTAGTGGTGTAGGATTAATGAGGAAGTTTGGGATCGTACTTTTGAGGTGGATTTTAGCTATGTGTTTTAATAAGAAGAATGTTTTTGTTATCGGTGATCTTATGCAGTCATTCATTTTGATTCTGGGTATGTTTTCGGCACCACCGTATTGGGCTAAGACATAATGAGTTAATCCATTATATATTTAGCCAAGTCTACCTTTATCATTTAAGGCATTTTGTAGTTGTCCACCTATACATCGGAGGTATGCGTTTTTGAGGGAGAAAGCTTCAAGCCCAAATAGGTTATGTAGGAGTTGGGTAATTGCATTTGACATGCATTTTGGTAGTCCACATATGGTTTTTTGTATGGCTATTATTTTTTTATCAAGTTTTTTGATAGCAAGCATAGAGTATGGTACACCGTAGAAACTATATGCCACACCTGGGCGTAGTACGGTATCAATCATTTTTATTTTTTGTTTCATGGTGGCCGGGCATGTTGTTAGTTCATTGCATTGTTTGATGAGTTTCGTCGTTGTGGTGTGGATTTGGATTTTCCATTTTAGTGAGGGAACAAGATTTGTACCTAAGTATATGTATGGTTCATTTGGGTGTAGTATGGGGATCGGTTGATTGCGGTAATTGATGTTGGAAGTTTGCATTAGGGCTTTGAAAGTGGTAGGGTTCAGTTTGAATTTGTTTGGGCATCCGATAGCGGCACATTTTGGGACACCTACGTCCATTCCGGTCCATTTGCAATATCTATCAATTTTGTTGAGTTGTATTTGAATAGATTTAATTTTGTTAGTCATGGCGGCGAGGTCATCCGCATATGCGGCAGAGTTTATTGTGACTTGTGATGTGCCAAAAGTGTATCCATTGTTGCCTTGTTCTAGCCATCTCAGTAGTGGTTTTAAGAATATAATGAATAGATATGGGCTAAGGGTATCCCCTTGTATAGTTCCTTTTTGGATGGGTATAGGTTTTGTTTTACCAAAGTGTTCACCAGCATAGCAAGTAGATGATTGAGAGTAGATGTTTCCAACAAGTGTAGTTGCATCTTTTGGGTAACCAAGGTCCATCATTATTGCTAGTAGTCGGGCATGGTCTATTGAGCCAAAGGCGTTTTTGAAGTCGACATATAGTATGTATATATCTTGGTTTGTAAATCTTGCGTCTTCTAGTGCGGCTATTATAGTTTGTATTTGTCGTGCGGTACTTCTTTCTGCTCTAAATCCTTCTTGGCTATCATGTAGGATTTTGATTTTTTCACCATATGAGGATAGTATAGAGGTGAGTGTACTAGTGAAGAGTTTGTATATTGTGTTAGCTAGTGCAATTGGCCTATGGTTGGGTAGTATAGATGGATCGCCTTTTTTGTATAGTAGAATTGTTGTACTTGATTTCCATAATGTAGGTATTTGTTTTTGTTTGTAATAGTGAGAGAAGAATAGGAATAATAGTTTATGGAATCTTGGGGGCATGTTTTTGAGTATTGAGTTTGGGATGTGGTCTGGGCCTGGGGCTTCGTTGTTACCAAGGTTGCGAAGACATGTGTCGGATGTGGCTATATTAAAGTATTTATGTAGTGAGATTTCTACTAGAGCTACCACTCATATTCCCCCCATGAAAGCACTGGAAACCACGTTTAAAATCTCAATGACCTCCATTAAATATACCTTCAAAAACTTCAATACCATCGCTATCCAACATGCTATGTCCATTCTCCTCCATAAAAGAAGACTAGAAAACAACCAACCTCTACCCGATCCTTATACCTCTTAAAACCAATCAAAGTCGCCACAACCATCTTGAGAACTTCCTATTTTTTTCTATGCTTGGTTCATTTGTTTATATTTTAGTGTCTACCCTCAAAAGGGGGAAGTAGTTCCCTCATACTAATCCTTTGTCCAGTGGTCATCGTTTTAGTAAGTGGAACAAGCAGACACTCTATTCACGCCGGCCTCCGTTTGGAGGTTGGACCTTCTTCTTCTTGGAAAGGAAGAAGTTTTTTGGTAGCTTGCCCGTCAATGTGTGACAATGTGTGAAAATGTTTGACTTGGGTTAATATGTTATTTTACACTAAAGACAAAAAAAAAAATTTGACATTGAGAAATGAAATAATATTACTTGCTAGTATTCAAAATCTCACATTCAATAGAGTGTCCTAGCAAAAAATTTAGGAGGTGCCCAACGTGCCCGCTCTCCCCTTATGAAACTCAAAATCCTATAACTTTTTCATTTAATGACGGATATAGGAAAAAAATTGTTTTCCCAGTGAGGTTTTAGTAATGCACATCTTAGTAATGCACCCCCTAAAACATTCCTCTACAAGAAAATTTTCAAAGAGGAATTTTACAAATTGACACCATGGGAATCTATTGGAACCTTCAAATTGCCATATTATGACACTTGGTCCTTTAGGGATTAAGGGTTAAAACTTTGAGAAGCCACATTTGGGTATTGGATTGCAACATGATATTTTGTGTGTGTTTGACATAGAAGGTGTAAGAATTGATGTATACAATAATCACAAACGTTTGTATTTGTGTTGAGCCCCATCTAATAACACATGACAAGTGTAATTGAGATCATGATTGCACCTCCTACAAGCTTGAGAAGTTGCAAAATGGTCACGTATTCTACATGTATGGTGTCATGTTTGAACATGATAACGTTCAGATATTGAAATGACTTCCAAATGAAAACATGTTAGTCAAAAAAATTCAATCCGAAGGTGTATGTCTTCCTAAAATTCAGTACATTTTTTGTATACAAAGAGTAAGATAAGCAACCGTGTAAAATGGTCCCCCTATGACCTTCAAGGTTTAAAGGCACCCTACCTTTAAAGTGTTGATATATCCACCATGATTTAAGTTTCCAGGATTGCATTTCGGCCAGCTTCCTTCTTCCTGGATGTTACTATTGTTGTACAGGAAGGACCCACACGTCAAATGCAGAATCAACACAACATATGGAAAGGAATTGTTTCATGAAATCATGGGTCCTCACAAGCAATCTATTCGATTTTGTTGTCCTTTTTCCTTCCGTCTCAGTGTTGAATACAAGGGTCCCGTCATGAGCTGGAATAAGCTGTGAGACCTCATCACAAAACCACCCACATGTGGTACAACTCCCGCGTTAGCAATTTCACCAATTGACAATTTCACCGATTGACAATGTGGGCACTATGCCTCTGAGGTCAGGGTAACGAGTGTTTCAGGTGAAATTTCCGTCTCAAGGATTCAGGGTCATTGTTGTAGGCCCATAACCCATGTCAGACTTCAGGACAATGTGACCCATCTATGAGGACCCATTCACCCTCCTAGGTATGTGGGGGACCATATATACGGTCATGTATTTTACTCTTAGAGAATACAAACACTGTATTAAAATTTAGCGAGATGTAAACCTTTGGATTGAAGATTCTTCACCTAACATCTCCCATTTGGAGGTCATTTCGACATCTCGACCTTATTATGTTCAAATACGACACCATACATGACACATTTGTAGTTTCTCACAAATGTAGCAGGTAGAATAATGATCTAAATTTGGATCATTGGATAGGGCTCAACAGAAACATAAACTTTTGTCATTATTGTGTACTTCAACTCTTACACCTTGCATGTTGAATACGCACAAAATATCATGTTACAATCCAAATGTGGCTTCTTGAATCATTAAGGGTTAACCCCCTGAGACCCAAATGTGATCTTTGGATGTGTTAAATCTCAATTTGCATGAGGAATTAGGTTTGTGAAATTGAAGTTCAGATTTACGTACACATTTCATAACTTTTACGTACTTTGCAAAAATCGGTTTACAATTTGGAGTTTTAGAACTCATGGAAAGTTTAGAAATACATTGCAAAACACATCTATTACATTAAAATACAACGAATACCATGCCACATACTATGTTGTATATCATACACATGTAAAATGAGATCCGTCTGAAATTTTTATTGAAACTTCTCTTTGATATACGCTTCATATATTTGTGATTGTTGATCTCTCATCGCATACAAAAATTTCCTTTTGACTCGTATAAGTTTGGAACATTCTCATATACAATCAAGTAGAGCAAAGGAAAATAATCATCAATAATCATGTATTAATGTTTACTTCATATATGAAATGTCAATGCAAAGCTATCAACCTAGTGCACATCTAAACCTCTTTCATTCAAAGTAAAAAAATTCTTATAGGAGACTATTGATGTAGTATATCCTTCAAAAACCACAAATGTCACTTTCAATAAATGGAAACTTTAAACATGATAGTCTATTCCATCAACCATTGGATATTGTGCAAATTTTCCCCAAATTTTAAGTCATGCTTTGAGTTCAATTTTGCAAGGTTATGTACTAAAATCAGGAATTATATTTCCATCAAAGATAGTTTGAGGAAACAAATCAGCACAAATCTTGGTTTTGAATAAACATGCATTGGGCGCCAAGGGTTAACACCGTGACACTGTGTCCATGAGCTACTCCACGAGTCCAAGAGCTACTCCAAAATGAAAGGCCACATTCAAAGATGGAGGGCAATATATTGTAATCTACCTTCTTTTGAACAAAAGGAATAATGGAACAAACAAAAATAGGAATAACATATAAATGAGTATCAAGAGATGGGTGTACAACATTCTCAAGGTGCTAAGGATTCTTAGCGTCTAAGGAGAGTCATTGTGTAGTTTGAGACACCATATTAAGCTTTGAAGATTGATAATACACCCAACTCCCTTTACAACAGCCTTGTTGAGTATTCCTGCTATAGTTAGAGGTTGTTATAATGGGCGGCTATTATAATGGAAGAGATGGCTGAAGGTTCTATTATGGAAGTGTTGGATGAATGGTGATGACTTTTTCAGTTTGGAGGAAGTGATGACAACTTGGAAGTGCAAGGAAAGCAAGACCTAGGGAAGGAATTTGATGATGAATGAGGCTGTAATAGCAAGTGATTGTTACAATGAGCACAAATTTGTTCTTAATCCAAGCTGCCTCTCATAATGAGATTGTTGTTATATTGTATGTTTTCCTGAAGGGAGTTGACTATAGTCGAGGAATGGACATTTTACCTTTAAGAAGAAGATAATTTATTCTTCAAGACCATTCTTCACCTTCAAGGAGTGCTTGTAATATGTGTATTGTACCTAGGGAGGGTAGTTGAAGTGTATATCAAGTTGTAAAGCAATAAACTTACACCCATCATTTGAGATATTATCAAAATAACTAATATATAAACTAGATTTGTTATGACAGTCCACTGATTGTGGTATTTAGTGTTATGCACAGTAAATGACTTGTAAATGCTATAAGTTTTTACCTTTGATGAAGTAGTGCAAACATGATATTTGAGGACCAATGGACCATTGAGGACCAACGAGTTTTGCAACAAGTGGTAATCTACACCCCATGTTTGGTGTAAATTATAACCAGTCATAATATTTGTTGGTCCTCATAGACCTGTGTAATTGGGTCTCATCTCTAAGAAGAAAAAAAAAGAGGGGATTCTACTGCACTTTAGAAAATTTGTTTTCAAACACTCTTCACACCAGCTTCAAGTTTTAAAATAAACACTTAACCCTTACATTTTCACGTTTAGACTAGCAATTGGCGCTTGCTTTGCAACGCATTAGTCCAACCATTTTAATGTAGTTTTTATATTACAAACTATAAATTAAAAAGGTAACATGATTCACTACACGGTTGACTGCGCAATTCACTGCGCAGTTGACTGCAGCATTTTTGTAGTTCACTGCACAGTTGACTGCGTGGTTCACTACATAAATTATGATTTTAGTAGTATAATAGCAATTGGCGCTTGCTTTGCAACGCATTAGTCCAACCATTAGAATGTAGTTTTTATATTATAAATTATAAAAAGAAAGGTAACATGATTCAATGCACGGTTGATTGCGCAATTAACTGCGCGGTTGACTGCAGAGTTTCTATAGTTCACTGTACGGTTCACTACGTAGTTGATTGTTGCGTAGGTTATGATTTTAGTAGTATATACTAGTAGTTGGCGCTTGCTTTGCAACGCATTAGTTGAACCATTTTAAGGTAGTTTTTATATCACAAAATATTAAAAAAAAAAAGGTAACAACAATCTACATAAAATATAAATATATGTTTGAAACCTATACATGAATTTTAATAATGTAATTGAATAGAATAGAAAAAAAAAATTAGGTTTTAGATTTTTTGCATTTTAACATGGAATTTCAAAAATGTTATGAACGTCAAATTTGTTATCAAGAGTTTCAAATTCATTTTGGATAAGCACAAATTGCAACACTCAAATGTAAATTTCACACGCCCACAAACTCAACTTGCAATTACAATCTCAAATTCACACACCCACTGTGGGACTCCGTTCCCACATGGTGTCGGAAGTTAACCTTAAATTCCGGCAAAAACAAAAAAATTAGTTAATTAGTTATGATAGTTCGCGCTAGGATAGAGCCTATAGTCTTCAGGTAAGAATAAAGTCGGATGGGCCATACTGCAAACCCTAATTAAGCCTAAAGCTGTTAAAAGCGGAGCCGGAGCAGTTACCGGAATTCCGGGGTAGTCAGTTATCCGGAACCGGCAGCCGGAGCTGTCACCACCAACTATCATTATGAGCCGTACTAACGGCCAGACTACTTAAGGCTGGGGTTTGGTGAGAAAACTCTTTCTTTCATTTCTTCTTCGCGTGTTAAGGTTCCGCCCAGCGCTTGCTCTCTCCCTTTCTCTTTCTCCCTTCTCTCTCTTACGATTTTTTAACTGCTGGCCGTTAGATTTTGGAGCTTAGACGGTTGGAACGGACGTGCGTCCGTTAGGGAGAGTTTTGGCGAGGACGGTGCATGCAGGGACAACATTGAGAGAAAGTAAGGACTTAGGTCAACTCGATGAAGACGGTCCCCATGGCCAAGGAGAAGCGAACTGACAGAGATGGGCGCGGCCGTAGAGACGAGGAGCCCGCAGTTGCACTCCCTCCCTTAACTCGCGTTCTCCCGGAAATCCCAGAAGACACGGACGAACTCAGCATGCTAAAGGATAGCCTGAAGTATATGGGTTGTGAGGGTTTGCTCGAGGTCCCCTGGGGCATCTGGGAGGAGGTCTATGTCCGGGAGCTTGTAGGGACACCGAACGATAAATACAACAGGCTGATGAAAGCCCATCCGGAAGTCTGGGGAGTCTCGGAGTGGTCTCAAGCGTACGACTTCCGGCCCGGCCGCACCAAGGTGGTGGAAAGACGGGACGAGTTTCTGGCGGAGGAGTTCGGAGGACCAGTGGACCCGAAGGATGGCTACAACCTCCAAGACCTTCGGCACCTGGATGCCCAGCTCGTGCTAGGGTTTTTAAACCCTGTCTTCCATCCGGAAAAGCCGAGACAGGTAGTGGCGAAGTGGGCGTGCACTTTCCTCGGAGCACTCTGGGGGAAGATCGTCGTCGATTGGGGAACGCTGATGACTGAGATGATCAACCGTCTCGTGGCCAATCTCCAGAAGGTGAAGAAATCCGCAACACCTCTGGCCTTGTATGTGGTGCACCTCTATGCTCACTACCAGCAGCTAACTCAGGCGGAAATCCGGAAGTACGACAAAGTCCTTATTTTCCAAAGGTATGGAGGGGACGAGTCGGACGAAGAAGAGTCCGGAGAGAAGGAGCCTGTGCCGGAAGCAGCACCCACAGGCACTCCAGAAGGCCGGAAGGCGCCAAAGAGACCTCGGGGGAAGGAGCCCGAGGCGGAGAGTCCGGGCATCCGCAACTCCTCCGCATCATCCAGAGAAGACGAGTCCGGACCCTCAGGAGGGACCAGCCGGAAAAAGAAGAAGGTTGACCGGGATGACTGCAAGGGTCAGCTCAAACTGATGGATGAGCTCACAAGCGATATCAGCTGGAGAGTTGGGCTCCTCAAGGAGACCAGCTTCATCATCACCACCAACGTGGAGCAAATCTTCCGGAGTTTGGATGTCGACCGGCTGGAGGACGCCATCAACAGGGTGGAGGAACTCCAGAGCCGGGAGGTGGGCACGAAGGCGTTGCACACCCAGATCTCCTCCATGTACAAGGCCAGTACGGAGATGGAGAGGAAGATGAAGTAGTACCTCGCGGAGGCAGCCCTGGCGGTGACGGCCCGGAAACTAGCTGAGGCGAAGGCCAATGCGTCCGCAGCGGCCCTGATAGAGGTCCGGGAGGCCCTAGAATTTCCGGTGGATGTGATCAACCGGAGCCGGCTCTTCACCGAACTGGTGGAGAAGAAGGAAAAAGTCACCAGGGCCAACATCATCTCGTTTCTCCTAGACCAAGCGGAGAAAATGGGGCAGACCTAAGAGCAGATGAAGTTGCTCGTCGACAACATCATCGAGGAGCTTCCGGAAGACCCAGCAGCACCTGGACCAGAAGGCACCATGACCCCAACACGAACTACGGTCCCTCCAGAATCACCGACCAAGACCACTCCAGCTCCGTGCACCTCAGTGAATCCGGAGTCTCTCGACACTCCGTCACCGCGGACACCAACGGAGGGTATCGTACTTCCCAATCCGAGTACGAGTGAGATCCTAAAGATGCTTCCGGATCTTCTGTCGCCACCGAATATGCACCAGCCAGATCTTTCGGCTGAAGGTGAGTTTCCGGTACCCCCCAAGTCTGTGTCCCGGAGGTTGGCGCCCGGACCAAGAAGTCCGTCCGGAAGCTACAGAGATTTGGTCCAAGAGACCACGTCAGCTTTCGCGACGGAACTACCGACACCGCCGGTTCCAGAAGGATCACCGGAACAGCCCCCTCCACCGCCGGACGCCAAGACCCCGGTGGCTGGTGTGACTCCAGCGACCGGACCGTCGACCAGGAAGACCAACCTGTCGCCCGCAACGTCGAAGAAGGCGAAGGGCAAGTAGCGCGCTCCGGTGGAGATCTCTTCCTCTCACAGGAGTAGGAGAAATCGGAGCCCAGGTGCTCCAACTTAGGTTAGTTAGGTTTTTGTATTTCTCTTAGGATTTTAGATTCCGGATCAACAGCGATTAACGATGGGGCCCCAAGTGCACGCGACTGCTGACGGAATCAATGGCCAATTTTGTAGTTAGAGTAGGAATTCCGGAGACAGAACTGTTCCGAGATTTTAGGATCTGAGATCCGATCTGGAACTTTTCCGGATTTCTCGGATCTTTTAGATAAGATCTAGCGGATAGCTAGGAGGAAAGCTAAATTCAGAAGGAACTTAGTTAGTACTTAGTAGGGAGGTTTTGGGAAAAACCTTTTCATCTTGTTCTTCTCACTTGGAAATATACGTTGCCTATTTGCACTAGACTTGCTACCTTGTGTCTTGGTGTGACGTGTGGAACTTGTGAGCGACGGATCCATTCTTGTGGGTGTGGTTGTATGAGTGATTCTTCCGGAATAGTATAACTCAGTTGTTTTGCCAAAGGGGGAAAACTATCTAGGTCGGTCAACCGTACCTCCCGGAATGTCGTTGTAGTCCGGACTCGTCTCTGTGTGACTGCATCTGGAAGGCCTTCCGGATGTCGTGAGAGTCTATGTCTGGCATCAACAATCAAATCACTAGTTAGCAGAATAGGGAGAGTGGTGTTCGGTCACTATAAGTTCCGGACAGTGGGTGCCTAGCCACTTAAAGTCACAGGGCTGTGGGAAATCCAACCACTTACACAAAATAGGATCAGTGGACTCCGGCCACTCGTTTAAAAACTCTAGGAGACTCTCTGAGGAGGAACAGAGATAAATCAAACTACCCTTCGGCGTTCCAGAAATTACATTCCGGACACGGCTGTATAACATCCGGCTCCGGAAGGATCCGGATCTACCCTACGTAAGTAAAGATGATAGCTAACTCGTAAACGAATTGTTGTGATAAGATTAGTAATCCGAAGTATTTGGAAAATTAACATTAGGTCTCTGTGGGAACGAAACCGGAGCGGTTACTTTGGAAAGCGCTTAGTGACGATTGGGTGCATTCCGGAGGGATCTTGTCTCTTCAAACTGCAACACCCACAAACTCAATTTGCAATTACAATCTCAAAACTTGTAATTTCAATCTCCACAACTTGAATATGCAATTTCGCAACTCCAACTTTGTATGCCAACCTCCAAGATCACAACTCCAACTTCACAACTTTTTCACTCCAAGTTTACAACTCATAATTTACAATTCAATCTTATAGTGTTTAACTCAAAAAATATTTTTAAGGTCAAATTTGTAATCAAGAGCACAAATTGCAATACGCAAATGCAAATTTTTCACATTAAAATCTCAAGCTAATGCTTTGCAACGCATTCGTCCAACCATTTTAATGTAGTTTTTATATTACAAACTATATTTAAAAAAAGGTAACATGATTCACTGAAGCGGTTGCCTGCGCAATTAATTGTGCAATTGACTGCACCTTTCCTATAGTTCACTACACGGTTGACTGCGCGATTGATCGTTGCGTGGTTCACTGCGTGGATTATGATTTTAGTAGTATGATGATGGTGAGCATCTCTATCATTGGCATCTATAAACTTCGCAAGATTTTCTCATGAACTGTACATACACATGGGTCAGCTACATGTCGGTTTCATTTGAGTCTTGGGTGTACCCATGAACCCCTGGTATGTCCCCATGAATACTTTTGCCCCAAGGCACTCTGTACCACAATATTATTGTTTGTCCAGCACCACTCTGCTCCTTGACGTTCACCTGCTTGTTTACCATAAGTGAAAGTCTCTGGAAGCAATTACATTTTCTCCATTTTCTGCACTGAGTGGAGTACCATGCGTGGATGCACTGAATAGCAGTGGACCATCTGGACGATGATGCAGCATGAACTACATGATTCCAGGCCTCGAAACACTTGGTGCTCAGATACAAACTCCGAGTCGATTCAAGTCAAAAGTAACAGATCTGGATGGCCAACCAGATGTGCTGGAGCATGGATGGGAGTGGGCATGAAAATGAAGAGTGCAGCCTTTCCACAGCAGTTATTGCAAGCCAGGAATAGGACGGAGGAAGCAACCAGGTTACAAACCAGGAGAGATCTTTTGTGCGTTTGAATGGGAGGTGCGTCTCCAAAGGAAGTCCAGGAAAAAAGGGAGGAGAGGTTCAAGTTCAAGTTCATGTCCACAAATCTGCGCTTCTACTGTATGTACTTCTGTGACATATGTACATGTGATGCTTGGCCAGATGTCTGCTGCACGTCAGGTACCTTGGATGGTGAACTGGATGTTTATGGATGCCTCAAAGGTGGTTGGTGGGCGGGTAAAAGAAACTGAGACATGGTCTTTAACTCAAAAGGAAACCATCTTGTGATGGCAAGTTTGCATGATACGCTTTTTCTATCAACAAGTGCACCTTGCGAAATGTTCCTATCCACGTTAAAAAGAACACAGGTGCCTTGCATGCTGTGACATCCAGCATTTCATCAATCCTGGGCCATTTCACTGGTGGAATAATACAGAAACGGAGATTGCATACCCTCCTACTCACATGCTGATATAACTAGGCTCACAAACCCACCTAACCCAACTAGTTTACACCTAAACACAAGGACTCATATTCCCTGTACAAGACTGAAACAGCATCATTCCAGACCACATCTCCATGTGCATCTGCATACACTACTCCCCAGAAAACATCTCTAGTCACATCCAAAACTATCTCCTCACTAATACAGCATGTTGCTTCAGAGAAACCAAGACTCTCAGCTTGCACATTACCTCACAACGTGCCACAGGCCGTGTGACACACAGCACAGCAGAGGCCTGCCGTCGTTGCAAAGCTAGCCACCTGAAACTACCAGTACACCACATGCAGAAAATCATAGAACAAGATGTGCAACACACAAGACATCCAACATCTGGAACATAAAAACCACCGACCACACCAGGAATATAGATAAAGTTGGCAAAATCAAAAATGCCCATGGCAGGGCTGTCTTATGAATGAAGTGGATGCGTTAGAACAGGGAAAGATTCCGAAAAATGGTTCCTATCATCACTGATTCCCAAAAGAATAGGATGGACGCGACGGTCTCTATAGTACAGGCGACAACACCGTAGATACCGGCAGAGCCTTCCAGGCAATGGCGCTGGCCTCTCCCGCATCTACCGTCTCCCGCCGAAGCTCCGTTCCAACAATATCACTACTCCTAGCACGCCAACTTGTGGCATCACTTACTTGTCGTAAAAAAATGTCTCAAGAGATCCCTGGTTGTTAACAAGTGTCTCAAAACACTCCAAGGACCCGCATGTAAACACCTACTCGACGCCGTTTTTTCTACTTACAGTCTATCCAGGCTCCTCCCTCGGAGCCGCAGCGGATGCGACGAATCCTCCCGCACCCGCACCACCCTCGGCGACCCCAGCTTTCGGTGCCTGAACCCCAGGACCTCCAGAATCTGGTTGTCCGCGAACGTGAACGCCCGATCCATCTGCTTGAAGCACGTCTCCACCGGGTAGTCCCCGCCGTTCTTCAAGCACGGCTTGCAGCCCACGAAATGCGTGATGAACGGCCAACGGTCGTCGCCGAACCCCGGGTGACTCCTCGCCATGTTCTCCTCGTACTTGCCCACCACGTCCACCCAGTACCCATGCAGGTAGTACGAGTTCTCCAGCAGCACCTTCGGCGCCCACTCCGCCCGCTGCGTGATCAGCAGGTACACCAGCGCGGACTGGTCGTCGGCCTCGAAGTTCGTCCTCCCCGTCAGGCTCTTCGACAGCAACTCCCCTGCAAAAAAGCAGTTCCAAATCCACAGCGTTAGCAACCAATGCACCTCCCACGCAAACTGAACACCCCTCCAATTGCCCATCCAATCCAAATGCAGAATTCCCAAAATCGTCACCAAAACAAACACACCATGCCCGACCACACATGAAACAGCCTCCGCCGGACCGTCAAATTCCACACAGCCGAACCAATTCATACCTGCTTTGTTCCGCACCACGCCCTTCGGTCCCATCGGTGCCCACGCGTCCAGCAGGTCCAGGGACCACTGGCAGTTCCGGATGAAGAAGCTGCCCGTATTCAGTCCCGTCCACAGCTTCTGCTTGTACACCTTGTGGTCGAACCCATACATCACCAGGTTGTGATCCACGTACTTATCCAAGGGCACCTCGAACGACATGTCCGTGAACAGCGCGTCACTGTCCATCCACCAAATCCACTCCACGTCCGGGTTCGTCAGCATCAGCTTGCGCAGCAACGGCAGCTTCGCCCAAAACCCGGCCATCTCTTGATCCAGGTGCGCCATGTTGTAAAAGATCTCGATGTTGTGCAGTCGCGCGTAGTCCAGCTTGTTCTTGATAGACTTGAGCAAAAAGTTGTCGCCCTCGGGGTTCTCGCAGCTCGACGGCTGCGAGCCTGTCACAAGCAGCATGCGCGGTTTCGCGTCCGCTTTTGCCTCGCCCGCAATGATTTTCTCGACCATGTACTGCTCGCGCTGCTCGTCCCAGTCGCTGATCTTCGGTCCCAAGCTGTAAGACTTCCCTGGAACGCTCGGAACCACGTCCGCGCCATCTGCATTGTCCGCATACGAGTCGCCATCCTCGGAAATCTGGCTCAGCACGCGCGCTTTGTGATACTCCCGCGTAGCCAACCTGATGTGCGCGCGGATGTCCTCAAAGTCCTGCGCGGGCGTGCCGAACTGCCCCGCGCCGATCGTCCCGCGCAGCACCAGAATCGTCATCAAACCGCACAGCACCGTAATCTTAATGTTATGAATCGTCCTCCGCAAGCGCCGCCCCTTGGGCGTCGCCATCGACCTCTGCAGAAACCCCTGCGTCGCCATCGCGATACCGTACAGCGTTCAAAAAACGCTGCACCGAGAAAGCAGAGCACCAAAATCGCTCCTCAAACTACAACAGCAACACACATTTCCAACACGCACGAGCTCAAACAAAGGCAGACACCGAAATTACTCCAAACTCTATCGTCCGGAAAGACCCACGCGACGAAGCGCGCGCAATGCAAGCGTCGAGTGCTACATCCCTAAGAGAGAGACAGAGAGGATCCGAAGCGCCTCGCAGCAATGCAGGCACACACGCCGGGATGACTACCTGTATGGTGAGGAAGCCAGGATGGGTTGGTGGAGGGCGGCTAAATTATAGGGGGATAGGCCGAAAGGCGGGGGCGGGGCTGGCTATTGTGGTGCACCCCGAGTGCCGACTCCTCAGGGCCCGCTTGATCTCCGGCGCGGGACCCTGGCTATGTTTGGAACGAGGGTTTGGAACCGCGTCGAATCCGGGTCGAACCGCGCGGCGACTGGGACAACTGTCTGGGGAAACTGCGCTTCGAACCGCGCGTTCGCCGTCGCTTCCTGGAGTTAATCATGCAGCGCTGTGTTAGGCTTATGGCGCCACCTGCGGCTGGTTTTAATTTGTGCTGGCTTCCATGCTGGGTGGATGTATTTTAAGTGTCATTCATTAGCAGAAAGTCATTTATCAACCTTATAATCAAACCTACACAAGTGCTATTTTTCCAAGTTCGTTATTAGGGTTCCACTTGGTGTTTTATTTTGTTTTGTTTGTGACGAAGAAGTCCGGTCCCCGGTGGTGAGCCGGAGTGAATAAAGTGTCAATTCGTTATCCATGTCCATCGGACATAGGTTTAGGGTAGACACTATGTAACCACAGGAACCAGTTACTAGCAAGAGAGAACCAAGGACCAACCAGAGCCGCAGGGCTCAGTTCCAAGAGGTGATCTGTAAATATAGGGTGAGTGTTTTTTAGAGGTTTTATGGGGTCCTATCACGTAATTCTGGGAGAGGTTGGTTGTTTTCGAGTTTTTGTTTGTGTAGGAGTTTGTTTGTGAAAACTATGAGATTGCTTACACTATGAATTCTTTTGGGAGACTTTTGAAGAGAGGGAATGCACACGATTTGAGCTGTGAGAAGTAGTTATTGATTCTCTGAGTATCATTTAGTTTGTAGGACTTTGAAAATAGACAAACTTTTCAGTGGATATATATTTAAGTAATGTAGGAAAAGTGCACAATATTCTCAAAATCTCTTAACCCCTAAGAGCCCAAGTGTACGTGAGGCGCACGTTTTGGATTTTGGGCAGGTTACTAAATTTAGAATTTTTATTTTTATTTTTAAAACTCCCACAGTAGATTGTCCCTGATAAGAGCTCCATGGAGATATTTTTATTATTCATTTTGGATTCATGGTTCGAGAGTTAGTACCACTCAAAGTTAGAAATGGGGACTCCATCAGCTTCAAAGTTTTGCTAGAAGTCTCTATTGACAATGAGATTTTCCATACATATAGAGAATATTACCTTCTTTGAGGATGTCAAAAAAATTCTTGTCTTTAGTGTTAAAAAACATTTTAACTCAAGTCAAACATTTTTACACGTTTCGGGCAAGCAGGGGAAAAAACTTCATTTTTTTTACATAAAACCTAGAGATCTTCATATTTTTCACTTTTTATTTTTTCTACAAAAATATGTGGTGTAAACCTTCCTATTGACTGTTGAATTATCATTCTAAAACATATTAAAATCTCAAATAAATAAATCGTGAATTGACAATTTTGAACCTCTACTCCTTGCACACTTGTTTTGAATATGCTACACCCTTGCTCTACCTCTAAAATTTGTTGTATTCGGAACTAACATCATGCTCAGATGATTTTTAGGATGATTGGACCTCCACGCACTTTGGCATGGTTCGCCGTGTCCAGGTCGTGAAGGTCACCCGGGGTGCCAAGAAGACCATCATCCATTTATTCTATGGAAGAAGTGACATGCTTACGTGGGATCCTGAACGTTTCAAATGGGATGGGAAAACGCCTTTCATGGAGTTTTCCAGCCAAGATCGGCCGCATGCTTCTGCAACGCAGGCACAGAGAACCTTTTGTGGTCACGAAGAAATGGAATGGGATCCTGCCGGAGTCTTGTAAACTCAAATGGCTCAACATTTGGGACTCAGAGAGAGCCCAGAAAGAAGCCGGTCTCATTTGGGCTATTTGGCACAAAGCTATTGCGGTCAATGTCTGGAGAGGGAGGACCCATGTAGAGATTGACCAAAATTGTCCCGTTTGTGATCGTGATACTCCTGAGACTATCATGCACAGGTTCTCGGAATGTAAGTCTGCTAAAGATACTTGGACGTGGGGTCCAACCTTCTGATTCAGATGTTGTCGCGAAGGCTTGACAACCAGATGGTCCAAAGGCACAAGAACAGTAACAACATGAAGTTACGTGATGAGAAGCCGGCTGTGGCGACGAAGGAAAGGTGTGCCGAGGAGGAGCTCGATCCACCAACAGCCTGTCACACAGGAAGTCCCCCCGTCCCCTGAGGACTCCTCCGACGACACCGGCAGGGAAAGTAGGGAGGTCGCCGCCAATAGTGTGCGAAGTGCGGGGGACATTCACATGGAGGCTCCGACTCACGAGTTCAACCCCAACTGGAAATACGGGATTTTCGGCCACAAAATCCCGAAAAGGTTCACGTTGGTTAGCAGAATTTGGCTGCTTATGAGAGGTATTATCCTTTGGCAGCTTTGGTGCGAAAGAAATGACGCTACCTTCAACGACACCAAGTGGCCCAAGCAGAAACTCAGAACCAAAGTTTGGATTGGGTTGGTTGACTACGGGCGTGCGGCGTGGACCAAAGTCCATAACAGAAGTATGTTGGCACCTGAGAAGAACGCTAAGTTCGCTAAGCGCTCCAAAGATCTCTGGTGCTGTAATGACGTTCTGGCTTCCTAGGTGGACGAGAAGCCTCACTGGCATCTTTCTCCCAATTCTCTTAGAACTAACTCTAGAACTAACTCTCACACTAATATTTAGGCCTAGCCTGGGCGGTAGTTCTCCTCGCCGGTCCTGGCGGGGTTTTCCCCAGGCCTTTTGTGTTTTTCTCCCTTGCCTCTTTCCAGTAAAGGTTCTCTTTGCTTGTGTAAAAAAAAATCAAAAAATCTTGGTTTTTATTGTGCCAAAAAACCAAAAAAAACAAATGAAAAACCATCAATAAATATTTATAGAAATGCCTCACCTGAGTGCGCAGGCGATCCTTAAACTAGCTAAACTTAGCTGAGAAGCTACAAGAAAAAGAAAAATCGAGCTGCTAGTGATACACTATGGAAAAATGAAAAAAATATTGACAATTAGCCAGAATGAGACAAGCATCATAAGTATTTAGCCACCTTTTGAGACAATATCCATGGGTATCACCTAGGCATCTCACAAATATGAGAGGGTATCGCCTAGCTATGTTGCGGGTATGGCCTAGGTATCTCCTCATATTATGTGCCTCAATAGCTTACTTATCCCCTAAGTGACAAAAGTCCCAAGGTGGACTTTTGCAAATCTTGGGCACGTTTCCATGGTTGCAATTTACATTTGAAACTTTGTACAGAGATGCAAGAAGACAAGAGGTACGTGAGTACAATTCTTATTCTCATCGGACTTATAGAAAAAAAATTTATGCCATTTTAAAGAAAAAAATTGTTGAGTGTGGGCACCTCGCGCAACTCCAAAAACTTTTTCTATGACACTAACAAATTTGAGATTTTCAATACTAGCAAGTAATATTATTTCCTTTGTCAGAAAGCATTTCTTGTCTTTAGTGGGAAAATGCATTTTATCCCAAGTCAAAGATTTTCACACATTGCCACGCATTATCAAGCAAGGAACTAAAAAAACTTCTTTTCTACTTAAAAATTTGAGGTCTTCATATTTTTTACAAAAAAAATTATAATTAAATAATACAATATGTGGTGTAAACCTTCTTATTGACCATTCAGATAATCACTCCAGAACATATTTTGTTCCCAAAAAACGAAAACGTGAATTGGCACTTCTCAAACCTCCACTCTTGTACAATTCTTTGAATACGCTACACCCCTTCCCTATCTTTGAAAATTGGTGTACTAGGAGTTAATATCATGATCAACATGATGATATAAAATTGAGACCTTGCCTAGTGCAAAAAATTGGCACCAAGTAAAGCCAAAGTCTGTTGATCTACACATCGCGGGGATGAAAATCAACCACCTTCCTACGTCAAACACTATAATCTTCTAATCTGTGCGGTCAAAGTTGATGAACTTTTGAGAGTATGCTATTCATTAAGATCTTGCGGTTAAAACTAGAAATACAATATTTTGTTTCCTTCCTTATTCATTGCACTAGAAAAGGCACCACGGCCTTAGTGTAGTGGTTTGGGTCATTGCACAACAGTGAGGTGATTGTGAGTTCAAGTCCTATTGCCGGCGTGGTGCCTGCCACCATAGTCCACCCAATTATGGTAGAGGGGTCCCAAGGCCTCGTTGTATGGGGACCCACAAAGCCCTTGGGGGAGATGACATGTTGGTTGTCTAAGGCAATTAGTGTAGGGAAGCACTTAGTGTAGACAAGTGTTTACCCTCAAGAGGGGGGAGTAGTTCTATTACACTAGCCTATGTCCCATGGCCATATGCTTAGGGCGAATCCCCATGTAATGCCCGCCCCAAATTATCATTGTAGCTTCTCTACTTGTAAAATGTAGGGAAGAAAATGTAGGGCCACTTCCATGCATGACACCCGTCAACTATTATAATCAACCCAAGGTTTCAGGTGCTTCCAAGTTGTACCTCAATTACCTTTATTAAGAGAATATGATAGGTCCCACCTTGAAGTTCTCTATGCATCATTGCTCTGATTAGTATGTTGGGAGGAATGGAGAAGTTGACGGGCTTGAAAAGTTGCTCCATCATCCCCAAGATAATGGCCAGGGAGAATTGACCCCCTTGCTCGTCTTTACTCGAGGCGGGCCTCGTCTTTATTGAATAGGGTCATTTTTTTGGCCCTCTTATTTTGGAGGGTTCAGAGGCTTTTTTGGATTTTTTCGGACAAATTTGGGGCCAATGGCTAATGTTAACTAAGGAAGAACCTCTATTGCTACAAATAGGGCTCCATCCAAAAACAAAATAGGGGCCAAGTTTGGCTCCACGACCTCGTGACCCCCTCGGGTAAGGACGAGTGAGGGGGTCAATTCTCCCTCGCCCAAGATAATTAGCTGCACCCGACCTTCCTTTTTCCGGTAGGGTGAGAAGCTAGCTACATGGAAGTGACCTGACCCCATCAAAAATGACGGGTCAGGCACTACATGGAACAAAGCTCTTAGTGAAGAGAATGAACACACACTATATTCACGCCGGTCCCCTTTCTTCTTCTTGCACTAGAATGAACAGTCACGCCGGTCGCCTTCAGAGATTGGAGTTCTTCTTCTTGCACTATAATGAACAGTTTTGAAGTGTGAAATTAGGAAGAAAATGTAAGGTAACTTCCGAGGTTGTTAATTTGAAGAGATTGATTCTGGGATATTTGGACAGCAGCAGCGATATGCCATCTGAGGCATGGATCCGCCCTGCGCAGATGTGGGCACTCCACCACTGCATTCCCCGGACTTCGCTCCCTGTTTTAAACCGGGATCTAAAGTTAGCGGGACCTCCAAATTGGTTTGCCGCTGCTGCGGTTCCTGTTTGAAATTCAGCTGCGGGTGCCAAAGAGCCCGTCTCGGGTGCTGCGCCCTCCCTTTTCATCACCTCCCACACGAACCGTTCCCCTTTCATTTAATGCCCTCTCACGTCTGCATTCTTACTTAAATACTTTTTCCATATACAACCTTCTTGGTGTTTTTTGTTTTGGAAATTGGTCCTTTGCGGTGTTTGATGTGCGGTGAGGGATGTATGAGCAATCTTTTTTTTGGAAATGATTCTCATTTTTCAATTTTAAAAAAAATGATTATGTTGCCGCCTCTATTTTTCTAAGTGGACCTTTGGTGTGTGCGCTCATTATCCTTTGCGTGGAATCTATTTTAAACTTTTGATTCTGTTTTTACTTGTGTGATTCACACACTACAAGCCTCTGAAGGCCCCCATTTTAACCGATTTGACAGGAAACCCCCCACGCTCAGACTTACCAGGTGGGGGAGGAGGTGGTGGGGCCAAAACCTGGCCCCTATTTTGTTTTTGGATGGGGCCCTAAATTTAGCAAGGGGGACTCCTACACTAAATTGAGGCCGTAGGCCCCAATTTAGTGATAGAAAAAGCCAAAAAAAGTCTCTGACCCCCCAAAATGGGAGGGCCAAAAAAATGAGCCCATGCAATAAAGATGGGGCCCGACCTCGGGTAACTCCGAGCGTGGGGGGTTTCCTGTCCACGCCCATTTTAACCTGGGGGAATATTTTTCATTTTGGACACGTTTCTAAAATTTGAAAATATATTTTTTCTTTTTGAAGTTTTATACTAGATTGTTCGTGATAAGATCTTTGGAATTTTATTTTTATTTTTTCAAAACATATTTAGTTCATACATAGATCTTTTAAAGATCTTACAGTTAAAAGTCCAAAATTGTACTTCAAAATCAGATTTTCTTGCCACGTGTTGATAGTGATAGTATTGAAGTGTTTGTTGTGGGAAAAGGCTTTGGGCTCTTAGGAGTTAAGAAGGATTGGATAATCAAAAGTAAAAATGTATTCCATGAAAAGTCATCTTGCAAATTAAATGAAAATGTGCTTCCATGTAGAAACATGCCAACTATCATGTCCTTCAATGATAATTTTGGATCTTAAAAATCTTGTTTTACCCAAATTCTTCTCAAATGGCTGCCAAGATTCTCCAAAGTGTTGCCATGTACACATTTTAGAGGCCATCCGCCCTTCGTCCCAAGAGCATTAGACCCACATGTTGAGTTTGAGTTTTGAACCAATCAAACTACTAAAACTGCTTGGCCTCTAGGCTTTGACCCCTTGGTGAGAAGTACTCATCACTAGCTTAGTGTTGGTTCTTGTTGCATAGAAGATAGAGGTAAGGGAGAAAAGAATATGGAATTATTTGGTGAGGCGACAAAAACAAAGTAACCAACTTTTGTTTTAAATCATATGATACATTGACATTTGCCGTGTGGGCGGGCCTCTTCAAGAGTAACACCCGATCAATTTTTGGTCAAAACTTCGCATATTCGTTGCCGGGGATTTTTGGCGTGAGGGATAATGCACTTGCGGTTTGGGGGGTCTCGCTCTCAGCGACGTTCCTCTAGAGAAAGGATTGTGGATATGAACGAGGTGTTACAATTCCAGTGAGGAACTCTCGCACAACAATTAACCAGGAACTTGACAGGGCTTGTGTGACCTCTGCCAAGCGTGTGACACCGGAAGTTCCTGTGTATTCTAGCATTGACAGGAGGTTGAAGTTGAATACAGTCAGGAATAATGCACATGAAGGCGATCGCAAGGCATTATTGAACCACAATATCGACATGTGAGCCCTTTTCATTCATGCCTGAAATGATGCATAGCTCACTCTCCACATTATACCAAATAATGCAGGGCTGCGTGAGCTACCGTTCTTCTTCAACATTCAACTGATTGATACATCATACTGAATTGTGCGACATGATAGTCGCATTTAGTGCAAAATGATGTCAACCATTCTTCTTCAACTTTCAAAAATGGTACATACCATAATGTGAGACATCGTAGATGTTGGTTGCATAAAATACAAAATACTGTACTGGCAACCACGAAATTCAGTGACAAACTGGAAAGTGGGTTTGGGGACTACATTGATTTCTCCTCACATGCATACCGTACCCAATGGTCGGATTCAGTGTAAACTATTTCTAAAAATAGTTCCCAAAATTATCAGAAATTATTTTTCAAATGATTGTTTCTTGGTGAAGAAACTAATCTGAGAGAATGTTCATTTCATCAAACATCTATTTTTTTAAATGAATGAATATTTGGAAATTGGCACAATAATGCCAAAATCAACCCTCAGGTACGGTGCATTACATTCCCATGACATGGTCTCATTGAAAAGTGCTACCTTAGAAATGGTGTCATTAATGTTCCTCATAATACCCAACAATTGTTTGAAAAAGGCAACTTAAGTCTGCACTAATTGTCCCAGTGACCAAGCTCAACTGAGTTAATCAACAAGTAGTAAGTTCTATGGTACAGGTGGGATAAGGCTATTAATCTTTCAATTCGAGATAGCAATTGTAATCAATCAATGATCTGAGTTTGAATGGATAACCGGAAAGGATAACTTTAACGGATTTCAGTTTCTTTTTTGTTTTTTTGTTTTTTCTGGGGGGTCAAGAGCTGATATTACCCTCTAAGTTAAACCCTAAAGGACCATGACAATTTCACACCAAAAAAACTTCTAGTGCAATGAGTAAGGAAGGAAACAAAACCTTATATACATGGTTTTGACCATAGGATCTCAATTAAGAGTGACTAAATAATACACTCACAAAATTTCAAAAACTTTCAGTGCACAGATAGAAAGATTATAGTGTTTGAAGTTAAGAAAATGGTTCATTTCCATCCCTGCGTTGAGTGGATCACTACACTTTGATTTCACTTGGTATCAAAGTTTTGCACTACACAAGGTCTAAATCTTTTACCATTGTGTTATACATGATGTTAGTTCCCTATACACCAATTTTTAGAGGTAGAGAAGGGATGTGTAGCATATTCAAAACATCGAGTTTCCACATGGGCGGGCATATGGAAGTATACAAGGACTGGAGGTTCAATAATTTCTATTTCACTTTCTTTTTTTTGTTGAGAATTATATATGTTTTAGAATGATAATCCAAACGGTCGATAAGAAGGTTTTCACCACATATTGTTGTTGAAAAATTAAAAAGTGAAAAATATGCGGATCTCTAGGTTTAATGACTTAAGTTTTTTTTTAAAACTACACTAAATACAAGATTTTTTTTTCTTACATCTTCGAAGAGGGTGATATTTTTTATATGCATGAAAAATCTCAATGGAAACTTCTAGCAAAACTTCTAGCAAAACTTCTAGCAAAATCTCAACAGAAATCTAGCAAAACTTTTGGAGTTGCCCAAAGTCCCCAATTTGACTTTGAAGGCTAATAACTTTCATATTATGAATGCAAAAAAACTTTTAAAATATCTCCACAAAGATATCATCACGTACAATCTAGTATAAAAATTTCACAATGAACTTTTTTTCTTTTCAGATTTTAGGAACTTGCCCAAAAGCAAAAACGGTCCCTCCAAGAGACACTTGATCCTTTAGGGGTTAGTACAATGAAGCCTACAGGAGGCGTCTAGGCCAAGAGTAGAAAAAACTTTAAATTACAATCAAATTTTTGAGAAATATTACTCTGATTTGAATTCTTCAGATTGTAATAAAACTTGTAACATCCTCTATTTATTGTTGTATTTTTTGCAATGCACCTAAAGGTCTTTGTTGTTTTGATAAAAGCATACCATAAATAATGGTGAATAAAATGTATTTTTTACCCAACAAGAGGATGTAGAATATTAGGAGGATGGACGCCTAAACGCTCCGCAATTCCTGGTGAGAGGAGTGTAGTGACTTAGCCGCAGAAACTGAGCTCATGGTCGGAGAGAGGTAGCTGAATTCTCCGAGTAAGCCCCTATGAGCTTTGTCTTGCGGCTGATGCAAGTTTGGTAGAGCAGTGGATGTGTTGGAGAGGGCTAGCCCAGATCTGAGGTTGTGGGGCAACTGGAAGGACTTAGTGACAGAGTAACTTGTGCAAAGTTCTGAAGCGTGGGGCACTGGTGTTGGAAGTTAGATCCGTCACTTACAAGGAATTTTAGCAGTCTGCCGCCCAGATATGAGGTTGTGTTGGTAGATCTACCTCCTTGCACGCAATCACTACAAACACGCAATTAAGCAATTATGCACTTGGCCATTTAAAAGTGCACTTGGGTACAACGGCGGCCATTGCGAACAAAAGTGGCAAAATTGAAAAAAAAAAAAAAAAATCAAAGAAAAAAAATGTTTTCCTAAGGAAAAAAAATTGAGCTTCTGCAACAATATTATGTACAATTATGGTTGTTCATATTGGAAGCGATTTTTTGGCATTTTCAACTAATTTGTGGTATCCCTTCGTTAATACTAGATAAATGTGTATTTAATATAGTTTCACAATATTCCAAAGATAGATTTGAAGAATTGTAATATATAAACAGACGTAATTACAAAAAAACATACTTTTTGCAAGGGTTGGCAGTTGATTAAAAGATATTCTACATAGTACATAATGCATACAATGGTGAAAACTAAATATAGATGCTTCAACAATTGGACTTAGCACCGATAGTAAACACAGCTTTACTCTAAAGGATTAATGACATAACGTCTTACATCACCCTTAGAATATACTACTCTTACACATACAGTATATATCAATTACCATACACAACTAGTATACTCTAAAAAAGGCACACTATCTACTCCATAGAATTTAGGGCTGCTTGCAAACGGTCGTCATCGATAGCTTCGGTTTGCATTGCAATATATTGTAGGATGTGAGCCTTTGCCGATTGAAGAATGCGAATCCTGCTTTCAACTTGCACTCCAAATACATTGCGCTTTCTGCACCCGTTGGCCCCGGACATGGTTCTTTCCGGTGTGTCTACCCATGAAAAAATGCATGCATCTTTCTCTACCCAACTATGGTTCTCCCCAGATGGCTCCCAGAATGAATCCATGCAATTCGCATATCGTTGTGCAGAAGATCCATGTCCATCAGCAACCCCCCTTTGGATGATGGGCCAATACCAACAAACTTTAATCTTAAGTCTCCATCGGTTTTTTCCTTCCTCAATCACTTTCCCCACATAGAATGGTACACCGCCTTCTATCTCTGCTCGATCAACACTCAAGGCTACAAACTGTCCACAACGGATATCAGATTGTGGATTAAATGGTGGAAATGGGTCGTGATTACCTTCATACATTGCTCCTTCTTCGGCGCGTTCCTCAACATAGTTGCGCTCTATTTGTTGTGCCCTACGCACTGCTTGATTAGAGGGTCTTCCTCTACGAGGACCAAAGTATCCTCGAGCCTCGGCATTTGGAAGCATGGCCACTACCTGCTCTACGACATGTACCTCGCGATTTTCTTCACTTGCACCATCCATTACATCCAAAGATGCACTCTCTGTAGGTCCGATGTTGGAAAACTCTGAAGGCCAAAACGGTGAGGTACGATGCTCATTGCTACGGTCTTTGTGTGGAAATTGAGCTAAATAGAGTTTCAATCTTTCAGCCTCTACTTTTGCCTCACGATTCTTGTCCTCATGCTGCAACCGTTGAATGCACCTTTGTTTATATGTAATGAAGTCATCCAACGCCTTCAACTCCCGTTCGTCCGCTGCAAATACTTCCGCAAACGATGGTCGCTCATCCCTATTTGGCAATGACCTCAAAGTTTTCGTCCCTACCTCCGGTCCCCATGGATCCTTGCAATAATGCTTGTGTTGTACTCGAACCTCACGAGTCCCTTCTCGATTGTCCATATAGAATCGCATGTGGTGCGGAAATGTTATGCCCACCAATGAATCCTGACCTGTCAATAAGTGAGGAGTTATGAACATTTTCCAATCCCATACATTCTCTAGCAGCCGCGCGCTAACAAATGCCTCCGTAGGGGATGTTCCTCGTTCTATAAGACTCATCATTTCCTTCAACGAATCCACGTCCGACCTCTTCAACGTATTTGATATACAACTGAAGCGTTGATCAATATCTTCGTGTGTATGGCCCACTATGAGAAAAGATAGTTCTACCTCCTGAAAAAACCCCAATCCCACCAATGTAGCACATAGAGCAAACATATAAATGTTTTTGTTCTCACGTGTGCAGTTGTCCGCCTGAATTCGCAGTGTTGGTGGCAAAAAGCCCCTCCTCCGCAACACATCTCCTATCACGTACAACAATGTACTCACGACTTGGTTGCTATCGTGTTTGTGGTGAGCCCCAAACCACACGTCGCAATATAAACCAATCCCATGTACAAGAGCACCACATAGATGGGTCTTCACAAATCGGTGTTCAATGTTCTTCACAGTCTGACGCATCCTCGGTACCATGGTCGTATTTTGGTCCATGCCATCCACTATGATGCACATGTACAACTCAGGGCTAATATAACACGACCTCTTGAATATCCAATAATGCCTACGTTCTTCCATCTGGTTGCGCAGATGCAACATAAACAACTCCTTTATCTTTATCCTTGCATCCGCATTGGTGGTTCCCTCCATGGCACATTTATACTCCCAACAATGATAACACTTTGAGAATCTTGAGAATGGAGGTACCTGAACGTGGGGATATTTGATGCGCCACATCCTCCGGAACGAACTCATAGAAATGGTTTCTCCATTACAAATTCTCTTGACCTCCTCGTTCACGTAATTGAATACATCAAATTTGGCTGTATTCATAGGAAGGAGAATGAGAGGCACCACTTCGTTGTCACTCTTACGGCGAATACAACGATGAGGTTGAGGACAACCAGCTTCATCGACAAATGATTTAAAGCAAGCATCTGCTGCAGACATTCTAGTGCTCTCTCTGATCGGATCTGAAAGGGTATTGCCGTGAATCGATGTCACTCTCCCATATATTAGACAGTCCTTCTTCAATTGCTTAAAGCGCCTCTGTGAATATCCAACCCCAAGAGCGTAGCAAGCATTGCAAATTTCTTTCCCATCTAACTTTGTTACAAACTTGTCTCGACGAGTTCCTTCCGTCCTTGTATAAAAAGAAACCAACATCTGTCTCATCCACGTACTTCGTACTGAAAACTCAGTAGCCCATGCATTATATCGCATGTCCAATAGATACCTTGCTGGAACGTCCCTCAAACAATTGCGTTTGCATCCTCCTTGTGCCATTGCAATTTGCACGCTTCTAAGCGATACCTTGAATGGTCCAGCTTCTGTCAATGATGTCTCCCTTGAATCTCTCCTTCTCCTATTTTGCATAGAATAGGGACGACGTGCTGGTCTCAGATAAGAAAATCCATCTACATGGGGCAAATCTTGGATATTTGAGGGAGTAGGCTGGGAAAACGGCGAATTTTCATCTATGGCGTTAGAAGCTTGACTACTGCGTCGAGACCTCTGGGTGGATCCAGGTGTGTTGATGAACTCAGGGAAATTAAATTCTGGAGCCATCACTTGTGCAGGCGCTATCTGTGATCCAATGTCACCATGGACACCTGTAATATCAGGTTCTACAGCCACTACACGTAGCAAAGACCGATGCCAACGAATGATCAAGCCCATACACATGCCAAGGCGTTCTCCTACAATCTCTCCGGTCCAATGCAATGCATCATCTACCCTAGTGATACGCACCGCCACCTCGTATGGGAACAACTTCGACCCATTCAATTCCATGCCACTTTTGAATGCATGCTCCCTAGTTGCTAAGCCCACCACATCTCCTCTCTCAGAAAGCAATTCTACGGCCGTATCTAATTCAGATGTCATGATCCCAACAGATCTCTGTTGAATTTTCCTTGCACGTGCTGCTCGTACTAAACGAGCCCCCACTGAGCTATTGGAATGTATATTATCCATTTGGATGTGTGGCCGTATCGAAGGAGTCTGAATCGTGCGGCTCTCCATTATCACTATTAAAAACATAGGAACATTATGGCTGCACATTAGTCAAAATACATGTACTAATTCTAAACCTTCAAAGCACCATTCATCTAATAAAAGAAATGTTTCTAAACACATATTTACTGTTCAAAATATGATGATGAAATTGGACTTTTTGATAAAACTGCTTTGAAATGAAATAAATTAGAATTTGTAGAGCATGAATTCCTTGCACGGAGTCTTTAACCCTGAAGGTACACTGACAGTCTTACACAAAAAAGACTTCAAAATTGTTGGATTCTAATGCAATAAACAAAAATGGAGACGAAAAATTTAATTTCTAGTTTTGACCGTAGGATCTCACTTAAGGTTTATTAAGTAATATATAAACAAAATTTCATAAACTTTGACCGCACAGATTGAAAGATAATAGTGTTTGAGTCAAGCATATGGTTCATTTTCTTTCCTGCGTGGAGTGGATTAGTAGATTTTGACTTCACTTGGTGTCAAATTTTTGCACTACAGAAGGTCTAAATCCATAACCATCTTGTTAAGCATGATGTTAGTTCCTTGTACACCAATTTTTAGAGGTAGAGAACGGGTGTAGCATATTCAAAACAATTGAGCAAGGAGTGGAAGTTCGGAATTTGTTAATTCACTCTGTAGATTTTTGTGAACTTAATATGTTTTAGATTGGTACTCCAAAAGGTCAATAAGAAGGTTTACACCACATATTGTTCTGGAAAAAATAAAAACTAAAAAATAAAAAGATATCTAGGTTTTATTTGAAAAACAAGACGTTTTGTGGATACCTTGCCCAACACTGGCTGACAATGTGTGAAAATGTTTGTGTTGGTATGTTATTTTTCACTAAAGACAAGAACTTATTTTGACAACATCAAAGGAAATAATATTACTTGCAAGTACTGAAAATCTCACATTTAACAGAGTGTCTAAGCAAAAGTTTTTGGACGTGTCGGACTTGCCCGCTCTCCCCATTTGAAATTCAAAACCCTTATATTTTTTTATCAAATGTCCAATTAAGGTAAAAATTGTTTTTCCACTGAAGTCTTGGTAATGCCTTTCTATAGTAAAATTTTCAAAGAAGGAATGTTGGAAACTGACACCATAGGAACGTGCCTAAATTTTGAAAAATCTTATTTATGACACATGATCCTTTAGGGGCTAAATATGCTACACCTCTATTGTATCCTTAAACATTGGTGTAAAATGGAACTTATATCAGTCTTGACATGATGATAATGAATCTAGATCAGGTGTGATGCAATCTTTTGAATCCAAGTGAACTGAAAACGGAGGGAATCCACTGAACCTAGGGAAGAAAATGAACCATGTTGTCTACGAGCTATTACTGCAACCATTGGAACTTGTTACAATCCCTAATAAAAGAAAGGTTTGTACATCCACATAAAAGTTATTCTACAAACAACATAGTATAGAAGATCAATCAATAATCAATCTTAAACTTGTATAAAAATAAATGTTTACCTCAAGATACGTAGCAGGTATTAGTGGTACACGCACTGATGCTTGATGGCGTTAAACATTGAATCACCATTCTGTCGTTATTGGACATGTTTTTCAACCCTTCCCACTTTACCTGCGACACATGCATAAAATTTATATGGTAAACTATGTGATAAAAACTCCTATGTATCTTCGTATTACATATAGCCCAAAATTTTAATATATTATGTAAAAATTTTAAACATAAGAAAATACAAAGCAAAAGGTCCAAATTTCGAAAGTCAAATTTTGACTAGTATACTTCAGGCACAAGTTTCCAGCATGGATATAAGGTTTCTGTGAAAATCTGGAGGTCATTTCTCTTCCCAGTACCTAAGGTAAGCTCTCTTGCAATCGAAAGCTCAAGGCCATGTGCGTTTTTACTTCAGTCACTGACTTCTGTCAACTTTGTGTGGACCGTGTAGATTGAAGGAAATTTGCACATCGAGGAGACTTCTGCAAATTTGGTAAGCTTCTAACCTTGTTTCAATTCTGAATCCGAGGGAACTCCAGGGTTAGGTTTATGATGATAATAGATCGGTCAGATTTACAATAGTGTAAGGTCAGCAGTACCAATATTTGAGCATACAAACGAGGACACCTTCAGTATGTTCAAAAATTACAAATACAACAGAAGTTATTTGTTTACAACTAGTCAGTCAACTAGTAACATCAAAGTGACACCAAAACCCACTGAAAACTTCAGTAATGTGAGTAGCCCGTAGTGTGGCACTAAATCTATGGAATGGCACATCAGCACACTAGTTCAAACCCTAGCTGCCGCAGCCAAACCCTAACCGCCGCAACCAATCCCTAGCCGCCAGAACCAAACCCTAGCCGCCACAACTAGAAACCCAAACCCTAAAACCAAACCCTAGTCCCCTCGTTCCCCATGGCGTTCGCGTAACGCCTCATGGGGTGTGCGCGCGCACACCCCCAACTCCTGGTGCTCCTCCATTCATCCAAAAACTTCTTGGCTCAAACCTCATGCAAGGACCTTCGTGATTCCTCTCGACGAAAGTGAGAAAGAGCTTCGTGGGTTCCTGTACACCATGACAATCAACACTAAAAGTTTCTGCGCCCGGAGTTTCTGTGAGCCATACCCAAAACCATCATGATGAGTAGCATCATGATGAGTAACCCCAATCATTAGTAACCCCAATCACTAGTAACCTGCGCGGCAGCCCTGCGAGGCAGCCCTGCAAGGCAGCCCGCACGGCAGCCCGGCCAGGCAGCCGGCACGGCAGCCCTCGCTGCCGCCTGGCCCAGGCACGGCGGCCCGGCGCAGGCGCTGCGGCC
>OZ020525.1:1682196-1747379 GCA_963971425.1 Bryoerythrophyllum caledonicum | reverse complement strand
CGGCCTGGCGCAGGCGCTGCGGCCTGGCGCAGCCGCTGCGGCTACTTTTTTTTTTTTTTTTCCCCACCATTCCTCACAACCCCCAATCTTTTTTCTTCTCTCTCCCAAACCCTAGCCGCAACCAAATTTCTCTCCCTCACACCTCCCCTCCATTCCTCTCCCTCACAACTCTTCTCTCCACACACCTCCCCTCCATTCCTCTCCCTCACAAATCTTCTCTCCTCACAAGCCCTTCTCTCACGAACCCACAAGCCTCTCACAAGCCCTCTCTCACAAACACACAACACTCTCACAAGCATCTCCCTCCTCCAAACCCTCTCTCACGCTCACAGCCTCCACAGAACTATGGCAGGGGTGTGCGCGCGCACACCCCTCCTTGCACTACCCAAGGGTCTAAGGATTGATATCCTCAGTTGATACCCTCTAAACAAAACCCTAAATTTGAAACCCTAATTGATACCCTGATCCAATATATGTTGATAACCGGATGTTTGTACCCATGAATTCATACCCTGGATGTGATACCCTCTCTATTGATACCCAAAGTACCATAGTCCATAAATGGTGTAGTGAATATCTCAACCAAAACTCCTTAAAAATGCTTGTTTTAGTGCAATTATCTTGGATGAAAAAATGAAGGTTTTTTTATAGTTTTAACCGCAGGATCTCAATAAACACCTATTAAGTAATATACTCACAAAATTTCATAAAGTTTGACCGCACGGATTGAAAGATTATAATGTTTGAAATTGAGAATAGGCTCATTTTCATCCCTGCGTTTTATGGATCAGCAGACTTTGACTTCAATTGGTGTCCAATTTTTGCATTTTAAAGGGTCTCAATTAATTACCATAATGTTAATCATGATGTTAGTTTGCTATGTACCAATTTTTAGAGGTAGACAAGGAGTGGAGCATATTCAAAAAAATTGTGCAATGAGTGGAGGTTCAAAAATTCTCAATTCACGTTATATTTTTTGGGGAACTCGATATTGTTTTAAATGAGAATCCAAATGGTCAATAAGAAGTTTTACATCACATAATGTTGTAGGAAAAATCAAAAGTGAATAATACGAAGATCTCAAAATTTTATGTGGGAAGGTAGTGGTTTTTTTGGTACGTTGGCCGAAAATGTGTGACAATGTGTGAAAATAATTGACTTGGATTGATATGCTATTTTACCAAAGAACTAACAACATGCTTCACGCGATGCTATTGGATTTAGATCTTGTATAGTGCAAAAGTTTTTAGAGGTAGAAAAGGAGTGTAGCATATTCTAAAAAATTGTACAATGAGTGGAGGTTCAAAAATTCTTAATTCATGTTATTTATTTATTTTTTAACTTCATTTTGTTTGAAATTAGAATCTAAATGGTCAATTAGAAGGTTTACATGACATAATGCCGTAGGAAAAATCAAAAGTGAATCATACGAAGATCTCGAAGATTTATGTAGAAAGGTAGAAGTGTTTTTAGTACTTTGGCCGAAAATGTGTGACAATGTGTGAAAATAATTGATTTGGATTAATATGCTATTTCACCAAAGAACTAACAACATGCTTAACACAATGGTATTGGATTTAGATCTTCCGTAGTGCAAAAATTTTTAAACGTAGACAAGGGGTGTTGCATGTTCAAAAAAATTGTGCAATCAGTGGTGGTTCAAAAATTCTTATTCCATACTAATAGTGACTATCGTTTTGTAATGATATACAGGTTTTTTGAGTGTTGCATTATGGCACCACCAAATATTGATAGAATCTGGGAGAGCCACGGCTGGTGGATCGCGGAAGTGGATGAGTCGAACGCCTTCTTGTGGGTGACAGATTATCCCTTTGAGTTGGGAAAGCGTACATCGGCGTTGGGGAAGAGTTTTGGCAAAATCCAAGCAATCACTCTTCGACGTGATGATATGGTATACATTACTTGCGCAGTGGGTCCAGGTCAATCGGAGGTGAAGACTTCTCTTTCGAAGAAGTTGCTTCTTGCACCTGTCCCTTTGAATCTTCTTCAAAATCCAGGTCAAGTGAAATTCCTCAAATCATTGCAGACGTTTTGGTTGAACATCTCTCTTGCAGTACGTACTGCTAGACACAACAACGTCTTAGCCTGTTTAGCGTTATCATCGGAGATGGTGCTGAAGGCTAAGAAGATTATGGAGGAACATATTCGATATGAGGCATTTCGGGAGAGGGACCCATCACGTGCGACAACTCAAGCCCCACCAGCGGAACCGGAAGAAACAGAAGTTTATCGAATTCTTGCTGAGCCGTTGCAACTGGATTGGCGACCACTGGAGGGGGGGAGAGGAAGTGGAGACCAACATCCCGCCACAACTTCTGAGGTACAGACATTACCGAATCCTCCATTAACGAGTAGACGTCCTACGAAGAGGCCACGACGTGTTGACAGTGATGTAGCTTCTGGTTCAAGAGAAGGCCCATCAAGTTTGGATCCAAGTGGGAGGAGGTTGATTGGGAGAAGTGCAAGATCAGGTGCCAGGATTCCTAGGTCGGGGCTCAGGACGTCTGATGGTCATCGTAGGGCCCCTACATCTGCACCGGGAGATTTA
Source organism: Bryoerythrophyllum caledonicum (assembly GCA_963971425.1). Classification (NCBI taxonomy): domain Eukaryota; kingdom Viridiplantae; phylum Streptophyta; class Bryopsida; order Pottiales; family Pottiaceae; genus Bryoerythrophyllum; species Bryoerythrophyllum caledonicum. The sequence goes on along the minus strand of OZ020525.1, from coordinate 1,744,810 downwards.
GCTGATTTGTCAGCCATGGCGCCGGAGGAAGAAGATTTTCACAACCTTCCAGACAGTATACCAGAGGATTTTGAAGACAATGCGGAGATACCACAGGATCTACCAACTCCAATGAATTTAAAAGCACCAGTGCCTACAACAGAGGAGATTGCGAAAGGATCAGTGTGGGGGAATTTTGTGTTTAAGGCACACATAGACCGCATTGTCTCTGTGGAGAATCCAGAAACCAACCACCGGGTTTTATCACAGAAGAGGGTCATAGAAGTATTCAACCGCTTACGGGACCCAGAATCCGCGACTCGGGTGAGTAGATTGGTACTTCGACCGATCAGATACATCGTGCATACTACCACCGATGATGGTGTCGTTGAGAAGGAAGAGCTGCCATTTCCGTTGGTAGGAACCGCACGAGAGTTTGAGCGCATGTTCATTGCACACGGGAGTGCATCTGCACAGGGTGCTATGGGATCCCAGTATTCTTGGCTTCAAGATCATATCATTTGGGAACCGGTGGATGGGCAACACATAGTAGCAGCTTGTAAGTTTGCACAGCAGCAGTGGAGAGATGGTACTATGTCTTTAAACGAGTATCTGGACACGTTTGAGCGACGGGAGGCCTCTTTTGTGGTGTATGATGATCGTCGCTTTTACATTGAGAAGTCTGCGCGGATCAACGTGGCGGAGTTCCAGAGACATTCATATTCTACCATGGAGGAGGATTTGAGGAAGCTCCGTCAGATTTGGAATCTATACGGGAGGCCTGATAGCACACTACGTGCGGACGATGCACGCAGGGCTGTTGCTTTGGTGAGTGCGGCAAGTGCAGTGCATAAGTTGCCCAAGGGGGATGGAGTTGTCACGGTGAAGAGGTTGGCCAAAAACATGGAGGATCTGACCAATCATGCATGGAATCCGAGCAATGACTGCTTCGAAGCTATCATTCAAGTATGCAAGGACTACGAAGACGGCATTCTCTTTTACAGCAAGGAAGAAGAGGACAAGTGGAAGGACATGGCGAGGAAGAAAGAGCTGGATCCAAATGTGGACGTACGACCAACAAGAAAGGAGATGACGCAGAATTGGTTGAGGCCTCTAGGTAGGGTTCCGAATCCATATTATCTTCGGTTGGCAAAGTCTGCTGCAGCGAAGCCGGTGAGGGAGGATGGAGTAAGACCTTCTCAAGCATATTACTTCGACGGTGTAAAAGACAAGAATCCACATCCTCGTACGATTGCCGGTGTGGTTGACCGATATCAGAGACGAGAAGCTGTGATGAATTCGATCCGTTGGTTGATGGTGGAGAACAAGGAAAGTACACCTGATTCCATGGAAGAGTTCTTTCGTATCCGTGTAGCGAAGTATTTTCCGAGGAGTAGTGCACAACTTGATACCTTTGGGAAGCTTTTGAATGTTGCCACGAAAAAAGCTTGGAGTGCTCCTGTGCGAGGGAAGGTGTCTAAACTGGAAGACATAGGCTACCTCATCCCCCCTTCCATCAGGTTTCATTATGGTGACATTGCAGCAGGGGGGCGTGGATACATTGGACTGTCCGTGGATGTGGGAGAATTGACTACTGCTAATTGGGAATGGCAGATGGAAGTCAAGAGGCCAGGGCAGAGCGACACAGAGAATCTTCTTTCGGTTCGGTGTAGAAGAGGATTATTCCGCACCGACTACATAGAGTTGGGGAAACCATGTTTGTGGGTGATTGATTGTCGACGTGGCGGTGGGAGGCATGGAGATGGTCATTGGGGAGATGCCCAATTATCCGCAGCTTTTGCACAGCTGACATTATGGATGGCAAATATTGAACGATGGAACGTCATCTTCTTGTTACCTGCGGCTGTGTATGCCAATGAGGAGTTTTTCACGAAGGTGAAGCTTCCAGAGGGATGTACTACGCGACGTGGATGCTGGGCCTTTGATCCCAACTCGGTTAATCCCTATGCTCTTGATTTTACAGAGAATGGGCGTCTGGAGCAAGTAGTACAACCGATTGGCGATGTTGTGATTTGTATGCAGCACCCTGTGGGTACATCTCCTGGCCCGAACTATGTTTCTGGAGACGTTCCACTTCCACTTGTATTCTTGGATCACTGGAGTGAGGCACGCCAACCCTCTGAAGTTGATTCACTTGAGAGATCTCCATCAGAGCTCGCAAGACTAGTGGGCTCATACTTGCCCCGTGGTTGGGGTTTAGTGGCGTGTAACATATCTACGGCCATTCCCACGATCATTGAACGAGATTTCCAGGGATCTGAGGTTTTCATCATTGACGATTGTACAGACAGAGTTTCATTCCTGTACAATGAGTTGTCCGACAATTTCCAAGGACAATTGTTGGTCAGGACTGGTGGAACAAGTACTGGTTGCAACACCATACCTGAGACCGAAGATGTGGTTGGTGGAGTGAGGAATGAAGAGGACAATGAGGATGGAGGTGGTTTACATGAGAGATTGCCACGTTCAGGTACCACTGAAGATTTTTCATCTGGCAGTGATTCAGACGCCGATGAGGATGGAGAGAGAATTCCATCAACGCAGCGGACGGTGGGAGATACTTCAGGGGCGACGTCTGCAACACCTATAGAGAATATGCAAGTTACAGGTGTAGTAGATGTTAGTTTGGCGGCAGGGGCAGGACGGGGGCGTACATTTGATGGTCCTAGGTTGGAGATGGAGGAAGAAGGATTGGATTCATGTGAATTTTTTTCGGTGCAGAGGAGGATTCGACAGCCTTCGATGCCTCCTCAATCAGAGCCTGTATCGGAGACACAAGAGACGTTCGGAGGTACTCAGAGTGATACCGGACCAGGTTTGCCTCCCGTTCCAAGATCTAGCGTATCCGAGGACATCATTGCATTTCAGGGGGCCTTCTCATCAGAGCGAGAGATGTCCTTCAATGCAAAGGATGGCTTTTTCTATAATGATGATAGGGTAAGGCATACGCGGGAGGGTGTTCCTGGCAATTACCGATTTGTTGAGTGTGCGTCCATTGGCATCGAAGATGTGGGAGATCGTCCAGTGGAGGATCATGAACTATCCGCTATGGTAGGTAGCGCCATTGGACACGTGGAGGGAGTCGTTCCGCCAGCAGATGAGTTGTGAGCCGTGGAGCTATATACTATAGTAGAGCATGCACGCAGTTTAGGTGGCAAGTACGTTAGTATTATGCAGTTTGAGATGTGTCTATCGTTCGGTTGGTGGTATATATTTATATATTGGGTGGTCCATATGATATGTTTGATTTTAGAATTCCTCAGCAATAGTGTGGAATTGCTTGATCATGTATGTTTTTGCATTATAAAATACAGTGAGGTACTTTACACTGTCTTAGGAATTTGCATATATATTTTTGTATCTCTTACACATTGTGTTTGTAGTGCAGTACTCTAAAATCCTATAATAACTCATAACACATTTATAATCTCTTTGGGCACATGATCATAATTTTGTAGCATGATTTGTAAACTAGAGTAGAAATCATATATTTTCAAAAAAAAGTTAGCGAATGGAAAAAATATATTACTGATATGAACATAAAGATGCCAATGTATGATACAACAAACACCAAAAAAATTTGACAAAAAACATACTAAAATTTTGCCAAATTTTGATTTAAAAAAAAGTTATGGGCAAATAACTTGCGGCTTTCTACCACCAACCAGTGCACTTGGCTAAGTGCATAATTGCTTAATTGCGTGTTTACAACTCCTCGATCCAGGAACACACAAGTCAAGATTCGAGAGCACGTCAAACAAGCCTTACTACATTGCAGCAGCTCCACTTCAACTCAGGCCACTCCTCACCTCTTTTGTCCATTTCTCTCCCTTACAGTTACACTCTTTGCATGTGTTGCTCTCACATCGTTTCACACACATCACAAGTTGCTTATCCAGCTTAACACTTACGGTAGTTGCTCACTAAGCTGCATTAGGTTTCATTTTTGTGAAAACTCACTTGATGCACGGAAGCTCTGGCAAATTTTTGACAGTAATAAATATATCGACAGCCACTTAGGGCGCGACTATGAAGTTAATATAGGCGGAGGCAGATACAAGGAGCAACCCAGACAAGAACGCAAGACACAACAGCATCAGAGCAAGACCCATCAGAGCCAATACAAACACAACAGCAACCCCACGGAAGACAGAAGACCCTGGATCCAAGGACGAACAAGACTAGCACATGAATTGGGCGGAATAAACAGACTGAGACAAGACCTAGACAACCCATCAAGAACCTGGACATACATGCGAGAACCTGCCTCTCCGAATTCGATAGAGGAATACAACGGTCGAGCAAGACCGACACAGGACCCCGACAGCCCCTCTCCGAATCAGACACAGGAGCTCGAAGGAAGTACAGGAACAACACAAACCCTCGCCAATCCACCATGACCACGTGAAACCGCCCCTCCAAACCAGTATAGACAGAGGACCCCCGGCCCAAGGACTCACTCGACCTGCCAACAAGACTATGTAAACCTAAATCCTCCGACCTCAGCCTGGCTCGACACGACAAGAACAGACTGCAAAAGACCACTGCGCCCAACAGTATCGAGCCCCACTCGACAAACATCATCGACATTCAAACACCAAGCATATGGTAACAATACCCGGAGTTCGAGAAAAGCAGCACACCGCCAGCAACACGAGGCCCCACCAACATTGGAGCAGAGCAGCCTCTACACTTGCACCAACATCAAGCGCCCAAGCTGCAACAGCCGTGAGCATACGCCAGGACTAACCTCACATGCCTCACAGACGCATGAAGATATATCAATAGATCACAATGTCCCTCGACAACACCAGCAAGCCCACATTATCAAAGGTAAGCACACTCCCCTTAATACTGACCTAAAAACGTTGTATGTGCAGATCACATCTACCTGGCACAGATTAAAGACGGACGAAAAGGCATCGCACCTCCAAAAATTATCAGCCTGGTTACCTTCAGCCGAAGGCACGAAGACGGAGCACGTACAATAATAACACCAATCCAAGACGAGTGAAGAAAACAAGGAACCCTCGACGACAGATCCGGACAAGAAGCCCACGAATACGAACAAGGTCTACCAGTGGTTAGCCTGGGCACACCCGAACGCAAAGCGACAACCTCCGCCGAAGGACTGGGACTACTGCAAACAGAAGAGAAGACCAGAACAAGACAACGTCTGGAACATGCCGAGGAAGCAGGAAGACTGGGACCGGCACGAACAGAAGAAGCGACTGAATAGAACCCGGAGCACAAAGCATGAGCGCCTGAAAGGGAGGGAAGACAAACGCGAGCGACCGCCACAAGACCAAACCCAGAGCTTGAGACGAGGACAAGAGCAGAGCGAGAGGGAAAGCAGCACAAGAGAGAAGACTACAAGGGCAACCAAAGACTGGAAGAGTGCCGCAGGCATCAGAGGAGAAACATTGTCGGAGTGCACAAGACAGGAGCCCTATTATACGCTCCACTCATCAACACTTGAAGTAAGGAGCCAGTCCCATCCTTCAAACTCGGCCGCCAAAGGAGAATGGACTACTCGAGCTGGTGGCCACATCCAGCCACCACAAGTCAGCCTCATAGCCCCCCATCGTAACCAGGTAAGTCCCCTCACCCCCCCCACTCAAAACCCACTCCATCATAAGATTTGCCTAACAATAAGTAGTAGAAGAGGACTTGTATTTGAAGAAGAGATGGAGGTGGACGTGGTGGTCGTGCAAGAAGCCTCATCCACCAAAGAGAAGGGCTCAAGGAAAATCACCGAAGAATCTGGAAGCAGCAAGAAGAGCAAAAACGCCCAAGACAACAGAGGTAAGTCCACTAAAACCTCACCACTAACCAAAGACCTGAATTTTTGGTTAGGCTTTGAGACCATGGAGCGTATAGCAATAGAGGAAGGGTTGGAGGCACCCCCAAACGATGAGACAACGGAAGTAATGATGTCCAGAGGCCTCAAAGCCAACGAAGCAGAGGAGGCAGTGGAGGCAAGTGTAGCATTCCCACGAATTCCCCAACTTCTATACCCGTGCAAGAGGAGAGGAGCACAAGGACAACACTACAATGTCACACAAATCCCACTAGACATCAAGATCAATGAGGTTACAGGTTTGGCTCTAGACTTCCACGTTGCAATATTCTTCGAACCCCCCACCAATTGCATGTTGCATGATGATGTCTATAATATAATAACTAGAAGACTAGAAGCAATGGACATCAAGCTTGGCACAAGTCTAATCGACCCCATATACATCCAATGCCATAGTGTCAAAAGAGGTGGCCAAAAAGGAATATCGACGGGTATGTTTAAATTACACTTGCTTAACCCCGATACGGATGGACTCATGTTGCTCAAAGGCCTTAGGCCGTTCATACTTGTGATAGACAATCACAAAGTTATTGGGAAAGTTTGCAAGTCATACCACCACATTGCTAACTCTACTAACCTTTCCGTGCATATTAGAAGTGATGCTTTGATAGGTGTTCCGGCGCACCAACTATTCATGGATATCCTCCATAATAGCTTCAACCGAGGACAAGACTTCGAAATCACCGGGGTGCAAAAGGTTGCAAGCGACCCCCACGCCTTCATCTCCACCACCACCCCGCAACAAGCATCAAAGATCCAACTTCACCATGTTACAACTCAACATGAAGTCCTTCAAGCGAAGAAAACCTTCACCGGTGGACGTATGACTCCCGAAGCCAAGGCAAAGAAGGACGCCCTCACTCTTACCCTCTCCCCTTTGCCCATTCTTATGAGTGTAATGGATACCACTAATGCCATACACAAAATCCTAGGAGATGATAACACAAAAAATATTTGGTTTCATAAAGAGAATGGAGAGAGACATAATGGAAGTGCCAATGTGGAATGTGCTAACCCTATTGTGTGTAGGAAATTCGTGAAGAGGACTATCCACATGGGAGGTAACCATGTGGACTTTGCTCCACATAGGAGAAGCTTGGAAGGAGTGGAACCACCAACTCAAGAACAAGTAGAGAAGTTTGGATTCAATGACATCAACACCGCCATGGTTAATACCGTTGCTACTTTCAAAATTCAAGATGCCCCTTCTTCCACCAACACCAACGTGACAAAGAAAGACCTTGTAGAAGCATTGGAAGAAAACAACAAGAAGATGAGAAGAGAAAATCGAGAGTACACCGACAAGCTACACGAAGAACTAGTTGCTCAAATGGAGAGCATCCAAAACTCCATGCAAGCCACCATTGAAGCCATGAAAGCCATCAAAGGAAGAGTCAAGCCAAGACAAATTGAAGATACACCGCCAAACATGTGAAGAACAAAGACCACACGGTAATACATATTTACCACAGTAATTCGGATAGTAGAATACCAGTAGAATACAAGCACATTAGTATACCATACCATCACTATACCTCGAATTATATACAATACAAATACAGTATGCTACAAATATGGCCAAAAACCCATACAAACACAAAATACATATACCAATACACATACACGTACATATGGATATGTACACATATATGTATAGACATATATACCTACACATACACACATACGTACCTCCATACAACATATGCCAAAAAAAAACCAAAACAAAAAAACACATACATACACACATAAGCACACCAATACTCACACATACCCATACAAACAAATACATACCTACGGGGACTCACACTCCCATACAAATATACATACACCCACCAACACAAATACATACACATAATCAAACAAATATGCCTACATACACAACCACATACACGCACAAATACAAAAAGACACACACACAAACATACATCCACCCACACATATATATAAACACACACAATAAATCCACAAACAGACATACATACACATCCACACAAACACCACCACATAAAAAAACATGCCTACAAAAACAAAAACATACGCGTACCAACCCACGCCCACATACAAACACCCTACCACCCATACAACTAGAAACATATAAAAATAAAATCCACCTCTATACACCACCAATAACACGCATATACCTATATAAAAAAAACCTCACACAAAGGCACACCAACATAAACACACACCCAAACACAACACTCAAAAACATAAACAAAAATGTAAACATCACAAAGCCCTCGCAAGCAAACACACACTCGTACATAAATAATGAAACCATAAACAACCCAAAAAATCATTCAAAAAATACACATAAAACATCAAGACAAACCATACAATCTACCACTAACACCAAAACAAATAAATATATAAATTCCAACATATATACTAACATACCTACATATAAAAACAACCTCAATATCCCCCCGAATACCAACATAAGCCCATATACAAATAATCATACACATAATAACCTCATGCCACATGGCCAATCTCAACCACAAAAATATACAAACAAACACACATACACCTACGTATCACTGATCAAACAAAAGCAACTACGCAAATAAACACATGGACACATAAAAAATCAAAGATAAACACAACCACATCCACCAAATAAATAAATAACAAAAAAAAACTCATTTACCTCATACAAAATACAAACAACCACCCATCCACAAACAAACATGACCATACCAACAAAACAAAAGCCCCAAAAAATAAACAAAAAACTAAAGCGTTAATATACAGTACTAAACAGACATATTACAAACTAATACTACTTCTTGGAGGAGACATAGAAACCAACCCGGGACCTATGCCTAATATATTAAAAAGACACCCCCCATCACATAAGAAAAACGCCAAAATATACTTCATACCTAATACCATAAAATTACAACCGGAATATGAACACATTGCAAAATCATTCGCCCCTCTCATAATAAACACACACACACTACACCACACACATAACTCCACACACCCAAACATTGCCCAATACATACAGCAAAAAAACACGCATCCACCACCCCACATTCTATATGCCTTAGTAATCACTACCCATCCACATATAGATGAATGTAACCACCTTCTAAACCCACAAAACGTAAACACGATCACTTGGACTAATACACTCCTACAAACCCTATTAAATCTACAAAACCCACCAGAACAACACATTCACACTCCGCACCCCTATAAAATATTTCTTGAACATAACCAAAACATCATACATCATACAAACACAATACACAATGAACTATATGACTTCCTACATAGGCAGACTATACCCCCCTCAAAAGAAACAATAAAACTACAATTCCCCTACCTCCCTAATAACCTTATTAATGAATCATTAAAATGCCTAGACCCGATGCCAGAATACACCCATCCGCCTCCACCACCCCCCTACATCCTTCCACAAAACCAAAACATTATATCAAACCAAGAAAATACATATATAGTCACATGGAATGCCTCCTCATTAAATACTGCCCTCCCTAGTTTACAAACTCTAGCCACACACACAGACACACCACCAGCCCTCATAGTCATACAAGAAACAAAACTAACCGCCACAAAATCTACAAAATATATACAAAACATATTTCAAGACTACAAACTTATCTTTAATAATACTCACGCACTTACAAGATGCATTCAACAACGGAGACCGTACACTCCGGGCCGTGGGGGTCTCCTTACGTTAATACACAAAAAATATGCCTTCCCGGGCAACATCAACAAAATTCCTACCCCAATGCACATATCACCTTACATTCAAATAATCAAAATCAATAACTACCCGCTACAACCGTGGTTGATCCTTCACATGTACATGCCATCCCACCCCGAAGATGCTAGATTTATCACGGACATACAAAACACTATTACATCCCAAATTAATAATAACCCCAATCACACATACCTACTATGTAGTGATTTCAATAGAGACATAGCACTAATTGGTCGCCAAAATGGAAATCACAACATCCCCCCTCAAACCTTGGATTATCAATGGCGCCGTTTCACAGAAAACTTAAACCTCACATACATCAATACTAATACACAATTCTCTAGACAAGGTGGCTATAACTACAGCGATTGGAGTCTAATAGATGGATTCTATATAAGTACAAATAACAATACACAATACACCTCTACAACAAGCAAGGATGTCATTCTCAACTCGGACCACTCACTTGTACAACTACACATCCCAAATAACACAATAGTCAATCGAACCCCTACAATCTCAAACAAGACACTATACGCATACTCAATCCAATTCCAAAAAACAATATAGAAAAATTCAACACAAAATTCTTTGAAGGAAACTCCATACAAATAGACTCCCTCATAAACACTCTGGAAAACAATAGTCAACTATCACGAGTACAATGGCAAGAAGCATGCCACACCCTAGACAAACTCATTAAAGAAATTTCTGGCACACTAGAAAAAACTTGCAAAGCCAACCCTATACCCCAATCGACGAATCGAACTTCCCAACAAGGAGGTTATTTACCCCGCAAGCTTTCCAAAACCTAGAAACAACACCTAACCACATACCATGTTATACGAAAAACCATTAGAATTGCAAAGACCAACCCCCAATGGCGCAACCACCCCATACTCAATGTATTACTAACCCTATAGCACATCCAAATACCTACCCCGCCGCCTCCGGATCTTCCCCATGACGCTTGGATAAAGGATATTGCACTAATTGCAAAAAATGCCAACATACAAGCCCGGAAAGTAACCTCAAAATACGCTAAAGACAACATCAAAAAAGCCATCTCAAAATATAGACAACAACATGAAATTAGTCCAAAAAGAATTAACAAGAAAATCTTTAAGAACTTTGAATCCCCACCAATGGATTGCATCAAAGACCAATACAACAATATCCTAACTAGCCCCGAAGACATTGCGAATGAAATATTCAACCAACAAACAAAAATCAATAGTCCAACAATACCAACATGTAACTACCAACCACAACACCCAATCGAATGCACATGCGCAGTCCGCCAATACCCGTGGCATGACCTAGATGGATATACCCTTGACAAAAGAGGTGAACCAGAAATTCCACTACACAAATACTTTAATAGAGCCATATACGACACATGCCTTCAAAATCTTGGAAATAACAAAGCACCAGGACCAGATCGAATACCAAATTCAATACTCAAAAACATGCCCCCAAGATTCCATAAATTACTATTCCTATTCTTTTATCACTACTATAAACAAAAACAAATACCGACCTCATGGAAATCAAGTGCAACAATCTTAATATACAAAAAAGGCGACCCATCTATACTACCCAACCATAGACCAATTGCACTAGCTAACACAATATATAAACTCTTTACCAGTACACTCACCTCTATATTATCCTCATATGGTGAAAAATTCAAAATCCTACATGATAGTCAAGAAGGATTCAGAGCAGAGAGAAGCACCGCTCGACAATTACAAACTATAATAGCTGCACTAGAAGACGCAAAATTTACAAACCAAGATATATACATATTATACGTTGACTTTAAAAATGCCTTCGGCTCAATAGACCATGCCCGACTACTGGCAATAATGACGGACCTTGGCTATCCAAAAGATGCAACTACACTCGTTGGAAACATCTACTCTTAGTCATCCACGTACTACACTGGCGAACATTTTGGGAAAACAAAACCTATACCCATTCAAAGAGGCACTATACAAGGAGACACCCTTAGCCCATACCTATTCATTATATTCTTAGAACCACTACTCAGATGGCTAGAACGAGGCAACAATGGATACACTTTTGGCACATCACAAGTCACAATAAACTCTGCCGCATATGCGGATGACCTTGCCGCCATAACGAACAAAATTAAATCGATCCAAATACAACTCAATAAAATTAATAGATATTGCAAATGGACCGGTATGGACGTAGGCGTCCCTAAATGCGCCGCTACCAGATGCCCAAACAAATCCAAATTAAACCCTACCACGTTCAAAGCCCTAATGCAAGCTTCTAACATCAATTACCGTAATCAACCGATCCCTATACTACACCAAAACAAACCATACATATACCTAGGTATAAACCTTGTCCCCTCACTAAAATGGAAAATACAAATTCACATAACAACCACAAAACTCATTAAACAATGCAAAGAACTAACGACATGTCCGGCAACCATGAAACAAAAAATAAAAATGATTGATACCGTACTACGCCCAGGAGTAGCATAGAGTTTCTACGGGGTACCATACTCTATGCCAACTATCAAAAAACTTGACCAAAAGATAATAGCCATACAAAAGACCATATGCGGACTTCCAAAATGTATGTCGAATGCACTTACCCAACTTCCACATAACCTATTTGGACTTGAAGCCTTCTCCCTCAAAAATGCATATCTCCGATGTATAGGTGAACAACTACAAAACGCTTTATACGATAAAGGCCGACTTGGGAAAATATATAATGGATTAACGCATTATGTCCTTGCCCAACACGGTGGTGCTGAAAACATACCCAGAATTAAAAAAAACGACTACATAAGATCACCAATAACTCGAACACTCTACCTATTAAAACACATAGCTAAAGCCCACCTTAAAAGTACACTCCCAAGCTTCCTCATTAATCCTACAACACTAGAAATACTATGGCACCAAGAAACACCAAACCACAACGCATTCAATGCCCAACTCTCCCAAAAACTCCTCTCAAAAAATATTTTTGAACTAGCCCAAATTACTTTACCCAACGGCACACATATCATGAACAATGAAGACTTCAAAACCTACCACTTCACCCCATCCAAACTATTAAAAAGTGCCCTATATGTTGCTAAACAACTATTTTGTCACCCAACATGCCCCACCACGTGTCATGCTTCTTGTAATATACACCCATACTCGCATACACTTAAGGATCCATTCATTACCCTCAACAATAACATCATCCCAAGAAATATTCCTACACCAATCAATCCCCCTAACCCCACACATACATACCATCCCCGCCCCCCAACATACATCCTCAAAAACCCTATCCCATATCCCATTAACAGCATCATACACCATAAACATATCCAACACATAGACACAAATAACATACAAAACACCTACACAAAATATTTATGCCAATGGCAATACAATGATAACGTATACAATAAATGGCTCCCCCAACGAGACCTATTTCCAAGACACGACACCAATACCACCACACATAACACCGAAAAATTAAAATAATACTACCAAAAAATCCAACACAAAACATACTCTGATATCATCCAAGCCCACCACTCACAAGAACAACTTTCAGACCCAAGATCTGTAACACCACCCATAACTATTCCACTCTTAAACATTTACACAACAGATTGCAACCCCGGAAAAGATATCCTTACATCCTCAAACACAATCCTAATAGATAACGATCAAGCACACCTATTTGAAGAAAATGGCCGACACTTACACACCATACCCATTACTAGACTCCAATGGTTATGGAATCAATACAATATAAAATTAAAAACCCCCACAAACATTGAACCAACAACCCAATCATTTGAAACCGAACTAATCTGGTTATACCAAAGGTATAAATACCGAATACCAAAAACTAACCCCCTAAAAAATTCACAATACACAATACCCACTCCCATTTTAGACTTACTAATCTCATCCTTCAACATCGAACAATCATATTTCTCCTCCCCGGTTACATGTTCTACCAAACTAAAAAAATTCTACTCACCTTATGAAAGAGACAAAATATTCGGATCCCTAGGAAAGGCCTTTGACTATAAATGGATTGGCAATGGTATAGCTCACCCCCACAACGAGAAAGATATGGAACAAGCAATACATTGGGCTCGACTTGCCGCCAAACAAGATCCAAATAATACAAATACAATCATCATCACACCAAACAACAAATGGTACCAAAACAACAACCAACACTCAAACCCATTTCCAGACTCCCATATCATTACAATATTCGAGGCCGACTCAATATCATACGAAGAAACTACTATCCCACCCGAACTAAAAAAACCCCGAATCGAGCCATCTACACTACAAATAATATGTGTCCATCACCAAGATCAAACCCTCGGCACCCTAGAGCAACTAGAAGAACTCTCCTCCATAGCAAAGACTCTAAACGTACACCGGATACTCACAAAGTTGGCCCCACCAACGCCAATGCAAACACCCGTCAACAGAAGCAAAAAATGGTCAAAACTAAATTATATTAACAATACATTAAACTACTTCATCACACCGCCCCCTCTTCCAAAATATCCGACTCATACCACACCAAAATTTAACCCCGCACAAAGCTATTATACTGATGGCTCCTTTAAACCACCAGAACAAATTAGCCCGGGGTCGTGGCGCAGAGAAAAAGCCGGCTATGGAATATACAACGCTGCGAAAGAAATCAAACTAGCCAAAAGACTACATGGATTGCAAAATATCCTCAGAGCAGAACTAATGGCCATCCACAAAACACTAGAAATCGTCTCAACAAAATACAACAATGAACCGGTGCACATATTTACAGATTGCATTAACGCACTATATTTATTAAACACCCAAATAACACATCCTACCCTCCATAATAGTCACCCCGACCGAATCATACTAGAATCAATGGTCCAAATGATACTAAAAAGAGAACAAATCACAACCCTCCACAAAGTCCGAGCCCATGCTAATATTGATGGCAATGAACAAGCGGATAAACTTGCAAAAGAAGGAAGAGAAAAATCACATAAAAATGCCAAAGACCCACATGAACACACCCATGCCACCCCTTATTATTTCCAAAAAGAAGATTGGCCCTCCAAAGAAGACACCCCTGATAAAGGCCCGGTCAGATTCCTCAGCAAATACCTCAAAAAACAAGACCTACATAACAATCTTGACACAATCACAGACAACTTTCCTAACATAGAAAAGTGGACTAACAACAATGACATAGACAATGAACTCTCTACAAACTTTTGGAAAAACCCCATCATCACCGATTCACAAATAACATGCCTTATCAAGTTCCGTACCGGTCAATGCATGGGAAATGCCCGTAAACAACTCTTCTTTGGAATAGAAAGATTTCCATCCATAACATGCCCCATATGCCCCTCAACGGACCCCGATACATGGCTACATGTCCTACTCAAATGCCAAAACCACCACATACACTCCCTAATTGTTAAAAGACATAACAAAGCGGTATGGGAAGTCCGAAAACTAATCACTTCCTACAATAAATCCAGTTATTTTATACTAATGAATGCCGGCACTTTCAATAACAACCCACAAGAAAATACGGTCCCCCCGTGGCTACTCCCATGCTCATGTACGACCCAAAGATGTCATTGCAACGCCCGGCTCAAACCGGACATCCTTTGTGTCAAAGGATTACCATACAATGACCCACCACCCGATAACGTCAACCAAGACTACACCATTCAATTCATTGAATTCACGTATTGCAACGATAGATTTTCCCCGGAAACAATCCAAAACAAAATAGACAAATACCAACCCCTTATTGACGACATCATCGCCCTCGGATGGAATGTCGACCCCCTTATAGTAATCACATCTGGCGCTCGAGCCACCACCTTTATCCCATCTATGAAAACTCTAGAAGACACCTTCAAGATACCCATTGATACAATTAAAACATCCTTTAAAAACATTAACACCATAGCTATCCAACATGCCATGTCCATTCTTCTACATAAATGCAAAATCGAAAACAACCAAGCCCTCCCCGATACATAGGACCCCCCCTAAATTCTCCCTCCGCCTTGATTTTCATGATTAGTTGGTCATTAGGGTTTTGACTACTTGCCTGGTTTGTGGTTAGTTCGTTGGCTAGTTGCTTGATTTGTGATTGATTGATTGGTTGGTTGACTTGTGGTTCTTTGGTCTCTTGTTACATAGTGTCTACTCTCGAGAGAGGGAAGTAGTTCCTGCTCACTTATTCCTTGTCCTGTGGGCATGGTCTTAGTAGTGGAACGAACAGACACTTTATTCACGCCGGCCTACTTCGGAGACCGGCGTTCTTCTTCTTCTACTTTATACCCCTAAAATTCTTTGACAATTTCACATGAAAAACACTTCAAGACTGTTGATTCTAGTGCTATCAGTAAGGAAGGAATATAAGACTTTTATTTCTAGATTTAACCGTAGGATCTCAACTAAAACTTATTAAGTAACATACTCAAAAAAGTTCATCAACTTTGACCGTACAGATTGAAATAATGTAGTGTTTGAAGTCAAGAAAATGGTTCAATTTCTTCCTTGACTTGAGTGGTGGATCAACAAGTTTTGACTTCACTTGGTATCGAATGTTTACACTATACATGGTCTAAATTCATTACCATCATATCAAGCATGATGTTGGTTTGTTATACACCAATTTGAACAGGTGGAGAAGGGTTGTATCATATACAAAAAATTGTGCAAGGAGTGGAGGTTCAAAAATTGCCATTTCATGTTTTATTTTTTTGTGAACTTGTTATGTTTTAGAATGAGAATTTAAACAATCATCAAAACAATGAGCAGTTTTACACCACATCTTGTAGTAGAAAAAATATAATTAAAGAAATGAAGATCTCCAAGTTTTATGTGGAAAGGAAGAAGTTTTTTTGGTACCTTGCCGGTAAATGGGAGACAATGTGTGAAAATGTTTGACTTGAGTTAAAATGCAATCTTTCACTAAAGACAAAAAATGTTTTTTTACAATATGAAAGGAAATATATTACTTGCTAACACTGAAAATCTCACATTTAAAAGAGTGTCCTAGCAAAATGTATTGGAGTTGCCGGACATGCCTGCACTCAAGAAGTATTTCTTTTAGATGGCGTAACTTTTTTTCCATAGGTCCGTTAAGAATAGAAATTATACTCTTGTGTAGTTCTTGTCTACTTGCATCTTTGTACAAAATTGCAAGAATTGTAAATATAAATTGCAACCATGGGAACGTGCCTGAGATTTGCAAAAGCCCACCTTAGGACTTTTTTCATTTAGGGGCTAAATGTATCATATGGTTGTGATGTTTTGTTTTTTAATTTTTAGAGGTTTCAAAAGTTGCCATAATGGATTTCTTTCACATTTTATAATCATATTAAAATTAAAGATTTCAACATATACATAAGCAATGCTTCATAAGTTGGAAAGGCTTAAATATATATACACACAATGAATTCTACATGTACTCAACACAGCTTTTTATGACATAATTTTGAAATTGACTACAAAAAAGTGGGGTTTTAATTGTTTTTAATCAAGCAATTTTTAGTTGAAATTTTTGGAAACAATATGACAAATTAATTACATGACTTAGTATAAAAATTTACTAGTATTTTTTATGGCACTAATTCTATTGTCATTCATGTTTTGAACAAAAGCTTGTTTTTTAAATTTAAGTTTGGGTTCAAAACAATATTTTAGACAACAATCATTAAAGCAATCTTGTTATATTCATAATGGTTTCATTCCCTCCATATGTCCACAACAATAAAAATAAATTGACTACATAATATGCAATATCTTGAAAATCTAGTTGGAATTTGTCTTAAATTTTTTTATTACGAGAGGATATTTTCTAAATTAAAAATTATTGCATTTCAATCTTTAAACCTCTTCTAATTTCACAATAATTGATTTTGTTACACAAATTGAATACACTACTCTAATTTTGTAACAAGAGTCTTAACAAGCAAATCAACACAAACAATATAATTGTACTATTTGACATTTTTGGAAAATTTGGATTATTTGATTTTGATGAACAATTTTTTCTTCACCCAAGGTTGAGTTTAATTGAAATTTATAAATCAGATTCCAATTTAAGTCTAAATTGTGCTAAAAATAATTCAGCTCAATTTCAAGATGTCATAAGAATCTGGTAAGCACTTCAATATGAGAGTGACAACGTTGAATTTTTTGTTTTCAAAAACAATTATTTTTACTATTTTTTATTATAAAGATCCAATAATCAATTTTAAGAATTTATAAATAACTTTCCAAAAGGTTTTCTCGAAATTATGTGAGTTTTTTTTATTGGTCCAATGAAAATTTAACTTGTATTTCCAGATACCATTTATTTTTCAACACTTTCCTTGAGGATTTCAAGCTTTTTAAATTGAACTGTCAACTATATGTAATATGCAAAATTTCTTAAAGCCCACCTCAAAACATATCTCCTCTGAAGAGTGAATTATATTTTAACCCCAAGAGTTCCTTGACAATTTCACTTGAAAACTAGTCAAGATTTTCCATTATGGAAAGGAGGCATGAAAGTTGCATTTTAGAGTGAAGTTTTGGATTTTTCACCATACGATCTTAAAATAGACTTGTATATGAACTAACCATAATCTTTTGGTTGCAATTCATTGTACGAATATGAAGATCATACCATTTGAAACGCAAGAGAAAGATATTTTCTCTTCTGTCCAAAAGTGTGTGAAAATGTCTCATCTCGGTTTAAACATATCTTTTAAACTAAAGACAAGAATTTTTATTGACACCTTTAAAGAAGGTAATATTTTTTATTCATATGGGAGATCTTACAATGAGTAAAATTTATTGGGAGGATTTACGTGTTGCCCAAACTTCCCAATTATGCACTTGAATTAAACTAACTTTAATTTTAAAACCAATGATAAAAATATCGACATGCTCACCAAACTACTATCATGCCATGTTTATTTTTAAACCACAAAAGTATATGATAAGAATTAAGACTGTAGGAATTTGGCGCAAAAAGAAAACAATCCCCAAAAATGAAAATAACTTTTTAAAGGTTAAAACTTATTGCTTTTGAAGTGAAAAAAACTTGTTATTATTTGATTTATATACATTAATTATTTTTATAATTATTTATACTTCTAAGTATATTTTTCGTTAAAGTTTCATACAAAATATTATAAATATTTGATATAAAAAAGTTTATAAATTTTAAATTTTAAAATCACTTAGTACAAAATATAAATAAACAATAAACATAAATGCTATTAAATTTATAATTGAAAAAAATCCACACAAATGAAAGAAATAGTTAGTTGGGTTTCTGTAATTTCTTAGTATCATTTTTGGTAACACCTCAAACTTTTAAGTTCACATTCTCATTGTTATCTTTTTCCACCATTAGATTTCTAACCCTATTCACTAAACTCTTACTAATTTTAACACTACTTTCCAATCTTGTATCAAAAGCTAAATGTATCGAGAGCATAAATGACATTCTACATAATCTAGTCAAAGGCTAAATTTACCAAGAGCCTATATGACATTCTACATAATCTATTCAAAATCTAAATTTATCAAGAGCCTAGATGACATTCTACATAATCTACTCCATTTGTCGATGTCTATTATGTCCAAACGCTAGTATGAAGTGGGCTTCATTTATACCAAAGCCACATAGAGTAGCAACCTCCATTCCAATTGCCAACCAAAATGAACAATAGTAACACCAAACTGGATAGAGTATGTTACACGTTGTCAAACTTAAATATTTAATGTAAAGAATTGGTGTAAAATAGGGGTCAAAGTTGGAGTCTTATGGTTGACATCTTGAGGTTCTTGAATTCTAGCATGCTCAATAACATTCATTTGCTAGATAAACCTTCTCCTTTGCAATGGTGGTGCATTTTGGGCATACTTGAGTTGCTCCCTAATCTCCATTGTAATTAATTTTTAGCTAAAGTTGAACATAAGTGATTTGAGAGATTCCAGAGTTTATTTTCTTTGATAAGGCCATTTGTCATTCCTCTCATTTTTCTACTTTTACCCCCACTATAGTGTTGGAACAAGGGGACAACGAGTTAATAATGTGATGTCAAGCCAATATATAGTTTCAAAAAATAAAAAATATACTATTTAGATCCAAGAGATGTATAATATGTAGTAGAAATTTACATCCAAAAACTACTACTAGGATCTTGATTGGATCTTGTGGCCAAGTCTATAATTCCTAATTGCTCATACTAAAAATGGATAT
This sequence comes from Bryoerythrophyllum caledonicum, assembly GCA_963971425.1. Classification (NCBI taxonomy): domain Eukaryota; kingdom Viridiplantae; phylum Streptophyta; class Bryopsida; order Pottiales; family Pottiaceae; genus Bryoerythrophyllum; species Bryoerythrophyllum caledonicum. Next base: position 1,724,903 of record OZ020525.1, on the reverse strand, counting down.
ATTTACTTCCAAACTTGATATCCGTTATTAGAAAATATTTATATAACATTAAAAATATTCAAATAATATGCAAGTTTTAATAAGATAAACACCTCTTTAAAAGATGTGGATGAAATATTGCCCATTGACAATTAAAAAAACTGGAAAGAGCATGAAAGATGTTGTTCAAAGTCCAATGTATTCCTTTAAGGCCAATGGAGCTCTCAAGGTTAGAGAGAATTTACGAGTGTCATAGATCATGCCGAACATCATCTACACACAAGGTATATTTCATTGCGACGTCAATTCATGGAAATCACTATATCTCGCCTGAATATACCACCTTCATGGAGGTGGCATGTAGCACCTTGCTCCAAGAATAAACGTGCTATAAACGACCCAAGAATGGTCATCCATTTTTAAAGGGATATGGATGCATGAACATTTAGAAGTTGATTGAGTCATTGACTTGTTTTATAACTTTCTATTTCACTATGCTATGAGTTTAATCCTTGAATCCTATCCTATCCTAGTTCTTAATTCCTAAAGACCCATTTAACCCTGGTGGGACGTTTTTTTTTCGGCAGATTTTTTAAACTTAAAAAAACCCATGTTTAAGATTTTTTTAATAATAAATTGATCATGATAAAAGCTTTGTGAAATTTTAAATTTTAAATTTTAATAAATTTTTGGATTGATCAAATAAAAGTTATTAGCCTTCAAAGTCAAATTGGGGACTTCAAGCAGCTCCAAAAACTTTCCTAGAAGTTTCAATTGACATCAAGATTTTTCACACATAGAGAATATTTGCTTCTTGAAGATTTCAAAAATAAACTCCTGTCTTCAGTGTAGGAAAAACATTTGAACCCAAGTCAAACATTTTGACACTTCTTTTCTACATAAAACCTAGAGATCTTCATATTTTTTACTTTTTATTTTTTCAACAATATGAGGTGAAAACCTTCTTATTGACCATTTTGATGATCATATTTAAACATATTAAGTTCACAATAAGATGTAATGCAAATCGGCAATTTTTGAACCTCCACTCCTTGCACACTTGTTTTGAATATGTTGCACCCCTTCTCTACCTCCAAGAATTGGTGTACAAGGAACTAACATCATGCTTAACGCAATGGTAAGGGGTTTAGACCTTGTGTAGTGCAACAATTTGACACCAAGTGAAGTCAAATCCTGCTGATCCACTCAACGCAGGGAAGAAAATGAACCTATTTTTTGACTTCAAACGCTATTATCCGCATACCCATGCGGTGGATTGCAGCCATAAAAAACATGGCAAGGGTATATGGAAGTCTATTTCAAGATCTTACAATTAAAAGCCCAAAATTTTACTTCAAAAAAAAAGTTTCACTTGCTACTTTTTCAATAGTGGCAGTTTTGGAGTGTTTGTGGAGGGAAAAATGTCTTGGGCCTTTAGTGGTTAACTAGCAATTGGCGCTTGTTTTGCAACGCAATAGTCCAACCATTTTAATGTAGTTTTTATGTCATAAACTATTAAAAAAAAAAAAGGTAACATGATTCACTGCACAGTTGACTGCGCAATTAACTGCACGGTTGACTGTAGCCTTTCTATAGTTCACTGCACGGTTCACTGCGTGGTCCACTGCGTAGATTATGATTTTAGTAGTATGATGATGATGACAGAAGTAGATAGCATATGCAATGCCTCGGATGAGCCAACTCCTCCTGCAGCCCAATTCAAGGTTTAGAATGAAGAGTTTCAGCATATTAGGGTTTCAGTGTGAGCTGCATTCAAGTCACAGGGACTGACTTGCAACATTTGTTTCCAAGTAGGTGAGGTGAAGGTGGGCGAGCAAATTGCAGTTTAGGGTTGGAGGTGGGTTTCAGGTGGAGAGTTGATCTGGGTTTTGGGTGGGGAGTCAGGGTTTAGGGTTTTAGGTCTCAGGGGCGAAGATTGCCAAACTTGTGAACTGGGAAGGTGAGAGAGCAGTTTATTAGTGGTAAGTTTAGAATGAAGAGTTAAGGCGAAGAGGTTCTCAGCATATTAGGGTTACAGTGTGATGCATTCATGTCACAGGGACTGACTTGCAACGTCTGTTTCCAAGTAGGTGAGGTGAAGGTGGACGAGCAAATTGCACTCGAAGGATTCTCGTGTTGGAGGTGGGTTTTGGGTGGACAATTGGATTGGTGTTGGGTCGGGAGTCAGGGTTTAGGGTTTTAGGTCTCAGGGGCGAACTTGTGAACTGAGAAGGTGAGGGAGCAGTTTCTCAGTGGTGGGTTTAGAATGAAGAGCGAAGGCGAAGAGGTTCTCAGCATATTAGGGTTACAGTGTGTGATGCATTCATGTCACAGGGACTGGTTTGCAACGTTTTTAAGTAGGAGAGGGGAAGGTGGATTTTGGGAGGAGAATTTGGTGGTCGGGTAGTCAGGTTTTAGGTTTTGGGGTTTTAGGTGAGTCACAGCATTCTAAGGGTTACAAGGATTCCACCGTTAAGGAGAAGATTCTCACTACGAAGGTGAGAGAGAGAGCGCAGTTTATCAGTGCTGGGTTTAGAACGAAGAGTTTGGGGCGAAGAGTTTGACATTGTTGCTCAGCATATTAGGGTTACATTGTGTAATGCATTCATGTCACTTGGAGCATTCGTTTCCAATCAGGTGAAGCGAAGGTGGGATTTTAGGGTTAGGGGTTTTAGGTGAGACAGAGCATTTGAGTTCGTGAATTGCTGTTCCCTTTCTCAGCTGGTGGAGTTTCTGCAGATTCGGCTTTGTGAACATGTCGGAGGATTGACGAGATCGGTATCACCTCTGTTGCTGCACGCCATGGCCGCCCTGCCCTCGCTCCGCACCGCCCTGCGCACGCTGCTGCCGCTCCCCTCGTTCCTTCTCCGCCGCGTCCATGCTCCAGTTCACGCCGCCCCTCCCTCGCTCCTGCTGCGCCCTGCTCTTCCGTCGTTCCTCGCCTCCCCTCTCCTCCGCCCCCAAACCTCCCATCACCTCCTCCAGGTGCGCTGCAGCGGCAGCCTGAAAGCCAAGGGCAAGCCCCGCGGCCCGCTCTGGCGCCAGCGCAAGGGCGTCAGCAAGGAAGCCCTGCAGGTCGTGTTCGAGCTCAAGCAATGCAAGGGCGACAAACAGAAGGAGAAAAAGGTAAAAAAACTTGCTACGTCTCTTGCAAAATTTGCTACATCTCTTGCCTGTATATCTCTTGCTATACTTCTTGCAAAATTTGTTGCATTTTTACCTGCCTTCAGACCTAAGATATTGTCCTTTTTTGTGTCTCTAGGTTCTGCAAACCAGCGGTTCTCGGTTGCTCAAGATGGATTTACTAATGGTGCTAGTGGAGCTTCGTCGCCAGGAGGAGTGTTCACTTGCCAAGCAGGTCAACTTTTTCCCCTTTCACCCGGACGCAAGTGTGCAACATATCTTGGTCTGCTGGAATCTCTTTAGCATTGGTTCCCTATGGAGTTCGTGTTTTCCGACTTTCTCTAAATTGGCATACCGATGCTGGCACGAATTACATATTAGGAAATGTATGTATGTTGAAAGGTTCAGGTTTATGGGAATCTCACGACCTTAACACATTCTTGCAGGTCTTCAACATGGTGCGTAAGGAAGAATGGTATAAGCCTGATGTATTTTTGTATCGAGAAATGATCGACACGTTGGGAAAGAACAAGTTGATGGAGGTGTGTCCTCTTTACACCAGATAACCCGCAATTAGGAAAGACAATGCATTATCACCAACGGCTTGGTAAATTAGTCTGACGTTAATCACGAATGTTATGTTTGATTTCGAAGGTTTGTAGGAATGGTTTATGGCCAGTCCAGCTCTTCATGTATTGACAAGAATGACCATTCTTTCTCTCAGGATGTGGAGCAGATTTACCAAGAGCTGCAAGAAGAGGGCATTTCTCCGAATGCGATGATACTCACAGAGCTGATGGGAGCTTACATCCGCAATGACAACATTGACCGTGCACATGAAGTTTATCAGCAAATTAGGGAAGGGGAGGAAAAGCCAGAGTACATCGCGTACGAGATTCTGTGTCGTGGGCTAAAGAAAGCAGGGGATTTTGACAAGCTCAAGATTGTAATGGAGCACTGTGCTGAAGATTACCCAGACAACCCGCCTCCGTTCTCGAGAATGGTTTTCGAACTTGGCTTATGATACAATCATGGTTTCACCTTTCTTTGGAATCCAACATACTTGATGACATCAATTTGATGTCATCACATTCGACAAGTATCTTCATGGGCAGCTTTCCGTCCTTCAATGATTCCTTGATACTCATCGTTTCGTCGGCTAAAGTAGAGGTACAAATTGGCCTTCATAAAATGTTGTCCTTCCAATGTAACACCTTGCTCTGCCACCTTAATAAGGCATATTTTGATCAATCTTGACTTCGAAGTTGTGTAGAAAAATGCCTACTTCGAAGTTGCGTAGAGAAGTGCCTGCTTTGAAAATGCAGCAGTGGTACATTTCAGTGAGAGCACGCTGCTCTCACTGAAAAAAGCAGGAGTGAGTCAGACGCTTGTTGCAGATTAGTCCCATGCGCATTGTCGAGGGGAGGCGAAGTTGGGAGCACAAGAAGGGGCGGGTAAGTCTTCTCAAGCATACCTTTCTCGGCCTTTTGGCTAAGATCAAGTGTAGTATCTGTTCTTATCAGTTTAATATCTGATACGAGGGACATCGTCCCTCATGATATTAATCTAATTTTTCTCGGGTGCGGGTCCATTCGGTAGCTTGCTACCCGGACTCGCGAGCGTCGCCTTGGTTTAGCACTACCTCCTTGGCCGGCGCAGCCCTCCCCCTCCCTAACCTAACACCAAATTGGAGCTCTTAAACCTAATTTCCTCCAAGTGACTGAAAACAACAATGAAACACCCTCCATCCTCTGCCGGAGGAATCCAAACCAACATCAAACTGCATACGAACTGTACAAAATCATTCCTGGAACTGTACGAAACTGTGCAGTCTTCAAGTGGGTAATCCATGTTTCACACCGAACTGCACAAAAAGTTTCCCAAGCATGATTGGAACTGCTAAAGAAATTCAGTAACTCCAAAAAACCAGTATAAACCCTATTCATGTTTGAACTGGCCAATCTCCAAATTGGTCCTCCACCGAGTCACTTGAAGTTGGCAAGGGTGTGTTTTGTGTGTGGAGGTCATTATGACTGCCTTCTTTTTAATGGTGTGATGTGTATGCACGCTGCTTAGGAGTGCAAAAGACACATGACTAATGTGGATACAACTCTCGTTGAAAGAGTAAACCTCGTGTGTGAGTTATGTGATCCTCATCATGTGAAAGAGTAAAGTTACTCCTTTTGGGAGTTATGTCATCCACTTCATGTGTCGCCCTTTACACCCCTTGCACTTGAAGCAAGGAAACGAAGGCAAAAGCAACAAAGGGAAACGCTTCCATTGATGTTGTTGACGAGTCAAAAGCAAGACATCATAGAAGCGTGAAGCAATCGACAGCAGAATTGATGATGTGGTGAAGTGGGAACAGACTTGGCTTTTACTTCACCCTAATTTGCACATCAAGCTTCGTCTTCTTACACCTCGACTCCATGTCTGAACATAGCCCTGGGCTTCAACTCACCATAACTATTGCCATTGCATGCTTCCCGGATTCATGCTGTGCAATTTTCCTTGGAAATCGCGGCCATAACTTGATGACAGTTGGAGCCACCATGGACTCTGCAGAATACAGCGACAACTCGGCAATAGGCACGGCGTCCACGGATGGATCGCCACCGCTGGTGCATGAGAGCCAGAGGCTGGCGACAGTTGGATCAACATCTTATTCCCCAGTGCATCCAGCAGAAAATCTCAGGTAACTTATCTCACATGGCGTGCCATCATTTGCGTGTTGAAAAGTGCGAATTTGAAGCTTAAACAGTTGAGTTAATGCATAACGTTGCGTGTAATTCTTTCAGGGTCTCAGAACATGGTGCTGGGTTTTTTACAAAGGGTTTCAATGTTTTCTCAACTATGTAAGTTACAAATCATTGGCTTGTTTCATATCCGGCAACATCACTTGTGCGTTGTTTGGCATCTTGTGATGTTGTCAACAAATTTGATGACCTGCAGACTACAAAAAGTTGAAATATGAGCTCCTGAATCTTTGATTTTGTTTGCAGATTAAGCTATTTCCTCAGGTTTTGCAACGGCGGATACAGACCCTACATAAAGCAAGCTGAAAGTGGGTCATTTTATATTATTATACCACATTTTGTGCTCATGTGTCTGCGTGTTAGTTTTTCCACTAATAATGACCATTGATGGTTCAACCATTTCTTGTTTCTTGGGATATCATTGATGATTCAAAGTAAGCTGTCACTAAAGTTCAAAATTTGAAACCCTACTTAGCTCATCTCTTTTGCTAAAATGAGAAAATTGGAATTAAAAGTAGGCAGAATTTTCACAAACTTTGCTTGCATTTTAGCTTCAAAATGAAGTATTTTCCAAGTCCAATTAGTGGTGAAATAATTAATGTTAGAACCTCACAAATGTGAGACATGGTTGATGGCAGAGGATATTGACCGAGTTGCGGACTTTGTGGAGGAGGGAGCGAGGCTGGTGGTGAAACTGGCGGATGAAATAGAAGCCATGGCCCATGTGGCCGAGCTCACGGCCCAAGAAGCAGAAGACTTGGCTTTGAAGGTGGAGGCCAAGACCCAGAAAGTGAAGCAAACACTGGATGCCATTGCGGATGTGCTTGAAGGCGACAAGAAGCTCTCAACCATGCTTACGGATTACGCCACCCTCAAGAAGGAGGCTGCCCAAGTGTCTTGAAAACAATCACATTTCATACCAACTTTCTGTCCATATGGTTAACCCTTAAACGCCGAAGCAGCCAGAAATTGGCTTATCGGATGACATTGTTGGATGGTAATCAACGTAAATAACTATTTTTCATCCAATTTTTTTTAGGAGAGTTCCTTGTATGTACAGTACAAGCATTAGATGATGATGAAACTGGCCTCATTGAGGTAATCATATTTTATCTAAGAAAGAAAATGCTTGTGACACCGATCTCCATACAGTAAAATTGAGAAACTTCTAGCTTTAGCTATAGATCTGAATTCAAGCCATCAAAATGATATTTTTTGAATTTGAGTCCAACTAATGAAATGAAGCTAATGATGTTTGTTTCCATACCATCTTGAAAATTTAAAAAATACGTAAAATTGAATAAGTTATTGCAATTTAAACTTGGACCTATAACCGTGGTTCCAATTTTAGTTGAACACGGAACTTTCATTTACACCACAAGTTTTGGCACTATAATGTCCACCTTTGGTGAAATTTTCAGAAATTTTTAGCATAATTTGTATTTAATATGAATTTTCTTCACTTTTTCTTCAGAAAATCACAATAAATTCAAATTTCCACATAAAAATCTGTGATTTTGTAACATGATTGAGATATATGATCTCATCTCTGAATTTAAAAAAAATAAAATTCCACTTATATTTGATGAGAAACTAGAGCATACAATTGATTGAAAATTTAGATTGATGCCACGGTCATAGACTCGGTCGTTTAAGAGTTAAGTTGGTAGTAATTTTTTTATACTGACAAAGATGAATAATCCTCACATGACAAAGGTGAATCATTGTTATCAGAGGAAATTAGTACATCGTTTACTCTATGTTGTGTGGATCGTAGTAGTTGGAATTTCTACACTGTTTGATTCGCACATACTTGCTTGAAAAAAAATACTCTCTCAAAATTTGACATGCATGTGTTTGATGTAGATTAGTCCAGACTACATAAGGTGAATTGTGTAGTGATAGGAGTTCGCAGCATTACTTCGGCCCATATCCATATTTAATATGGGAATATTGGCATGATGAGATTCAACAATTTTGTTTATTGCAAGAAACAATAAAAAATAATCATTCATATTTATTTTTAAAATATTGTTTATATTTTGTTTTGTATTGCTCCCTCTCTATTCTTCTTTCTAATCCATTTTTGTTGCAGACCTCCATGGTAATATATAATAACGTAAAAAAAAGAAACAAAGGGATGAATAGCAAGTTATTATATTAACGTCCAGCCATGTCTCTGGTGTATATTATTTTTTCATTGGACTTTCTGTTGATTTTTCTTTGTAAACTTTTTTCTGTTTTTGATATCAACCATACAAAATGGTTCAGTGTCTCCAAAGTATTGTGTACATCAGACAGTTCATTCACGAGATTATAGCATGTATACAGCTCATATTTTATGTACCATTGTCAGTGATACAAGGGGATGCTCCATGTTATGAATTGTCCGTTATGCAATTCAATACTAGAAGCATATGTAATCTCTTAACCTTTAAGGCCGATCGACCATGTATGGGTCGATTATGGACAAAAGCCTTTATAGAAAGCGTTTCATACCACTTCAAAGGAAAAAAATTGATCATGACTTAGAGGTGGAGGAAGATGGGCATCTTTTGAGACCATCGCCATTGCAATCGGTGGAAGCATCGACGAGCTGTACTGATTTCCGTGAAACAAGTTCGTAGATTTTTGCTCTGAAATGTAACCATTGCGTAAATGCCATTGTGTGTGATCTAGAACACTTATAGATCCTCACATGCCAAAAAAGCTCATCGGCGTTTAAGGGTTAACTGTGACATCAAAACATGTCTTATCACAGTGCTACGATTTACGTTGATTTTTTTTTTTTAGCATTTATACAGTTTCAATATACTACAACTTACACATATAGTCTTGCATTGGACACATTGTGGATTGCAGATCCAATTATACGGAGATGAACTACATGTCTGTATCATGATTTTAAGGAAATGAAAATAAAAGAATAAAACATTTCATTTGATGCAATCACGTTTAGACGTTGGATTGCTTCAATTTGATTCATGCTTCCAACACGTTGCAATTTGCTATGGGAGTTTGAAGACACCCTTAACCCCTAGAGTTCCTTTACAATTTCCCTCAAAAACTAGAAGTGGTACTAACATTTAAACCGTGAATCCAAAAAAAATTAAAAAATACCTCCACGAAGCTCTTATAAGGTGCAATATAGAATAAAAATTTCAAAAAAAAATTGATTTTTTTTCGAATTTAGGAACCTGCCCAAAAATCGAAAAATCTCCCCAAAGGAGATTTGGTCCTTTAGGGGTTAACCTTTAAAGTTCTTTGACATTTGAGTACCCAAACTCATTGAAAACTCCAAGATTCAATGCATCCAACACAAAATGCAAATAAACACATTTTTTACATATCTAACCATAGGATCTTGCACCAAGAGTGTACAAGGGTGTGGTAATTTTTTTGTTGAGTTTGACAACATAGATTGAAAGATATTAGTCAAGTTTGAAGTGAGACATAAACTCTTCTTGAGGTCATACTAAACACCTTCAACAAACTTTGACCACATTCTATGGCAAATTTTTGTACTACGAGCCGTGAATTTCTAATTTTAACTCAAAAAGGATTTTGCCCCAAATTTTAGAAGTAGAAGTCGGGTAGAAGATGTCCCTAATTTTTTTGCAAAGCAAGTATGTGCTTAGAATTAACAATACACTAACAAGTTTTGCATTTATCATATCCTTCTCATATTTTTATAATTCGAAAATCCGTGAGGTAGATGCAAAGATTTCCATTCCCTTTCCAAGAGGCTTTAAAAAAAATTAAATGGGAATAAATCAAACTTTCATTGAACTTAAATTGATTAAAGCTTTGCTACACTATTTATTATATGTCATACTAAACTGCTACACTATTTGTATATGATACTGAAAAATGTTTGTAACTTCTCAACCGTAAGTCAAATTTCTACAAATAATTATGTCAACCGAAAGCTATAAAAAGTTGCCCATTTAATAAAAAAATCTCAAAATATCATGCAAAAATTTGAGATTAAGGGATTCAATTGAAACTCAAAGTGTTCCCGGAGGGAACTCTGGTCCTTTAGGGGTTAAGCATGACATATCAATGGCATGCCTTTGAAAGTATGATCACCCAAATTTTTCTTAACCCCTTAGTGACAACGGTGGAATTAGTATGGCATGACACTGTTCTTGCATCTCTAAAATGCGTGGAATCTACTCCGAGCACTAAGGAAATGTGTAAAATTTATGTGTAAACTTCGGTGACAACTGCAACTCGCCGGATGGGATTTCGGTGGATTAGCTTTTGGTGGATCAAGTTTTGGAGGAAGACCAAGCTTTTGTAACTCGCACTGCTGAAACTACTCCCAGGGATCTTGTGATTTCACAAAAAAAACTTTCTAGAGCATCCAAAAATGATCCGCTCGTCCTTTTTTACCCCTCAATCTCTAATCATCAAGTAGTTGCAAAGAAACATGTGTTTCCTCGTTCAGATTGTACTGCATGATTGAGTTAAAAAACAAAGGTTTGTCAGCAACACTGGGAGGAAAACCAAGTTACCGTATCATGTTCCTTATTATGCGAACCTCAAGCGTGAGGCAGTGGTTATTGATTGCTCTAACATGAGTTCCGTCGACGTCCTGCCTCTCTTCAATTAAGTTACACATTGCTGCCTTGAAGGGGCACCCACCTTACAGTCCCTGCCATGCCATAGTACACTGATCATGCAGATATGTGGGGTAATGTTCACCATTCAAAGCAAATGCAGCATATTCATTGACTTGTCATCAAAACCAACAGCCTGTGAACTCACCTATGAAGTCCAGCAAACCCTTATTGGGTACCATATTTCTTCTGTAATTGACACGGATTATACATCATATGAAGCCGAACATGAATTCACGCATGATTTTTATGTTCCTTTTCAGGATCCCTTCTGGTTTGCTTTCCGATTGTGCGATGTTTCAAAATATTCTTACAGCTTGTCCTTTCATAGCTCCATCAAAAGAATTTCAGCACACAAGCAGAGAAGTAGAGCATGATGACAGAGATCATGGCTGCTACAGTCCATGGAAATACTAACTTGTTCATTCTTCCACTCGTTTTCAGTTGAAATTTCCATAACTCAGACATGTTAATTTCAGCCTTGAGAGACTTCTTCCATACATCCCCATCTCATAGGGAAACCTAAACCTAGTATGCAGTAAGGGATTCTAAAAGCTGCCATCATAGAGAAAGCTGATGAAAATGAATCAAGCTGTTTATTCCACCAACTTCATCACTTGCATTAAACAGCCGAGGAGGTGAAAAAGAATCGTTAATCTTGTGGATGTGTCTACATCTCTTCAAAATTGGCATCTAGATTGTATGTTACATGTAGCGTGACCAGGAGTTGCATCTCCATGTCATGGTTTATACACACAGTAATCCTAGCTACTCTCACATGTTGACGTGTTGTTGTGTTCCCGTTAATTCAAGTAAATCCGAAGATACTCCACGCGAGTTGGGTGCTGGAGTTTCAGGATACCTCGAAGCTCGTGGCGTCGCACCATCTCTCTAGACAAGTTCAAGATGAGCCCCACCTCCGACAGCGAGCGCTGCCCCTTCCCATCAAGCCCATATCTCTGCCTCAACACGAGGTTCTCCTTCGGCCTTAGCGAATCCAGCTGTTACAACAAACAAACAGACACCACTTGTGAGTAATCTTACGAAGCAAACATTGATTATTCACACCAGTTGGTGTGCTTCATCTTCACGTACCACGTCGTCTATTCCATACTGGACCATGGAGGTGCTGCTGGCGTAGGAGGACAGCGCGTCCTCGTCGCACGCCAGGCTTTCCACCTTCTCGCGGCCCGTGACGCGGTCGAGCTCGTGCAGCGACGACGGCCGCACGTTGGTCCGGAGGATGTCCCGGAAGCGGTCCGCCGCGATGCCCAGGTGCTGCTGAATCTCCTCGTTCGTCGCCGGCCTGCCCAGCGTCTCTTCCAGCTCCACCCTCGCGCGCTTGATGTTCACCCTTTGCTGTACAACCAACCACTCTCACAGGTCAGTGACTCTAGTTCAGGTGTGCGGCATGGAGAGCGCGGTGACAATTAACGAGCTGGAGGGGCCAGGTTTACCGTGGAGATGTTGTGGGGCGACCGCAGCATGTGGCCGGACTTGGTCTGCGCTCGCAGGATGGAGTTCCGGATCCAGTAGATGCCGTATGTGGAGAATCGGTAGCCCTTGCTCGGGTCGAATTTGTCCACAGCTTGCATCAAGCCTACGACGCCTTCCTGGCATAAGTCCGGGATAGACAGGGTCGTGCTCTCTTTGTGGTACTTGTAGGCTTGCGACAGCACCAACCGCAAGTTCCTCTGCAAACCAAACCACAGCAAACGTAACGAACCTTCAGCCATCCCTATCCATGAGGACACCAAATCAAGTTCCGGTGCTCACAACAACAACGCTTCGTGAATGCACTTCAGAACAAATGCAGTGGTTTGAACTGGTTAGGTGAACTGTGTGAATGTGAAATTGTAGAGTTATGATCTACATTCATGGCATTGCTGAATTGCAGTGATGAGTGCTACAAACCTGGATAAGTTTGGTTCGAGCGGCGCGTCCGAGTGCGAGTCTCCGGCGCAAGATTGAGAGATCCACTCCGGCGGCAGACGCCCATTCCTCATCGGTCGGCTCCCTCCCCAGCTGCTTCACCAGAGCCTTCTCCAGCTTCATAAGTTTCTGCATTTGAAGATAACACGGTGAGAAATTTAGGTCGAGCCTTAACTCTAAAGGAACGACGAGAGAGACGGTGTTTTTAGCACCTTCGTGGGCTTCATGTGGACGGCGAGGCGGTTCTCCTCCGCGGCGGAGAGCAGGCCGCGGTCCAGGTGATCCCAGAGAGGCGCCGTGAGGTCCAGCGAGGTGCTGTACTTATTGATCAGATCCTCGACCTCCTGCGACCACAGAAGCTGGTCCTCAGGACTCAGAGTGTCGGGGTGGTGGAGGACAGTGGCGGAGGAGCTCTGCTTGCTCTGCTTCATTGCTATGCGGCTCCTCAAACTCAACCGCCGCTTGCCGCCGCGCTCTGCTACTGCGCTCTCTGCAACCGCCTCCTCAACCGGCTGCTCGATCTCTCGCTCTTCCGCCTCGCTTGCGGTTTCTGCGCTCTCTGCGGGTACCTGCTCTATCTCTCGCTCCTCCGCCCCACCTAGCTTCACCGATACTTTCCTCGGCCTGCGCGTGATGGGGTTCTTCGTGATCTTCAAAATCCTGTTCCCCTCAACATTCGGCCTGCGGCCACGCTTCTTCACCGCTTTCGGCGACGAAGAAGACGAGCTCGTCGTCTCCAAAACTGCATTCTTGCCATTTCGGCTCACTTTCCCCGCATTGCTCAGGAATGGGGCGTCGTTGTCGTCGCCCGGCAACGCTTCGTTCCTAGATTGCAATTCGTCGCCAGAATCTACACCAAAGTAGGAGTCGAGATCCGCGTCGCCGCGCTCCCCGAGCTTCGCCCTGAAATCGCTCACCAGGGTGGCGAACGAGGGGCGCCGGTACGCCTCCTCCAGGCGCTCGTACAGGCTCGCGCTCATCAGCGCCGCGGGGTCCGCGTCAGGGTCCACCGCCTGCACCGTCGCCACTCGCCCGCGCGCCCTCCTCCGCGACACCTTCTTCAACTCACTCTCCCCCGCCCCCGCCCCCGCCGCAGCAGCAACAACAACAACCGATTGCCGCCTCGGCGCGCACCCGCCCGGCACATCGCTCCGAAACCGCCTCACAGACGACACACAATTCTCCGAAAACCTCAACAAACTGGAACCACCACACCTCGAGTACGGCACGACACAGCCCACATGTGGTCTCACCGCTTCCATACCCTTCCTCCAAATCCCCGCCGACCGACCAAACAACCCAATTCAACCGTCGTCCTCAAAAACCAGTCACCCTCCGAACCTGATCGAAACTCACATCCTTCACTCCACCAATAAATACAACAAATCTAGACGACGATCACCAGCTCCAATCGATACTAGAACCTTCACGACAAGTTTCCCGCAGATCAAGTCGGTCAAGATCCCAAGAGTCGGCGTTGAATCGATGCATATTCTAGCGCCACCTCCTGCCAGAGTAAAATAGAGGGACTGTGGGCCAAAAGGGACAGCATGAAGTACCAGGCGAAGCGTCGCCCACGTCGGCGCGGCAACGAAGGCCAGGCAGCGCTGCTGGGAGACTTCCTGGACATGGAAATGGTGGAAATATCTTGGCAGTCGCAAGAGGCACAGAGTTCGCAGCCAATCGATCCGTGGTCGACCATCAGCGGCTCGTCTGGGTTCCACGGATTCCACTCATCAATGTTGTAATTCTGGATATTATTCTCGCCTGGAACTTCGCCCCCGAGTATTTTACAGTATCGTGCAATGATCCCGTGTCTGTGTCCGAAGCACTTGGATTGAGCTCTCATATGAGATTCTTTTCCTATCCACCTTGTTTCTAATCCCCATGAATCTATCGTCGTATAGATGTTATTGATTAGAATGTAAATGATTCAACCATGAGAATTAAGAATTTAGTTTTATGTAGAACATCTTTACACAATGTCCTTAGAAATACATTCGGATGTGTGTTAGACTTTGGTTTTCTTCATCAGAGAATTCAATAATGGATTGTCTTGTTTTATTGATGATAACTATTGTCAACCTATTAGGAAAAACTGGAGTGGGTTAGTGTAGTTAGATATTGAATTTGAGGGGCTTTAACACCAAAGAGGCCCTAAACATGCCTTTGCGGCACCACTCCGCACCTTGCACGGCGTTCAAGGGTTAATATTCATAGCAGTGTAGCTAGTAATTAACTTTGTTAAGTGAAGCAAAGAGAACAGGTGGGACTTACAAAACTATTAAATGTAAATTGATTTTAGTATCTTATTAAAAAATAAATTGGGTTAATACTCAGAGGGTTAATATTCAGAGCAGTGTATTTGTACTCTCTTTCCTCTGCCATGTTTTCACCTTGCTTTTCTAGTTTGATTCCGCTTCTACAGTCTTTGTGATGTTATACGAGTGGGGCGGTAGGAGTACAAGAAATTAACCCCTGAATTACCAAAAGTCCCCTTGGGGAACTCTTGAAGGTTTGGGCATGTTCCTCTTGTGTCAATTTATAACATTTTTTGTAAATGTTTTTATTGTAGATGGACATTATTAAAAGCTTTGTGTGAGTCCAATTTTTCCTCAATCTGACATTTAATAAAAAATTTATAGGGTTTTGAAGTTCAAATGGGGAAAGCGGGCACGTCGTGCAACTCCAAAAGCTTTTACTGTGACACTCTATTGAATGTGAGATTTTCTATAGCAGCAAATAATATTATTTCCTTTCATATTATCAAGAAAAATCTCTTGTCTTTAGTGAAAAATAGCATATTAGTCCAAGTCAAACATTTTCACACATTGTTGCTCATTGTTGGGCAAGGTACCAAAAAATCTTCTTCCTTTTCACATAAAACTTAGAGATCGTCATCTTTTTTTACTTTTTATTTTCCCCACAACATTATGTGGTGTAAACCTTTTCATTCTCAATCAAAAACAAATTAAGTTCACAAAAAAAAAAAAAAAACATGAATCCACAATTTTGAACCCTCCACTCCTTGCACAATTTTTTTGAATATGCTACACCCCTTCTTTACCTCTAAAAATTGTTGTACAAGGAACTAATATCATGCTTAATATGGTGGTGTTGAATTTAGACCTTGTGTAGTGCAAAAACTGGACACCAAGTGAAGCCAAAGTCTCCTGATCCATTAAACGCGAGGAAGAAAATGAACCATTTTCTGTACTTCAAACACTACAATCTAACAATCTGTGCAGTATAAAAGTCCATGAAATTTTGTGAGTATGTTACTTAATAAGTGTTAATTGAGATCATACGAACAAAAATAGAAATAAAAGTTTTGGTTTTATTCCTTACTTATTGCATTGAAACGCGCAGTTTTGAAGTGTTTTTGGTTTGAAAATGACTTGGTAGTTTAGGGGTTAATGTTTGCAAACGATTTGTTGAGCAATGAATGTTGAATTTGGCAAGTGAAGCCGATAAATTTGCGAGAGAATTGCGAGAGCCTAACGTAGATATAGAACTGACACTCAAAATACAGTGTGGCGCAAGCATCAGAAAATTAGACAACTGAGACACTTAACCCCTAAGGTACCAAGGCAGTTTTACACCAAAAACACTTCAAAATTAATGGATTCTAGTGCAATGAATAAAGAAGGTAACAAAAACTTTGATTTTTAGTTCTGACCGTAGAATCTCAATAAAGGCTTATTAAGTAATACATGTACAAAATTTTATAAACTTTGACGGCACAGATTGAAAGATTATAGTGTTTGAAGTCAAGCAAATGGTTCATTTTCTTCCCTGCGTTTAGTGGATCAACAGACTTTGACTTCAGTTGGTGTCAAAAACTTTCACTACACAAGGTCTAAATCTATTACCATCTTGTTAAGCATGATGTTAGCTCCTTACACACCAATTTTTAGAGGTAGAGACAGGGTGTAGCATATTCAAAACAAGTGTGCAAGGAGTGGAGGCTCGAAATTTGTTAATTCACACTTTAATATTTTTTCAACTTAATATGTTTTTGATTGATAATCCGAATGGTTAATAAGAAGGTTTACATTACATATTTTTGTGGAAAAAATAAAAAGTGAAAAATATGAAGATCTCTAGGTTTTATGTGGAAAAGAAGAAGTTTTTTTGGTACCTTGCCCGACAATGAGTGACAATGTGTGAAAATGTTTGACTTGGGTTGGTATGCTATTTTTCACTAAAGACAAGAACTTTTTTTTGACAACATGAAGGGAAATAATATTACTTGCGAGTACTGAAAATTTCACTTTCAATAGAGTGTCCTATCAAAAGTTTTTGGAGGTGCCCGAGGTGCCCGCCCTCCCCATTTGAAATTAAAAACCCTATAACTTTTTCATCAAATGTCCAATTTAGGAAAAAATTGTTTTCCCACTAAGGTCTTGGTAATGCCCTTCTATGGTAAGAATTTCAAAGATGAATGTTGGAAATTGACAGCGTAGGAACCTGACCGAACTTTCAAAAAGCCCGTTTTGGACACTTGGTCCTTCAGGGGTTAAACAAGAAGTTGGTGAGCGAGATACCTTCTCTGTAGATGCCGCCAAAATCCCACCTTTATTTTGTATAAAAGGCTTCATGTACTGTACATTCTCTTAAACCTTGCACAGCTCTCTAAAGAACCCCGTTTAGTAGATCGGGCAGACCCACATTAGGTACGTAAGAAGAGAAACATTTCGTACAGGTTTCTCACTACTAGCCCTTAAAAAATACTCTACAATACCCGCAGTGACACTCACCTAAAGAAGTTGGCAACGAAGCAGATGACTGCTCGAACAAGCCAGTATAAAAGCAAGGCCAACATACTGAGGACCAGGAACTTATTCTCAGCCATGAACCGCAAATTGACTCGCCAACCCCGATTTCTAGCCTCTAGCTGAAGAGTTAACAAAATTTGCCAGAGCATGTTCTTGACAAAATCTACTATATCGGAGAATTTGATCTCACCTCTGCTAGGAAGGGCGACTTCTTCGGAGGGTTCCGAGGGGACAGCGTCCCCTTGAACAACACCTTCTCTTGCATCAGGAGCTTCGCTGCTCTTCACAGCAACAGGACCTGTGAGGCCTAGCGTAGTGTTGATTGCGTCTGAAATCCTTACAAACAATCGTGCGAGAAACGCCACCTCGGTACTCTCAATTGGCCGTCTCATCCAGTCTCCTTTGTACTTGACGTCCTGCCAAGAGTGGCGCTGCAGACCTAGATTGCGGGTAGATGCATCCTCACGATTACTGTATTTTTCTGCATGAGATGCAATTGGAGATTGACAGTAAGCTGGTTGAAAAACTCCTGAAGGACTTCCTGACAGGCTGTTCATGTCAAAGATCGTCCGGGCAACATCTTTCACAGACTCCAATAAAGGTGCACTTAATGGCGGTTTTTCGCTTGATGATGCTTGAATCTCTACTTCAGCTCGCATGAATAATGCCTGCCAACAACAATAAAGGATGCATCTGATGAAGTCAGGAATTTTTTCGACCTCCAATCCAGGTTAGTAAAGAAGAACGTACAGGGCTCTTTCGCAATACATATACATCGTAAAACTAGTGCACTCATTTCCTTCTCAGAACAAGCCACAACCAATTCTAGTCAACATAATTTAAACATAGGAATATATGGAAAAAGAGCAAACCTGGAGAAGGCGGTTGCCTCCATTGTCGCTCATGCTGAACAGCCGTAATTGAGGAGGCTTGTTTCGAAGTGGTGAACGTAAAATGAGTCCATCCCCTCGTTCCTGCTCCTCGTCCATCTCAGCACCCTCTTCCCAGTCCTACATGTCAAAAATGACCTCTATCAGCATTAGAAGTTCTCGTCTGTGCTGTGAACACTCACATCTACTCAGATCCTACTTCAACCTCCATAAAAGTGGCAACAGAATACATGGAAGAGGGAGGAAAAGGTCTTGATAAATAAGCTGTAAGTACAAAAAAAATCTGTAACAGAAAAGATGTATTGTTGAATAAGAGAAAAACAGTCCATCAACTTAAGAAACAAAACAAGATATTGTTCAGAGAATCTTAAAACGAAGAAGCAAATTCTTAGGTCACCTGTAACTGCTCCTGAATAGTGGGAGCTAATTCGAGCAATACATTATTGCGCTGATGTGGACGGCCATAGATGTGTGCCCCATACGCAACATCTACTTTGCGCAGAAGTTCAATCAGATCCTTGGATTTTGCTAAAACAGATAACACCTGATTCAACCACATCGACGTCAAGCATGGAAGCATTCTCTAAAGGGTTGACCATTAATTGACAACATTTCGGACTGCACTGATGGAAGACCTTTCAGAAGCTAGAGGGACAAAACTAGGTGGAAGACGTACGCCTAAAGATCTCAAATTTGAAGTTTAAAGATCGGATGCTTTTGTACAAATTTTTCGTTAGATAGAGTCGTAACACAGTGTCATACCTTATGAACCATTTGAAAAATAGCCTCGGGATCTATATGCACAAACTTCAGAGCAAACTCCAAGAAGTTCGTCACTAAAGAAGTGTAAAAGAGGTAATTAGCCAACACGTAACCCTGCGAACAGTTGACAGCCAGTTTAGAAACATTAGCCAAGAAATCAAAGCACCTACTCCCTACCTCGAAATACGTTGCATACGTACATCCAGATAGCATAGAAGCAAACTCCATAGATGAGTATTCAACGAGGAACGCAACAAATATGCATTTGCCAGTGCCATCCAGAATTCAAGCAAAACTCAAGAGTGAAATCAAACGGCAAAGATCCACAGCCCTCTTTACAATTAGTCTCAGTAAATACTCTAGTCACCTGTGTCAATACTCTTGTCAATATTCTAGTCACCTGAAGCCTCAACACGATGAGCAAAATAATGGAAATAGGGCTTGTGTAGGACCATGATAGCTGGGTACCTGCCAAAGTTCGGTGTACGACTCAACGGCAACCCTGCGATCCAAGGCCTTTGAACTGGTAAAACCAATCACAGAACTTCCATCTGAACGTTTCTTCAAAGACAAACTTGGAGATAGCCTCGAACCAGACTCCTTGCTTCCCCCCTTGACTGCATCCTTTTGCCAATGTTGCTGTGCTTGCTCCCTGGCATTTGCCGCGTCCAACCCTGTGTTCCACGGCTCTAAGTAATCTACCCATACGTCCACAACCTGAGATATCTTCCTGACGGACGTGCCTATTGGCCAGAGCCGAAAAGCTCGATGTAGGAATCTGTACAAAGGTCTATGCAAAGCCTGCAAATATGGATTTGAAGGTGAAGGGAACTGAGGAGCTCCATAAGAGGGTAAGGGCGAAAGAGGAGAGGAAAACAGTCCAGAGGGACTGTCAGATAACTTCCTACGAAAATTTAGACTATAATCTATAATTGGAGACGACAAATTGGCCATTGTCTGCTCGCCTATGGATGACCGCAAATTGCTATTAAGAAACTTCATTAAAACTTTGAGGGAATCGGTCAAATCTGTTCCAGGGGGAATATAGCTCAAAACTGGCGCCGCTCCCCCTGCTGGGAAACCAAGAGATTGCCTGACAGCCAAAGGTAAAGGAGAAGGATCATCGTCAACAAGCCAAAATTCGACCAGAGTATAGATAAGAATATCCCCGTGCGTTGCGCCACCGCCATCACCTAGAAGCAACTCCCGCCCAGGATACCCTCTAGCTGGGTTACTTAAGATGACAAAATGAGAAAGATAGAGCTTCAAGAGCTGGAGATAAGGACTGCCACCAGCTTCTATTGCTTGCGGGGAGTGAGATAAACGAGGGATGGAGGACGCCCAACTCTCGAGTTGCATTCGAAACTGAACTGATCGAGATGGTGTAAATCGACTGCGCCTTCCTACTGCTGTTCCCTGAGGTTGATTTGTGTCCTTGCAGACCGCATAGTAAGCAAACCAAAACATGTAGTACTCAAAGACGTCCAAATGAACCTGCAATTGATTATCCAAATTTATATCAGTGAAGTGATAAAGCGCAAAGAGGGAACACAAAAATCCTGCAAACATGCAATTCAACAAAATATCGAATACATAAGAAAACCATTTAATACACGGGCAGCGAAAAAGGTTGAATGCGGTATTAGTCTATGTCAAACACCAAAACAGAAACCATATCCACGGTGAACCTTCCCAATGAACTAGCTCGTGCATTTCATACCAGAATGAAATCTATAATCATATTAGAAATCATAAACTGGAGGTTGAATTAAACTTGAAAGTCAAATATATTCGTTAATACTGTCTAAAGTTTTCAGACTCCACACTGATTAAATTTCCGTATTCAGAACCAGTTCTTCACCGCGACATGCATCCTTGCTGTAATTAGTATCAGACCAACACGAAGGTAAGGCAAAACTGACCTGCATACACCCGTTCGCATCCTCGATAATGCGGCTTTTATACAGACCTGAAACCTGGCACAAGACTTGAGCCCCTTTCTCCTGCGAGAGTAGCTTCCTGACCCACTCTGGCAACCTCTCCATTGGAAAGACATACCGCACAAAATTCTCCTTGTCCACAGCAAGAAGAGACGAAAATAAGGACCCACGCGGTGACAAAAGAGCGATCAAGGCCCGCGCAGCTGCCTCATTTCCCGGTACAGAGGCCTGAGCGAGCCAACCCCCGGCTGAGGAAGCCGGCTGCGCGGCACTGGAGTCCTCGAAACCAAAGATTTTCCGCAGCAGTATGGGGAAACAGAGACGATAAAAGTCCCGCACATGCTCGCCACCGACGGTTTGGAGCTGGGCCTCCACCGCCTGGCATGCTGCCACTATGTCGCCACTCGTGCTTTGCATCAAGAAGTCTTGCAGCTTCTGCGCGTCATCGTCCGCATCCGAGGGCAACGACATTCGCCCGACCATGGCTGCTCTTTAATTGCCTCTAACACGCTCCTCGTTCCGCACTCTCAACACCATCTCCATCCACGACGCAACTTCACAACCTCATCACCCTGCACAAATCGCCACATCGACCTCTTCTCTCCATAAAAAGGCATATGCACACAACACTAACGACCTTAAGTCCCAGTCACTTTGAAACAGCTACACACTCTCAATAAGAGAAGAATCAGACTCAAATTTCAAAAAACCTTCCACAAACTCCACCAAATAAAAAAACGCTACAAAATTCCACCATTCAAACACGACAAACTGGAACTCAAGAATATGCACAAACCAGACAGAATCAGTGTAGCAGCAATCAAAATATCCACACACGAAGAACATCAACATCAACAAAGAAAGGAGCAGCATCGTCTCCAGCTACATCTCTTGCACTTATGCAACAGATCAAGCACAACGCCCGCAAAGAACCACACCGAATGCATCATCAGCTCCTAAGCAGAGACTCGTCCACTCCCTTCACCGCACAGTCATCACGCTCCATGGCCCGCATGCACTTCATTCAAAATCGCAATCATATAACAACCTGACACTTCGGCAACCTCCTCCGTCCATTTCCACTCCTCAAACAACGCGTGAACTCCACGCACTCCACTAACCTCTACAACAAAAAGCAATCACCGCACTCAACTCAACCTGACACGTCTCCTTGCCTCCTCTCATGCAATTGCACTCCTCAAACAAACGCAAACCTACACTTACCTCCACACCAGTCCTTCCTCCAATTCCACATGCCAAAACCTCCACAGACCACTACAACACTACTGACCTGACACCTCCTCCAATTCCAGACCTCACAGAACGCGTAGACTTGAAACCACTAGGGCTTGCTGCAGCGAAACCTTCAGAAAAACGAGGAGAGTGGAGAGTGGAGTCGTACCTGGAGGCGGCGAAGGAAGAGATGCGGCAGCCGGGGCGAATTGCGGTGGAGGGAGCGAAACCCTAATGGCTATGGCGCGATGAAGAAGAAGACGGAGCAGTGTTTGCGACAACGGACACTCTTCGTCGCTGTCTCTGGCAAATTCAACTCTTTAGTGTAAAGGAATGTTCGTAGACTAGGTATTTGAATTCCGTATCTGTTTCATTCCTACGCGTATTCCTACATGTTACGAGGGTTGTCGTATTTACACGTATTTCTACGTACGTCTATTTTATTATTTTGTTTCTTTTTTCCACTCATTGGAGTTTTCTTGAAAGTCCTTTCTAAAGAGGAAAGAAATGAAAAAGGTAGGGTGAGATTGAAATACCGAAAGAAAGAGAACATGAGGGATTTCTTGCTACACCAATGAAAGGCATGACAATCACTGCTCTTGGGCCCTTTAGAATGCAAGATTAAGCTTGCTGTACCTTAGTCCCTAAAGGACCGTGACAATTTCACACGAGAAACACTTCAAAATTGTTGATTCTAGTGCAATGAGTCAGGAAGGAATCGAAACCTTATATTTATGGTTTTGACCGTAGGATCT
Source organism: Bryoerythrophyllum caledonicum (assembly GCA_963971425.1). NCBI lineage: Eukaryota > Viridiplantae > Streptophyta > Bryopsida > Pottiales > Pottiaceae > Bryoerythrophyllum > Bryoerythrophyllum caledonicum. The sequence continues at coordinate 1,702,133 of OZ020525.1, read as the reverse complement.
CAATTAAAACTTACCAAGTAACATACTCAGAAAATTTCAAAAACTTTGACGGCATGGATTGAAAGATTATAGTTTTTGAAGTCAAAAAAATGGTTTAGGGTCTTCCTCGAGTTGAGTGGATTAGCAGGCTTTGACTTCACTTGGTATCAAATTTTTGCACTACACAAGGTCTAAATCTTTTACCATTGTGTTAAACATGATGTTAGCTCCCTATGCACCAATTTTTAGAGGTAGAGAAAAAGTGTAGCATATTCAAAACAAGTGTGCAAGGAGTGGAGATTCAAATATTGCCATTTCACGTTTATTTTTTTTTAACTTAATAAATTTTAGAATGATAATCCAAACGGTCACTAAGAATGTTCTCACCACATGTTGATGTTACAAAAAATAAAAACTAAAAAATAGGAAGATCTCTAGGTTTTATGTAGAAAAGGTCAAGTTTTTTTCCTTAATTGCCGGAAATGTGTAAAAATGTTTGCCTTGGGTTAAAATGTGTTTCCACACTAAAGACAAGAATTTCTTTTGGCATCTTCAAAAAGAGTAATATTCTCTTCATTTATGAAAAATCTCAATGTTGATAGAAAATTTTAGAAAAAAATTGGAGCTGCCTAGAGTCCCCAATTTTAACTTTGAGTGGTACTAACTTTCAAACCACGAATCCAAAAATAATAATAAAAATACCTCCACAAAGCTCTTATTAGGGACAACCTAGTATTAAGAAAATGTTAATCAAATTTTAAGAACCTGCCCAAAATCAAAATCGTCCCCCAGAAGAACATTTGGTCCTTTAGGGGTTATGTTCTCAAAGAGCTAACCAAAAGTTTCTCCACACTTTTTAAAGCCAAGTCACATCGTCACCCTATCCTCGTAGTCCCACTTACTAAGATAAGACCATAAAGTGGGGGATGACATACAAGTTGACTCCTTTTCACTTTCACAAAATTCTACTATTCCTTCTTTTTTTAAAACCAACTATTCCACTAAACGATTAGGTTTTGAAAAAAAAAAATCGTATAATATAGATTTCCAAGACTTTTAGAAAACGCTTTTAAAAAAAATCATTGGATTTTACAACAATTCATGAAGTAAAAAATCGATATAATCCATTTGTAAAAGTATTTAGCATTGGAGTGCTGAACTTGACCTCCAAGTTAGGTAGTGATTTGTTTACACAAGCGCGTGCTTATGCGTATGCAGAAGAAATTTTCTTAGGAAAAAATTCTCAAAATATTGAAGTCCAAAAAGGAGTAAATGAAAGGTGAACAAAGTTGCAAACACTTCAAAGTGTATGCAATTACAATAAGGGTGTACAGTACAACACACTTTTAGGAAAGAACTTTGATGGCCCAAATTGGCATTCATAAATATGTGTTATATAATCAATATCAATCCTTTAATCACCAAGCATTTAATAACACATCTTTTAAACTCCTTACATGTATATTAAGGAAACCTCCAAAAGAGCAGCCGACATCGGATACCTCTAAAGTGTGCAACCACGCTGTTGAAAATGTGAAAAGAATTCCGAAATGGTATTACATTTTATCATCCAACACTTTACGAATGAGTTATCAACGGCTGAAGTTTTGAAAGTCATAACTTCATCCGCAAATAACTCATACATACAACATCCTATGATAAAGTGTAATATCATTTCGGAATTCTCTTCAAATTATCTAGAGCGTGGTTGCAAACTCTAGAGGTAGCCAATGTCGGTTGCCCTTTTGAAGGTTCCTTTAATATACATTTAAGGGGTCCTCTTGAGGGGCGCCGATGTCGGCTCCTCTTTTGGAGGTTTTTTTAATAAAATATTGAAGGGACCCACCTCAACAGATGCCAAGGTTTGCAGCTCTTCCAGAGGTTCGCTTCAAACATTGGAAGGGCCTTTTGGAAGAGTGTCGATGTCAGCATTCATTTTGGAAGTTCCCTTAATAAACATTCGAAAGGCCCTGCAATATGATTTTGTTGACGGTACCCCTTTTGGAGATATTCCTTCTAAACATTGGAAAAACTCTCTTAAGGGGTACTGATGTCGGCACCTCTTTTAGAGGTTCCATTTCCAAACGTTGGAGAGGCCTTCTAGAGAGATGCCGATGTCGTGCTTCGGTATGCCTTTCTAAAGTTTCAGTAATAAACATTAAAGATCATATAAAGAGGTTCTAATGTTGGTGTCCCTTTTAGAGGTTCCATTTCAAATATTGGAAAGGTCCTCTGAAGCGGTGCCAATGTTAGCATCCTCTATAGAATTCCCTTTTTTAAACAGTGTGATGGCCCTCTCTAGGGTTATCCATGTCGCCACCCACTTTGAAGGTTTCCTTTTTAAACATTAGAAAGGCCTCCTAGAGGAATGTTGATATCAACACCCCCTTGAAAGTTCCTTTTCTAAATATATGAAAGGCCCTTAAGAAAAGTGTCGTTGTCGGAGACTTCTTCTAGAAATTCCTTCTACTATTGGGGAAATATGCCATCAAGTAAGGTCAAAATTATGTGATCGCCAACATTGGTAATGCAATCTACTTTATTACTAATTCTCCCTTTCCGTTCTACAATGACGTAGTGCCAACATTGGCAATGCATTTTTAAATTATTTTTTTCTATTTTTTTCCATGATTTTTTGAGAATTTTCATTTATTTGGTTTTTCTCCTATCCCAATTATAGGCCGCCGATATCGGCTGCCTCTTCATAGTATCACTGCAGATGTCGTTTTTTCTGCAAATTGAACGTAGCTCGCATTGGCAACGTTCTTGCCCACGCTCTCCCCTACATTCTATTGGAGTATCAACGCTTTCAAGAGTGTAGTCCTTAGCATTTATTGGGTAGTATAATATATCTATAAGAGCTTGTTGCAATGCAGACATTGGCTGCTTATAAGAGCCCAGTAGAATATAGCATTCATCGTTGATGGCGTCAAATGATTATGTTTGGTTCTAGTCCCTAAGCGTCACTGACATCGACCACGCTCTACTACATCTTCCCATGCACTACTATAGTCACTTTGAATCTCTGTGTGCACTTTCAACTTCACTTGCCATGTCATTGCTAATGAAAATTCCTCATGGAAGGATATGTCCGATGTTAAGATGGCCGAAATGCCGACATGTAATTTGACATAGATGGTTCACAGCAAATGGCTACAACTATCCGGCAAAAGAGGGAACAATTTGTATGTTGTTGTTGTTGATGACATGGTCCACAGATTCATGCAAGTGGTTGCCTACTACCAGTTTCTTAAGGGTGAGAAACCGGGAACTGGTCCTGTCAAAAAAGAACTGCAACTTCGTATTGTCTATTGTATTTCTCAGCACATCGGGAATGCAAAGGTTCTTTGTGCAACTCTTGCCACAATTCCTTGTGCAGAAACTTTTTGCACACAAGATCCTCATCTAGAAGGTGAAGAAGATTTTTTTTTGGTGAAACGAAAAACAAAACTCCCTCAATGTTCTCAATTTGACTCCTATTGCCCGGACAAGATTTATTTATTCTGTCCATGGCTTAGGAGATGGCATAATAATCTGAGATTATTGATCTCATAGTTGATGACTTTGACACGCCCTCCAAAAGCAGACCTTTTCCAACCAAGGTTGATTTGTCTAAGACTCCAGCTTCTTTGCCTTTTGTGAAAAATGTGAAATCTATTTGCGAGACTCATTGTGACGAGGAGCAATGGCACATTGCAAGACTTTCTAAGACCTCAACAAAGACTTGCTTTGTCATGTAGGGAAAAAAGAAACGTGTAGCAAGGATTCTGTAGAATAGGCGACCTATGGCTACTCCAACTTATATCGGCCTCATGGAAAATGATAAGAAGACCAGACTAGAGAAGATGTAGTTTTTCTTCTACAAAGATAATAATTATTATTGTGTTCACAGCCCTCAATGATTGTGAGTTGTTTAAAATCCCGTCTCTAAACGTCTGGTTAGTGAAGAAGGGCACAAACCTTAGCAGATCCAAGATACTTACTCTTGAGTGCGGCGGCTTTAGACTTGCTAAGCGTGTGGAGATGTATCCTTAAAAGCTATTCAGCAAAGGCATTTCAATGAACCTCGCGGACTACCTTCCTCCTCCCAATCCTTTAGACTACCCCACTATGAGATTTGGAAAGAACATCCACATGAATTTTAAAGCTCTAACTACTAAATACCATAATAATTGTGTCTCTACACTATCAAAAGCTGCAAAGATCTGCGACATCCTTGTGGTACCGCCTCTAGCACTTGGCTGCATTATTACTTTATAGTCTAGTAGCATTTCAAAGGTTTCACATTATACGTTGACGATTAACTAGTTCCCGTCTTGTGGCTCTCCATAATTCATGGAGATGTCAAACAAGTCACATGACTAGAGCGATGCGTGGACATACTGCAAGCACTTCTACTACATCTTTACCATAGTATGTGGATTTGACCAGGACCTAAATGTCTTTATGTACGCTCCTAGTTTCACGTGGAATGAGATTAAACAAGTCCTTCAGATTTTGCTTCTAATACACTACGGTGTGTAAATAAACTTCAGAACTCTACAGGGTATTGCGGTGAGACTAAAAAAGCCACCTCAATATTTTATTCATGACAAGTTTCTTGTATATCACATGAAAATGACGGGATGGATGTTTAGTGCACATGTATTTCACACTTTTAGAATTGATTTTTGGTCTTCCTACTCCTCTCTGCACCCCTCCAAGCCTCGTTGTTCCTCTCACAAACATCATGTCCTAGCTCAATCTCTATCAAACTTCCCCTAAACAATATCACTACCTTGAACTGACCCTTTCCATCTCTAAACCATAACCCTCTCATTTTCCTTGTTTCTCACCATTTCCCCATATAAACTCTCTTATCCATATCAATTATTGTCTGTCCATAACAGTGCTTTTTACAGTCATTTTCTTCTATCCACCTCAATTGTGTTCCTGCTACCAACTTTTTGTCTACTCTCTCACTGTCTACCCGTTTATCTTAACTTCTCTTCTATCTTCTTCGCCTTAGGAATCACATCTTTTCATCATTATATAACCTTATCACCACGGTCATAGGCCTTTCTTTTGATGGCTTGCAATTTTTTCCTCTTGAAATCTCTTTATTGTCGAAAACTATTTTGGCTTGTCTAATGTTTTAGCCACCTATTCCACGGTGATAGGACAGTGACGTACTAAATTTAGTATTTTTCCAAAATAATTAAAGAAACTTTTATTTTTTCTCAAAACTCCCTACTTTGTGCGCTTTAGGCTCGCGAACCAAGGCTCACCGCTCTCTGTTTGCAACTCTACGCTCGCAAAATAGCCTCGTTCCTTCCTTATCTGACCAGTAGGTTGATCTTCTAATCTATTGTTGGGGGGTTTTCCTCTTGGTAGAGGCGGTGTCAGTTGTTGTTGACTTGTTGATTGTCCTCCCGGATGTGTGTTGCGTTGGCTGGTCCTGGGGTTGGTCTTGTTGTTGATTATTGTTGTGCTTGTGTTGTGATGCAAGTAGCATGGCAATGTCCTCGCAGTTGCGATGTTGCTTGTCTCGTAGCCGTCTTTGGTTGGGCGCCAATTTGGTTGTAACATCAGTGGTGTTGATGATTTGGTCTCCTAGTGTTCCACCAATCTTGTGGAAAAGCCTGTTGTATCACAATGGATGCAAAGCAATTGATAGTACAAGAGCAATATATGGGAAAGAAAATGTTATTTGTGTGCGTCGGTAGTTGGGGTTGAGTGGTTGTGCGTGTGTGCTGATGGTCTCTTGCATCATTTGATAGTTACCAATGGTGTGTATTTAATATGTGTCGACTTCTTTTAGCTGCAATTTGGAAAAATCTTACAACAAATATTTTTTCGTATTCTTTGAAAATGTTTTTGGATAAAAGGAAAAAAATGGAAAAAGTTTACTTGGGATTTTAATCCTTTGAAAGTGAATTTTTAATAATTTTTTGGAACTGAAAGAGTTGCCGGTGGATTATCTAAGACGGTTGTTGAGCCTTCTGAATGCATCAAAATGTTGTTTGGATCAATCTATATAGAATATGAAGTTTAAAGCCAAAACAAAAATGTGAATTTGAAATGTAAAATGGAAGATTTGTCTTTTGAAAGTCATAATGTCTATTGTTCAAGAAGAAACTGTTCAAGCTTGCCAAACTTGGCTTGCTTGAGATCAATTTACCAAATGCATAAATGATGAGTGTCAAGCACGTAATGCCGAACTTCAAAAGCGGGAGGGGGGCGCGAGTAAACAAAGAAAGTTGTTGCGGCTGTCTAGGAGAATGATTGTCAAGCACGTCAAGCAGCACATGCTGCAATCCTGGATATGTCGTTAGTGGTTGTGTAATTGATGGTGCGGTTGGCATCATACAACATGTACTTTAGCCAATGAACATCCATTGTGACGCTTGTCGTGCATTGCATTAGCTAGAAGAGCGCATCACCGGAAGAAGCTCCATACTAGCCAAGCTATTATTCACTATATCTTGTGATCAAGGAAAAGTTGAGCTTCGATAACTAATGGCGCCTCCTCGCCCACCACAAAGATTTCTGCAAGCAGACACATGAAAATAAAATATTCTAGAGAATCTATTCAAACATACAACAACGCTTTGGTGTTCACACCTCTAGGTGCCAATATTGATTGGCGCTTTGCTTAAGATGGAAACTACACCTTTTGTATTCAAGGCCCGCTAAATTATAGAATGACAACCTTTTATCAACAAAAAAGGGAGAATTACAAGTTTTTCAGTTATATATTGTGAATAAGCAAACTATTCTAAATGAACAAATGGGAACTTTGAAAGTCTAGATTGCAATATAATGGAATTGTTCCAGAACATGTTATTAGAGCACAACCCTTACATCCACAATTGATAGAGGAAGCGATTATGGACCTAGTATTTTGTTTATTGGCTCTATGGACCCAAGATGGACAAAAGTACAACATCCCTGTAGCCAATGAGTTTGGTGCAATCATTGTTGGCAGCGGCTATAATTGCACAACACTAGACTGGGATATTGTTGTCAATATGGTAAATGGGCCTCTTCAACGGATTACAATTTACAACCTTACATTTTGCATATTTTTCACTGCATTATGTGCTTCTTTTTCTACATAGGCGTCAAAGATAGTCCCCAAACATCCTATCGAAAGGCTTTAAATTTAAAGGCTCAAAGTTTGCGGAAATAGATCCAAATGGTGTCAGAGGCAAGGGCAAATCAAGGAGAGTGACGCAGATCTAGATTAACACAAATATTCTTCACCAACGCAATTGCAACGAGTGCATAATTATGTTGATCACTTGCTACATTAGTACATGGCGGTTGCATGAAAATATGATGAATAAAACCAATTGAAGCTTATCAATAATAATTGAAACGACATGCAATGTGAACTTTACAAAAGAGTGGTGGATGCTTTAAATATTAGAGACGACAATCCATTACCAATTGGACAAATGTTTATTTTTTTCTCATCATTTTTTGTGGGCAGGTGTCAAATGAATCATCGCTATTAGGACGCCATGACCATAGTGTGCATGTTTGGATAGGCAGACCTTTTCGTGACGTTCACATGCGACCCAAAATGGCCCAAGATAACCATAGAACTTATACCCGATTAGACATCACATGATTCTCCGGATTTAGTTGTACGTGTCTTCAACTTGAGACTCGAATACCTGATGGCAAATTTTGAAGGACACAAAGTATTGGCAATGTGTTATGGTACATTTGGATGAATGAATTTTAAAAAGAGATCTTTCGCGCACATACATGTTATTGATTCTTGACGACCAATCAAAATTGAGGACTATAGAGGAGATCGATTCAATAGTAATTGCCAAACTTCCAAATTCAGTTACTCACTCCAAGGCGTACAAGACAATGAGATGCTTCTTGGTGCAAATGTCGTGCAATGCGCCGAATCCTAACGCCCCTTGCATATAAGATGGTAAATGTACCAAGCGGTACCCTCATGACTTACGCAAAGAAACATGAGTCAATAGAGATGACTATTTTGTATACATCATTAGAGACAACATACACTTATCCGTTGACAATAAAGGTTGTCATATTGACAACCATTGAATAGTACCACACAATCTATATTTGGTGTCAAAGTACAACGCACACAATATGGTCGAGGTAAATTTTTGTGCCCTTTGTTCATTGTTGTACGTTACAGTTTAAAGATAAAATTATTATTTTGATCTTTTGAAATAATTTCTATTTTTTTTCTATAAGTATGTTCGGTGATCACCACTGTGAAGTACGTTTTTACACACGTTTCCAAAGGTAACGATTGAGAAATTCTAGTCTAAAAAAGCATCAACAAGATTCAAGAAATATTGATGCTCGATATTTCAACAGCATGGAGGATATTTGGATTTCTAATGCATGATGGTTTTGGAGCAGTTCAACGTTTGCAAGTCCGTCTACAAAATGATCATATGTGATTTATAATGCAGTCAAAAATTTGGCGGATATACTTAATGCGGATTAAGCCATGAAGACAACTATGAATGAATGGTTTGAGACAAATTGGACAATGCCGTTTGCCAATTAGACATTCTACGTGGACTTCCCAGTGCGTTTCACCTAGTAGCCATAGAAGAAATGGACAATCTAAAAGAAGGATTTGCAATAGAGCATCTCCACTTTGTCATCCATTGGTCGGCAAAAGATACTTTCTCCGGATACTTTCGGCAGTGGTGAAGGGCACAACATCCTTTCTAAACCTGCAACGTACCTTTGAAGGCATTGTCTTTGATACCTTCAAAGTTATATGTGTTGCACTTGAATTTTACGAGAAATGATGAAAAGTGGGAGCAATTCCTCCATAAGACTGTAGTGTTGTAATTTGGCAGTCATGCATTGCAACTCCATTTATTTTTTGTAACCATAAAGATTCATGGACCACGAGCAGCCCCACAACGTTATGAAAGCAATTTCGTGAAAGTTTATCAAACAATTGTTGGTATCAATTACAACAAAGTAGAGTGGAGTTGTTCTCAAAGAAGTAGATCTACAGTCTTGCATTGAACTTAATTGCTCAAATTCTTGCAATCAATACTCGCATTGAATTTGATTGCTTAAATTGAAAGATTTTAATTTGTTGCAGCCTACATGTCATGTAAAGTAATTGTTAGCTAATTTTGAAGCAACTCAATAGCAATGGCACACAATTGATAGAAGAGGTTCTACAACATATTAAAACATTCAATAACAAGCAACAAGACATTTACAACACAATCATGTTTGACATCTTTGACATGATTTATTTTATTAATGGACTAGGTGGTGCCAGAAAGACGTACTTGAAGAATCTAATCATGAAGTCCGTGCATGAACAAAATCAGATTGCGATGGCTCTTGCTTTGTCCAGAATTGCCGCATGGTTGCTACACAAACTTAGGACGGCTCATTCAAGATTTAACTGGACTCGATTATTGAGCATAGCATCTGCATCCAAAGTGATTTGACAAAACGACTATGATAGACAAAACTCATTCTTTGGGACAAGGCGCTTGTGGTCCACAAGCTTGCTTTTGAGGCTGTCAAGTGTACGCCCTACGACATAACCAGACAATATTTGCTCTTTGGAAGAATCACTTTCATGATGTGCGGCAAAATTTTTCTGATTTTAGGCAAGTTTCTACAACTATTTGTAAAGGGCTTGCGACGACGTTGACACGTTGTTGCAACATTAATAAAAGAGTCCTCTCTGTAGATCCATGTTGAAGTTTGCAACTTACATTGAAATATGTGTGATGTTTTAGCCTCTATAACGTTTGCTGGCTTGGAAAATCAGACGTTTGCGGATTGACTTCTTGCGCTTAGAGAGGGCAAGTTTGACATTGTTGAGGAAGATTATGTTTGTTGTCCGTCAAATATGGTCTTACTTTAGCAAACTATGAAGGGCCTAATCAACACAATTTACTCAGAAATTGCAACTGGTCGTGACGGTAAAGATTTTTTAAGCAGTTGCTCTATTTTTGCTGCGTGCAACGATGGCATATCAGAAATTGGTGTTGTTGTGTGAAATGGTTTCTGGGGCAAATCAAGTTTATTTGAGTGTTGTCAAAGTGGACAATGAAGATGGCGCCAACGTAATTTCAAGTGTCTTCTAGAATGCGCTAGAAGTCGTCAAGTAGCGACTTTATAAACTTATGCTCAAAGTTGGTATACCCATGATGCTTTCCGTTAATTTGAATGCATCAAACAAACTGTACAATGGCACTAGACTCGTTGAACGCCGTTGCTTGATCTAAGTGATTGAGGCGGAAATCATTACAGGTGATTGTTGGGAGTATGTTGCATTCATGCCATAGATTCATTTGGTTATTGAGAGGGCCAAATTCCTTTTCTAATATGTTGCTAGTAGTTTCCAGTCTGTGTTGTGTATATTATGACTATTAACAAATTGTAGGAACAAATACATACGAAAGTTGGCAATTGTCCATCTAAGGACAATTTTTCATATAGACAATTCTATTTTGTATTTTCCTTTGTGGCGGCTTCTAAAAACTTTTTGTTTTTTTTAAAAAGAATTGGATGATGACAAATGTGTGATGCATAATTATATTGTTTACAACAAAGTGCTTTGATAGTTGTAGGCAATTTCCATTTGACTCTAAACTGATGATGTAATTTTTTGTAAAGTGGTTTGAATTTTGCATTTACATACGTCAACTTCATTAGGGATTGTCCTTGCTTCGTCAAAGACAATGGAGGTCTATACTTGTCTATATGTATAATAGAATTAGATTCCATACTACTAAACTAATGTCTGGTCAACATGGATTTAGTGATTGAAGGAATAGACACTTTACAAGGGAGCCGAAGTTCTTCTTCTTTTTTTAATAGAATTTATTTTCATATAGTCCTCCTTTTTTTAAACCGTTAACATGCCCTTTGATAGAAATGTGTCATTTGGAGGTATCCTTCAAATATAATGTATTGCTAGAATTTGGCTTATAATAGAATAAATATTTAATTTTGGAATACCATTACATACCACACATAGAAAAATAATTTCTACACATACAATCCTAAAAATTATCAACTAATAAATTAGTTGATTTATTATGTATTTATTTATTTATTTACATATTTACTTCATTCATTAGATCTTTTATTTTTTATTTTTTTCAGATTCATCTAAGTTCACATGTCTTTGAATCTTGTTAATTTACAAATTGTAGATTTAATAGTAAATTTGAATATCGGCCTCTAAATTTCTAGATTTGGATGGTACCGGAAATATAATTGCTACACATACAATTCTAAAATTATGATTCTACATATTGTATTAGAGGACATGGGTTTCCACTAATCCATTATGATAATGTAAAAGAATTGTGTACGTCTATGACAAGTCAATTTTTATCATCAAAACCTTTCAATGATAACCTAGTAAGGTGTTATTTAAAGATTCTTACATGGCAAGTTTTGTTTAGTATCTTTCAAGTGACACTTAATAAAGTGTCTTATTGAAATTTGAATATTCTTTTACAATTAAGAAACACAATAATACAATCAAAATCAAAATTCAAAATTATATGTGTAAAAAAAAAAATTGTTTGTTTTTGTATATATTATATTTATATGTTATATATTTTTTAGATGCAACCTTTTCTTTCTTTGGACATTTGTTGATTTGGTATTGAAGAGAAATATATCTATGAACATGACTATCTACCAAATGCATCATTATATATTTATGAAATGTACTTTTTCAATAGTTGAAGTTACTTTACAATACACTTGTTAATGTTTGTGTATTGATTCTAGTGTGTTGACAATGATGGTTACACATTATTTCACCAATGATTTAATGACTTTTAATAATTCTTAGATATTTTATTGATGAAAACTATATGATCCATTTCTTGTAACATCAAAATTTAAGACATTGTTTACAAACAAAATTGTTTTAATATTGTTACAACTTTGAGAAAATGCTCATGCATATCATGTATCAGGCAACAATGAAACCAAAAAAAATTATAGATGGATAGGTAAAATTAGGGTTTCTCAAGTATTCAATGTTTTGATTAATTATACATGTATGTTTGATGTTTGGTGTAGTTCCTTCAATCTAAGTAATAAAAACTTAAATCAAGTTTAGATAATTTCTAGAAAATATATGACTTTCATAAATTAGTAGAGTGATCAAATTTTCATTAATACCTTAGGCATTAAAATTTATATACATTGATAAATCACACAAAAGGGATCAAAAAACGTTTGTGCAAATTGTATATTCTATTATGAAATTTTATTATTCTCATGGAAGCTTAATATTTATAGAATTAGTAACTTATTACATTGGAACAAATTTACATCTACTATGATCTCAAATGGTGGAAATTTTTTAAAGGTGTAAACTAAATATCTATTTGTATTATTTACAGGTAAAATTTTCAATCAATATAAGAAAGAATATTGTATGCAAGGGTTGGATTTGAAAAGTAATTACAATAATTATTAAAAAATAATTACTTTTATACTCAAATGAAAACAAAAAAATTTACAATAGTTTTTATGCCAATAACTATCATTAGAAATAATAAAATATTTGGCACTACAGTGTTGAATTTAAATCCTTAAGACTTATATAATATGCACAAAGATGCAATAAAAAAATGAAAGAAATCAACATTCTTCATGAAATTACAAGTTGTATTTAATGACCTTTTAAGTCTTGTTGGTTGTTGCCAGTAACTTGGAGAATTGATTACTCAAAGACCATATTTAAAAAATAATTCAATAAGCTTTATTTTTTAAATGAGGAGTTATTGTGTCAAGCTTCAGTAGATATCTTAGAAATGATTATAGAGGAAGACATATTTTTTGCCCATGCATTACAGTTTTATTATGCAATGTAATGAATTCCTATAGAATAATTCCTACATGAAGAGTTTCAATTTTTATATACAAAATAGGAATCAAGTATTCATGGTATTAATAGCATGAATGTAGAATTTTGTAGTGAACAAAGCTGTGCTTTAAATCATCAATGAGCTCAATGGATTTCTACACAACCATTGTAAGACCATTAATTGATAAGTAATGTTTGTTGGAAATAGCATAAATTCACAATTAAATTACTCCATGAAAATATTACATTATACCATCATAATACATTTGGTGGAATTGGTGCAATTTAAATTTGATTCCCGTTTCCAATTTATTTTGCTATTGATATTGTAACAATGTAAATGCACTTGAATTTGTTGATGCATAAAAGAAAAATGAGTGATTCAACATCTTCAACAAAAGAATCTTGTTAAAATATCACTGAAGTTGATTGCAAATGATCAATCAATATGTAGTTATTGTAGTTTATAATATTTTATAAACATTTGAATGAACTCATTTTCCTTTGAATTTTTTTAATACATATATATAAGGCTTATAATTTATGGATTTTATCACTCTATGATTATTGGTTTTGAAGTCTTGTAAAGCCTTGACAATGTGCCAGGTTTAAAAGACAATTGATTTACATCTTCATGTTTAACACGCAATTAAGCAATTATGCACTTGGCCATTTAAAAGTGCACTTGGGTACAACGGCGGCCATTGCGAACAAAAGTGGCAAAATTGAAAAAAAAAAAAAAAAATCAAAGAAAAAAAATGTTTTCCTAAGGAAAAAAAATTGAGCTTCTGCAACAATATTATGTACAATTATGGTTGTTCATATTGGAAGCGATTTTTTGGCATTTTCAACTAATTTGTGGTATCCCTTCGTTAATACTAGATAAATGTGTATTTAATATAGTTTCACAATATTCCAAAGATAGATTTGAAGAATTGTAATATATAAACAGACGTAATTACAAAAAAACATACTTTTTGCAAGGGTTGGCAGTTGATTAAAAGATATTCTACATAGTACATAATGCATACAATGGTGAAAACTAAATATAGATGCTTCAACAATTGGACTTAGCACCGATAGTAAACACAGCTTTACTCTAAAGGATTAATGACATAACGTCTTACATCACCCTTAGAATATACTACTCTTACACATACAGTATATATCAATTACCATACACAACTAGTATACTCTAAAAAAGGCACACTATCTACTCCATAGAATTTAGGGCTGCTTGCAAACGGTCGTCATCGATAGCTTCGGTTTGCATTGCAATATATTGTAGGATGTGAGCCTTTGCCGATTGAAGAATGCGAATCCTGCTTTCAACTTGCACTCCAAATACATTGCGCTTTCTGCACCCGTTGGCCCCGGACATGGTTCTTTCCGGTGTGTCTACCCATGAAAAAATGCATGCATCTTTCTCTACCCAACTATGGTTCTCCCCAGATGGCTCCCAGAATGAATCCATGCAATTCGCATATCGTTGTGCAGAAGATCCATGTCCATCAGCAACCCCCCTTTGGATGATGGGCCAATACCAACAAACTTTAATCTTAAGTCTCCATCGGTTTTTTCCTTCCTCAATCACTTTCCCCACATAGAATGGTACACCGCCTTCTATCTCTGCTCGATCAACACTCAAGGCTACAAACTGTCCACAACGGATATCAGATTGTGGATTAAATGGTGGAAATGGGTCGTGATTACCTTCATACATTGCTCCTTCTTCGGCGCGTTCCTCAACATAGTTGCGCTCTATTTGTTGTGCCCTACGCACTGCTTGATTAGAGGGTCTTCCTCTACGAGGACCAAAGTATCCTCGAGCCTCGGCATTTGGAAGCATGGCCACTACCTGCTCTACGACATGTACCTCGCGATTTTCTTCACTTGCACCATCCATTACATCCAAAGATGCACTCTCTGTAGGTCCGATGTTGGAAAACTCTGAAGGCCAAAACGGTGAGGTACGATGCTCATTGCTACGGTCTTTGTGTGGAAATTGAGCTAAATAGAGTTTCAATCTTTCAGCCTCTACTTTTGCCTCACGATTCTTGTCCTCATGCTGCAACCGTTGAATGCACCTTTGTTTATATGTAATGAAGTCATCCAACGCCTTCAACTCCCGTTCGTCCGCTGCAAATACTTCCGCAAACGATGGTCGCTCATCCCTATTTGGCAATGACCTCAAAGTTTTCGTCCCTACCTCCGGTCCCCATGGATCCTTGCAATAATGCTTGTGTTGTACTCGAACCTCACGAGTCCCTTCTCGATTGTCCATATAGAATCGCATGTGGTGCGGAAATGTTATGCCCACCAATGAATCCTGACCTGTCAATAAGTGAGGAGTTATGAACATTTTCCAATCCCATACATTCTCTAGCAGCCGCGCGCTAACAAATGCCTCCGTAGGGGATGTTCCTCGTTCTATAAGACTCATCATTTCCTTCAACGAATCCACGTCCGACCTCTTCAACGTATTTGATATACAACTGAAGCGTTGATCAATATCTTCGTGTGTATGGCCCACTATGAGAAAAGATAGTTCTACCTCCTGAAAAAACCCCAATCCCACCAATGTAGCACATAGAGCAAACATATAAATGTTTTTGTTCTCACGTGTGCAGTTGTCCGCCTGAATTCGCAGTGTTGGTGGCAAAAAGCCCCTCCTCCGCAACACATCTCCTATCACGTACAACAATGTACTCACGACTTGGTTGCTATCGTGTTTGTGGTGAGCCCCAAACCACACGTCGCAATATAAACCAATCCCATGTACAAGAGCACCACATAGATGGGTCTTCACAAATCGGTGTTCAATGTTCTTCACAGTCTGACGCATCCTCGGTACCATGGTCGTATTTTGGTCCATGCCATCCACTATGATGCACATGTACAACTCAGGGCTAATATAACACGACCTCTTGAATATCCAATAATGCCTACGTTCTTCCATCTGGTTGCGCAGATGCAACATAAACAACTCCTTTATCTTTATCCTTGCATCCGCATTGGTGGTTCCCTCCATGGCACATTTATACTCCCAACAATGATAACACTTTGAGAATCTTGAGAATGGAGGTACCTGAACGTGGGGATATTTGATGCGCCACATCCTCCGGAACGAACTCATAGAAATGGTTTCTCCATTACAAATTCTCTTGACCTCCTCGTTCACGTAATTGAATACATCAAATTTGGCTGTATTCATAGGAAGGAGAATGAGAGGCACCACTTCGTTGTCACTCTTACGGCGAATACAACGATGAGGTTGAGGACAACCAGCTTCATCGACAAATGATTTAAAGCAAGCATCTGCTGCAGACATTCTAGTGCTCTCTCTGATCGGATCTGAAAGGGTATTGCCGTGAATCGATGTCACTCTCCCATATATTAGACAGTCCTTCTTCAATTGCTTAAAGCGCCTCTGTGAATATCCAACCCCAAGAGCGTAGCAAGCATTGCAAATTTCTTTCCCATCTAACTTTGTTACAAACTTATCTCGACGAGTTCCTTCCGTCCTTGTATAAAAAGAAACCAACATCTGTCTCATCCACGTACTTCGTACTGAAAACTCAGTAGCCCATGCATTATATCGCATGTCCAATAGATACCTTGCTGGAACGTCCCTCAAACAATTGCGTTTGCATCCTCCTTGTGCCATTGCAATTTGCACGCTTCTAAGCGATACCTTGAATGGTCCAGCTTCTGTCAATGATGTCTCCCTTGAATCTCTCCTTCTCCTATTTTGCATAGAATAGGGACGACGTGCTGGTCTCAGATAAGAAAATCCATCTACATGGGGCAAATCTTGGATATTTGAGGGAGTAGGCTGGGAAAACGGCGAATTTTCATCTATGGCGTTAGAAGCTTGACTACTGCGTCGAGACCTCTGGGTGGATCCAGGTGTGTTGATGAACTCAGGGAAATTAAATTCTGGAGCCATCACTTGTGCAGGCGCTATCTGTGATCCAATGTCACCATGGACACCTGTAATATCAGGTTCTACAGCCACTACACGTAGCAAAGACCGATGCCAACGAATGATCAAGCCCATACACATGCCAAGGCGTTCTCCTACAATCTCTCCGGTCCAATGCAATGCATCATCTACCCTAGTGATACGCACCGCCACCTCGTATGGGAACAACTTCGACCCATTCAATTCCATGCCACTTTTGAATGCATGCTCCCTAGTTGCTAAGCCCACCACATCTCCTCTCTCAGAAAGCAATTCTACGGCCGTATCTAATTCAGATGTCATGATCCCAACAGATCTCTGTTGAATTTGCCTTGCACGTGCTGCTCGTACTAAACGAGCCCCCACTGAGCTATTGGAATGTATATTATCCATTTGGATGTGTGGCCGTATCGAAGGAGTCTGAATCGTGCGGCTCTCCATTATCACTATTAAAAACATAGGAACATTATGGCTGCACATTAGTCAAAATACATGTACTAATTCTAAACCTTCAAAGCACCATTCATCTAATAAAAGAAATGTTTCTAAACACATATTTACTGTTCAAAATATGATGATGAAATTGGACTTTTTGATAAAACTGCTTTGAAATGAAAAAAATTAGAATTTGTAGAGCATGAATTCCTTGCACGGAGTCTTTAACCCTGAAGGTACACTGACAGTCTTACACAAAAAAGACTTCAAAATTGTTGGATTCTAATGCAATAAACAAAAATGGAGACGAAAAATTTAATTTCTAATTTTGACCGTAGGATCTCACTTAAGGTTTATTAAGTAATATATAAACAAAATTTCATAAACTTTGACCGCACAGATTGAAAGATAATAGTGTTTGAGTCAAGCATATGGTTCATTTTCTTTCCTGCGTGGAGTGGATTAGTAGATTTTGACTTCACTTGGTGTCAAATTTTTGCACTACAGAAGGTCTAAATCCATAACCATCTTGTTAAGCATGATGTTAGTTCCTTGTACACCAATTTTTAGAGGTAGAGAACGGGTGTAGCATATTCAAAACAATTGAGCAAGGAGTGGAAGTTCGGAATTTGTTAATTCACTCTGTAGATTTTTGTGAACTTAATATGTTTTAGATTGGTACTCCAAAAGGTCAATAAGAAGGTTTACACCACATATTGTTCTGGAAAAAATAAAAACTAAAAAATAAAAAGATATCTAGGTTTTATTTGAAAAACAAGACGTTTTGTGGATACCTTGCCCAACACTGGCTGACAATGTGTGAAAATGTTTGTGTTGGTATGTTATTTTTCACTAAAGACAAGAACTTATTTTGACAACATCAAAGGAAATAATATTACTTGCAAGTACTGAAAATCTCACATTTAACAGAGTGTCTAAGCAAAAGTTTTTGGACGTGTCGGACTTGCCCGCTCTCCCCATTTGAAATTCAAAACCCTTATATTTTTTTATCAAATGTCCAATTAAGGTAAAAATTGTTTTTCCACTGAAGTCTTGGTAATGCCTTTCTATAGTAAAATTTTCAAAGAAGGAATGTTGGAAACTGACACCATAGGAACGTGCCTAAATTTTGAAAAATCTTATTTATGACACATGATCCTTTAGGGGCTAAATATGCTACACCTCTATTGTATCCTTAAACATTGGTGTAAAATGGAACTTATATCAGTCTTGACATGATGATAATGAATCTAGATCAGGTGTGATGCAATCTTTTGAATCCAAGTGAACTGAAAACGGAGGGAATCCACTGAACCTAGGGAAGAAAATGAACCATGTTGTCTACGAGCTATTACTGCAACCATTGGAACTTGTTACAATCCCTAATAAAAGAAAGGTTTGTACATCCACATAAAAGTTATTCTACAAACAACATAGTATAGAAGATCAATCAATAATCAATCTTAAACTTGTATAAAAATAAATGTTTACCTCAAGATACGTAGCAGGTATTAGTGGTACACGCACTGATGCTTGATGGCGTTAAACATTGAATCACCATTCTGTCGTTATTGGACATGTTTTTCAACCCTTCCCACTTTACCTGCGACACATGCATAAAATTTATATGGTAAACTATGTGATAAAAACTCCTATGTATCTTCGTATTACATATAGCCCAAAATTTTAATATATTATGTAAAAATTTTAAACATAAGAAAATACAAAGCAAAAGGTCCAAATTTCGAAAGTCAAATTTTGACTAGTATACTTCAGGCACAAGTTTCCAGCATGGATATAAGGTTTCTGTGAAAATCTGGAGGTCATTTCTCTTCCCAGTACCTAAGGTAAGCTCTCTTGCAATCGAAAGCTCAAGGCCATGTGCGTTTTTACTTCAGTCACTGACTTCTGTCAACTTTGTGTGGACCGTGTAGATTGAAGGAAATTTGCACATCGAGGAGACTTCTGCAAATTTGGTAAGCTTCTAACCTTGTTTCAATTCTGAATCCGAGGGAACTCCAGGGTTAGGTTTATGATGATAATAGATCGGTCAGATTTACAATAGTGTAAGGTCAGCAGTACCAATATTTGAGCATACAAACGAGGACACCTTCAGTATGTTCAAAAATTACAAATACAACAGAAGTTATTTGTTTACAACTAGTCAGTCAACTAGTAACATCAAAGTGACACCAAAACCCACTGAAAACTTCAGTAATGTGAGTAGCCCGTAGTGTGGCACTAAATCTATGGAATGGCACATCAGCACACTAGTTCAAACCCTAGCTGCCGCAGCCAAACCCTAACCGCCGCAACCAATCCCTAGCCGCCAGAACCAAACCCTAGCCGCCACAACTAGAAACCCAAACCCTAAAACCAAACCCTAGTCCCCTCGTTCCCCATGGCGTTCGCGTAACGCCTCATGGGGTGTGCGCGCGCACACCCCCAACTCCTGGTGCTCCTCCATTCATCCAAAAACTTCTTGGCTCAAACCTCATGCAAGGACCTTCGTGATTCCTCTCGACGAAAGTGAGAAAGAGCTTCGTGGGTTCCTGTACACCATGACAATCAACACTAAAAGTTTCTGCGCCCGGAGTTTCTGTGAGCCATACCCAAAACCATCATGATGAGTAGCATCATGATGAGTAACCCCAATCATTAGTAACCCCAATCACTAGTAACCTGCGCGGCAGC
>OZ020525.1:1400458-1681996 GCA_963971425.1 Bryoerythrophyllum caledonicum | reverse complement strand
CCTTCTCTCACGAACCCACAAGCCTCTCACAAGCCCTCTCTCACAAACACACAACACTCTCACAAGCATCTCCCTCCTCCAAACCCTCTCTCACGCTCACAGCCTCCACAGAACTATGGCAGGGGTGTGCGCGCGCACACCCCTCCTTGCACTACCCAAGGGTCTAAGGATTGATATCCTCAGTTGATACCCTCTAAACAAAACCCTAAATTTGAAACCCTAATTGATACCCTGATCCAATATATGTTGATAACCGGATGTTTGTACCCATGAATTCATACCCTGGATGTGATACCCTCTCTATTGATACCCAAAGTACCATAGTCCATAAATGGTGTAGTGAATATCTCAACCAAAACTCCTTAAAAATGCTTGTTTTAGTGCAATTATCTTGGATGAAAAAATGAAGGTTTTTTTATAGTTTTAACCGCAGGATCTCAATAAACACCTATTAAGTAATATACTCACAAAATTTCATAAAGTTTGACCGCACGGATTGAAAGATTATAATGTTTGAAATTGAGAATAGGCTCATTTTCATCCCTGCGTTTTATGGATCAGCAGACTTTGACTTCAATTGGTGTCCAATTTTTGCATTTTAAAGGGTCTCAATTAATTACCATAATGTTAATCATGATGTTAGTTTGCTATGTACCAATTTTTAGAGGTAGACAAGGAGTGGAGCATATTCAAAAAAATTGTGCAATGAGTGGAGGTTCAAAAATTCTCAATTCACGTTATATTTTTTGGGGAACTCGATATTGTTTTAAATGAGAATCCAAATGGTCAATAAGAAGTTTTACATCACATAATGTTGTAGGAAAAATCAAAAGTGAATAATACGAAGATCTCAAAATTTTATGTGGGAAGGTAGTGGTTTTTTTGGTACGTTGGCCGAAAATGTGTGACAATGTGTGAAAATAATTGACTTGGATTGATATGCTATTTTACCAAAGAACTAACAACATGCTTCACGCGATGCTATTGGATTTAGATCTTGTATAGTGCAAAAGTTTTTAGAGGTAGAAAAGGAGTGTAGCATATTCTAAAAAATTGTACAATGAGTGGAGGTTCAAAAATTCTTAATTCATGTTATTTATTTATTTTTTAACTTCATTTTGTTTGAAATTAGAATCTAAATGGTCAATTAGAAGGTTTACATGACATAATGCCGTAGGAAAAATCAAAAGTGAATCATACGAAGATCTCGAAGATTTATGTAGAAAGGTAGAAGTGTTTTTAGTACTTTGGCCGAAAATGTGTGACAATGTGTGAAAATAATTGATTTGGATTAATATGCTATTTCACCAAAGAACTAACAACATGCTTAACACAATGGTATTGGATTTAGATCTTCCGTAGTGCAAAAATTTTTAAACGTAGACAAGGGGTGTTGCATGTTCAAAAAAATTGTGCAATCAGTGGTGGTTCAAAAATTCTTATTCCATACTAATAGTGACTATCGTTTTGTAATGATATACAGGTTTTTTGAGTGTTGCATTATGGCACCACCAAATATTGATAGAATCTGGGAGAGCCACGGCTGGTGGATCGCGGAAGTGGATGAGTCGAACGCCTTCTTGTGGGTGACAGATTATCCCTTTGAGTTGGGAAAGCGTACATCGGCGTTGGGGAAGAGTTTTGGCAAAATCCAAGCAATCACTCTTCGACGTGATGATATGGTATACATTACTTGCGCAGTGGGTCCAGGTCAATCGGAGGTGAAGACTTCTCTTTCGAAGAAGTTGCTTCTTGCACCTGTCCCTTTGAATCTTCTTCAAAATCCAGGTCAAGTGAAATTCCTCAAATCATTGCAGACGTTTTGGTTGAACATCTCTCTTGCAGTACGTACTGCTAGACACAACAACGTCTTAGCCTGTTTAGCGTTATCATCGGAGATGGTGCTGAAGGCTAAGAAGATTATGGAGGAACATATTCGATATGAGGCATTTCGGGAGAGGGACCCATCACGTGCGACAACTCAAGCCCCACCAGCGGAACCGGAAGAAACAGAAGTTTATCGAATTCTTGCTGAGCCGTTGCAACTGGATTGGCGACCACTGGAGGGGGGGAGAGGAAGTGGAGACCAACATCCCGCCACAACTTCTGAGGTACAGACATTACCGAATCCTCCATTAACGAGTAGACGTCCTACGAAGAGGCCACGACGTGTTGACAGTGATGTAGCTTCTGGTTCAAGAGAAGGCCCATCAAGTTTGGATCCAAGTGGGAGGAGGTTGATTGGGAGAAGTGCAAGATCAGGTGCCAGGATTCCTAGGTCGGGGCTCAGGACGTCTGATGGTCATCGTAGGGCCCCTACATCTGCACCGGGAGATTTAGCTGATTTGTCAGCCATGGCGCCGGAGGAAGAAGATTTTCACAACCTTCCAGACAGTATACCAGAGGATTTTGAAGACAATGCGGAGATACCACAGGATCTACCAACTCCAATGAATTTAAAAGCACCAGTGCCTACAACAGAGGAGATTGCGAAAGGATCAGTGTGGGGGAATTTTGTGTTTAAGGCACACATAGACCGCATTGTCTCTGTGGAGAATCCAGAAACCAACCACCGGGTTTTATCACAGAAGAGGGTCATAGAAGTATTCAACCGCTTACGGGACCCAGAATCCGCGACTCGGGTGAGTAGATTGGTACTTCGACCGATCAGATACATCGTGCATACTACCACCGATGATGGTGTCGTTGAGAAGGAAGAGCTGCCATTTCCGTTGGTAGGAACCGCACGAGAGTTTGAGCGCATGTTCATTGCACACGGGAGTGCATCTGCACAGGGTGCTATGGGATCCCAGTATTCTTGGCTTCAAGATCATATCATTTGGGAACCGGTGGATGGGCAACACATAGTAGCAGCTTGTAAGTTTGCACAGCAGCAGTGGAGAGATGGTACTATGTCTTTAAACGAGTATCTGGACACGTTTGAGCGACGGGAGGCCTCTTTTGTGGTGTATGATGATCGTCGCTTTTACATTGAGAAGTCTGCGCGGATCAACGTGGCGGAGTTCCAGAGACATTCATATTCTACCATGGAGGAGGATTTGAGGAAGCTCCGTCAGATTTGGAATCTATACGGGAGGCCTGATAGCACACTACGTGCGGACGATGCACGCAGGGCTGTTGCTTTGGTGAGTGCGGCAAGTGCAGTGCATAAGTTGCCCAAGGGGGATGGAGTTGTCACGGTGAAGAGGTTGGCCAAAAACATGGAGGATCTGACCAATCATGCATGGAATCCGAGCAATGACTGCTTCGAAGCTATCATTCAAGTATGCAAGGACTACGAAGACGGCATTCTCTTTTACAGCAAGGAAGAAGAGGACAAGTGGAAGGACATGGCGAGGAAGAAAGAGCTGGATCCAAATGTGGACGTACGACCAACAAGAAAGGAGATGACGCAGAATTGGTTGAGGCCTCTAGGTAGGGTTCCGAATCCATATTATCTTCGGTTGGCAAAGTCTGCTGCAGCGAAGCCGGTGAGGGAGGATGGAGTAAGACCTTCTCAAGCATATTACTTCGACGGTGTAAAAGACAAGAATCCACATCCTCGTACGATTGCCGGTGTGGTTGACCGATATCAGAGACGAGAAGCTGTGATGAATTCGATCCGTTGGTTGATGGTGGAGAACAAGGAAAGTACACCTGATTCCATGGAAGAGTTCTTTCGTATCCGTGTAGCGAAGTATTTTCCGAGGAGTAGTGCACAACTTGATACCTTTGGGAAGCTTTTGAATGTTGCCACGAAAAAAGCTTGGAGTGCTCCTGTGCGAGGGAAGGTGTCTAAACTGGAAGACATAGGCTACCTCATCCCCCCTTCCATCAGGTTTCATTATGGTGACATTGCAGCAGGGGGGCGTGGATACATTGGACTGTCCGTGGATGTGGGAGAATTGACTACTGCTAATTGGGAATGGCAGATGGAAGTCAAGAGGCCAGGGCAGAGCGACACAGAGAATCTTCTTTCGGTTCGGTGTAGAAGAGGATTATTCCGCACCGACTACATAGAGTTGGGGAAACCATGTTTGTGGGTGATTGATTGTCGACGTGGCGGTGGGAGGCATGGAGATGGTCATTGGGGAGATGCCCAATTATCCGCAGCTTTTGCACAGCTGACATTATGGATGGCAAATATTGAACGATGGAACGTCATCTTCTTGTTACCTGCGGCTGTGTATGCCAATGAGGAGTTTTTCACGAAGGTGAAGCTTCCAGAGGGATGTACTACGCGACGTGGATGCTGGGCCTTTGATCCCAACTCGGTTAATCCCTATGCTCTTGATTTTACAGAGAATGGGCGTCTGGAGCAAGTAGTACAACCGATTGGCGATGTTGTGATTTGTATGCAGCACCCTGTGGGTACATCTCCTGGCCCGAACTATGTTTCTGGAGACGTTCCACTTCCACTTGTATTCTTGGATCACTGGAGTGAGGCACGCCAACCCTCTGAAGTTGATTCACTTGAGAGATCTCCATCAGAGCTCGCAAGACTAGTGGGCTCATACTTGCCCCGTGGTTGGGGTTTAGTGGCGTGTAACATATCTACGGCCATTCCCACGATCATTGAACGAGATTTCCAGGGATCTGAGGTTTTCATCATTGACGATTGTACAGACAGAGTTTCATTCCTGTACAATGAGTTGTCCGACAATTTCCAAGGACAATTGTTGGTCAGGACTGGTGGAACAAGTACTGGTTGCAACACCATACCTGAGACCGAAGATGTGGTTGGTGGAGTGAGGAATGAAGAGGACAATGAGGATGGAGGTGGTTTACATGAGAGATTGCCACGTTCAGGTACCACTGAAGATTTTTCATCTGGCAGTGATTCAGACGCCGATGAGGATGGAGAGAGAATTCCATCAACGCAGCGGACGGTGGGAGATACTTCAGGGGCGACGTCTGCAACACCTATAGAGAATATGCAAGTTACAGGTGTAGTAGATGTTAGTTTGGCGGCAGGGGCAGGACGGGGGCGTACATTTGATGGTCCTAGGTTGGAGATGGAGGAAGAAGGATTGGATTCATGTGAATTTTTTTCGGTGCAGAGGAGGATTCGACAGCCTTCGATGCCTCCTCAATCAGAGCCTGTATCGGAGACACAAGAGACGTTCGGAGGTACTCAGAGTGATACCGGACCAGGTTTGCCTCCCGTTCCAAGATCTAGCGTATCCGAGGACATCATTGCATTTCAGGGGGCCTTCTCATCAGAGCGAGAGATGTCCTTCAATGCAAAGGATGGCTTTTTCTATAATGATGATAGGGTAAGGCATACGCGGGAGGGTGTTCCTGGCAATTACCGATTTGTTGAGTGTGCGTCCATTGGCATCGAAGATGTGGGAGATCGTCCAGTGGAGGATCATGAACTATCCGCTATGGTAGGTAGCGCCATTGGACACGTGGAGGGAGTCGTTCCGCCAGCAGATGAGTTGTGAGCCGTGGAGCTATATACTATAGTAGAGCATGCACGCAGTTTAGGTGGCAAGTACGTTAGTATTATGCAGTTTGAGATGTGTCTATCGTTCGGTTGGTGGTATATATTTATATATTGGGTGGTCCATATGATATGTTTGATTTTAGAATTCCTCAGCAATAGTGTGGAATTGCTTGATCATGTATGTTTTTGCATTATAAAATACAGTGAGGTACTTTACACTGTCTTAGGAATTTGCATATATATTTTTGTATCTCTTACACATTGTGTTTGTAGTGCAGTACTCTAAAATCCTATAATAACTCATAACACATTTATAATCTCTTTGGGCACATGATCATAATTTTGTAGCATGATTTGTAAACTAGAGTAGAAATCATATATTTTCAAAAAAAAGTTAGCGAATGGAAAAAATATATTACTGATATGAACATAAAGATGCCAATGTATGATACAACAAACACCAAAAAAATTTGACAAAAAACATACTAAAATTTTGCCAAATTTTGATTTAAAAAAAAGTTATGGGCAAATAACTTGCGGCTTTCTACCACCAACCAGTGCACTTGGCTAAGTGCATAATTGCTTAATTGCGTGTTGTTTGAAGTAATAAGGATCAAGCAACTCAGATTTTCTACAAATAACAATGAGTTTTGTAATGTGATGGCTATAAATGTAATCACATGCTTAATGTAAAAGCCAAAGACATTGACATCAATATGCCAAAGCAAATCAATGTTGCGTTATTGTCTTTCAATTTGAATTCGGTTGAAAGTAAAGTGATTAAGAATTTCTTCTTTCTAATTGTTAAGATTTTGGAAAAAAAAATTCAGTAATCAACTTATTGCATGAATTATCAAACATGTGCAAAAATAAAAGAAAAGTTCAACAATTCATTTGTGAGTGATAAAGATGTTTGCAAGGCTCATTTGTTATGCCATTTAAGGTAACAATATTATGATGATGGAAGCATTTTTCAACTTTAGATCTTCAAGTTTCAGAGTTGTAAATTGATCTAGAAGATGTAATGGAGAAGGATAAATTATCAATTAAAGAAAATAAACTCTACAATGATCACACTAAAAAAATATCAAATTATTTAGGCACTCTTCAAATGAAACTAAGCAATTTTGATCCTCAAAAATCAAGTGGTGCAGATAATGGAAAATAAACACTACAAGATAAGAAAACTCTACAATATTTAAGTTCTTATAACACAGATGCTATTGATTCCAATGTATTAGAAATCAAGATCAAATCCTTGGACAAAATAGGATCTAAGCAAATTAAAACAAAAATTCTTAGTAGCATAGAAAAAGAAATTAATTCTCAACAAACTACAAAAGTTGTAAACAAGAAAAGTATTGATGTACCATCTTTAGAAGGGAAGGTGCATGAATCATTAGATACTTTCATCCGCCAAACAATGGGTTGTGAACCATATGTATCTTTTTCTAGTAGACCTAGTGAAAAGCCTCTTCAAAAGATATTAGAACATCAACAAGCTATGAACAAGTGTATCAAAAGTTTGAAAGTTGATATTGATATTTGTGATTGTCAAGGGGACAATGCAAACATAGAACCTCATCAAGGTATGCATTCATGCCAAAAATTACAATAAAATTATTGATAAGCAAGAGTCTAAGTTACTAATATTATTATATGTATGTTTTAATATAACATATGTTAATTTTTGAAGCATTCTATTATATAACATCAAAACAATGCTTCGAAAATCAATAACCCACAAGTTGTAGCTACTTATGCATTAACAAAAAATCAAGGTGAATGAATAGATTCTCATGGGTCCTAATTACCATTGATAGTTTTGAACTATTATTTGTGAGAATTATTATTCACTATGTTTATAAAATCTAATTAGTGGATATACCTTCTTAATTTAAACAGGAAAACAAAATGTTAGTATAGATCATCTCATTGATTTATCTAATTGGCCATTGATATCACCATCAAGACTACAATTGCAAAAATGTGATAAATGTTCTTATGAATTTTTTTCTTCTTTCAATCATCAGCGACATGTCCGTATCCATCGGCGTCTTTCTCATGGTGATAAGGTTTCTAATCTTTTTTATCTTTATAAAATTGATCAATCCAATATATAGTTGTATGTCAAAGATTATCTTCTATAATCAACTACCATTGTTTAAATCTTTGATTTTTGCATTCAATGTCTGTAAGTTGTAGCCATCAATTTTTGTCTACCAATTTGTATTACAAGTGCTTATATTACATGAATAATTTGATTGTGACAATGCTTTACATGAAATTCCTTGAAATAAATGATATTTAAATCTATAAATATCCAGCATATGATGTGTGATTTATTTTATAGGAGGATTTTTTATCAAAAAGGAAAAATATTGCGGCATTTTGGGATAAGGTAAAATATGTATTTCTTTCATTTTAAAAATCTAAAAATGTATATTTTTTGTATAGAATCAAATGCAGTTTAAAGGCATGTATCTTTTTAATAAACAGAATAATTGTCTCCACTTTCAAAATTATTCTAATTAATTATTCTAATATCAATATTAATGATATGTCATGATTCATATATCCATATAATTACAATGCTTATCAATTGTTGGTATTGTAGTTAAGTCAAGAAGAAGCTCAACAAATTTTTGCATCTTCAAGAAAATATGACATGGAGGTAAAAACTATACAACTCCAATATATGAATTAGTCCTTGTGCCAAGTTGTTCAATATGCTAAGATATAGTAGTTAGAATTAATAAATATTTGGCGTGATGTATCAAAAAATTGATTAGGTTTTTAGAATAATCCAAAATGATAAATTAAGATAATTGATATCATCCAAATTTGTACAACCCAAATTTAGATAATCCAGTAAATGATGAATTCCAAAGTAGTTAATATGTATTCAACAAAAGAGGTCTCAAATGTAAGAACTTATGTGTGTTCACCCAATGCATAGGATCTATCAGGAGAAGTAGTGGTAAGTCATTTACATGCTTTAAGAAAGAAAAATAATCCAATAATCCTTCCACCAACCTATACAAAAGCGGGGCAAGTTCTTTTGGTAAGTAGGCTATTCATACTATCTTTTCTATTTAGAAAATAATAATTGATGATGTTTTGTGATTTGCAATAAAATAATAAGCCTATGTCAATTTGTTGCAGGATATGTTGGATAATAAACATATTGTTTTCCCTTTGTTCTCGGAACAAATTCTTTCTATTCTGGATGAAGCCAATGAAAGAACATTCCTATGTTCTCAAGGTGATGTGAGCAAGATTGGCCTAGAAGAGAAGAACCTAGTGGCTTCTTTAGGATTCATTGTTGAGCAAACTTTGGTAATCAAATTTGAGGATGAAATTATATTTCAAATATTTCAATAATTTTTTTTGCTAAATTATATGTAAATAAATAATTGAAGTATTTAACCTTGGTTTCTCATCCAAAGTGTAGTAATTTTTAATTTGTAAGAAATCAAAGTGAGAAAATATAAGGATGCATTCATAATTTCTTTGTCACAATACATTAGAAATATTTATGAAGTTACTTAAATTTTGAATAAGATTGACCTCTCTTGAGTTCATTTTCCTACTTTATAATTAATTTGGATGATTGATTTATTTAGAAGATCTTGGTGGTCCATTGACTATGATTGTTACTAAATAACAATAATATTTGTGGTCTCTAATTTCAACATTAAAGTATCTTATATGTCATTCAAAGTGAATAAATAATATGCGTAAGACACTATAAATTTTAGCCACATTAATGCCAATTTTGAACATTTATAAACTATTTAGAGGTGGTTTTAATTATTCAAATTGGAGAGTTGCAAACAAGATTTGAGTTATATAATCTCTTTTAGATGTAGAACCATACATTTAACTTTTATTTGTTTGATAACGTCATGTTATTTGAGATTGAAATGTCCTTAACTAATAGATCAATCTTTAATATCCAAAGATGGCAGGTCAAAGCTTGGATGGCAAATAAAGATGTTGAAGCACTACGAAATCAACAAGAATTGGTCAAAGAAGAAGAGGCTATACAAATGAAGTAATTTCCCAATTTTATGTGGAAACATTGTATTGAATGAAGATGTTTCAAAATATATATCATATGTAGGATATCCAATTGAAATGTTATACCTTTAAATGTTATGTTAATGGATTTGTAAATCTTTTATATCAAATTGACATCAATATGAAAAAGTCAAACTTTAATTAATTAGAAGCATGGTTACAATGTAGCTTATAAGATCTTATAAATTATTTTACTGGTTATAAGGTCATAGTTGGAGCAATTATAGTATAAAATTTTGTGATTTCATGAGAGTTTAGATCTTGTTTAAAAATTTACTTGTTTTTGTACAAACTTGCAGACGAGAGAAAAATGTTTCAAAGAAAAAAAAGAAGAAAGAGAAATCTAAACAAAGAGGTTTAAAAGAACGTAAAGGAGGTATTATCCAATTGGCTTTAAATAAAGAGAATGAGCCAATTAATGAAGAAAATCCTTCTTTCGATATAGTAGAAGAAGACAATTCACCAACTGCCAGTTCAACATCAATAAATTCTTCTGGCTTAGAGAATTCATTGTTAGAATATTTAGAAATAGGGATTAATAGCAATGAAAGAATTCAAAATGTTGGTGCCTTTGGTGGACATCTAAAAACTTCGAAGGATCTTGGACCAGGTTCTTTATTTTAATTTAATCTTGCTTATAATGAATTTGCCTTTTTCATTTTGTATCCTTTTGTATATTTTAACTTTATTTATCATTACTTTGGTAAAGATGTCATTGTGTTAAAATGAAGCTTCAGTATATTACCTATTTATTTATGTATGGTTAGATTGAGTATAATAAACTTTGATTTTTTTATACATGTATTTTAAAAGTACCATTTGCGTTTTTTTGCATAGATTCTATTGATGAAAAACAAGTGCAACAACAAAAATGTGATTTAGTTTCTTATGGCGAAGAAAAAAAACCGTGTTCCAAATTTTCATCTTTTAATCAAATCAAGATAGAAGATCAAGATAGAATTAATAGAATACTAGAGCAAAATCAAAGTGTTCTTGAATCTTGTAAACACACTTCTTTGAGATCCTATAGAGAATCAATAAAGGTTGATAGACATGATTCTTATCAAAGACCAGATTGGATATTAGATCCACAATTCCAAGATGGAATGCATCAAAATTCTCAAAGAACATTACAAAAACCTTTGATTGTAACACCATATATGTCAAATATCGAACTTGGTACCAACGAGGATCCTAGATTCTATCGTGGAAAACCTCCAAGTCTTAAGGGAAATACACCCTTTCCAATAACCCAACAATGGACCAAAAAAACGCAAACGCCTGTTGCAATTGATTTAAGCACTAAAAATAACAATGAAGATGAAAGTTCTCAAATACATGATGTTTATACAAATAGAAGCAATTTCAAGGATATAGATCAAGAACATTCAATATTGGCATGTAAGATGTATGTTGATGTCATTCACAACCTTAAAGGAGGAGGAAAAGAAGAATTTATAACATGTGATCCAAAAGAGCTATTGCGACCTATTGTTCCATCTGTTGTTAAGATGGTTACTGGAATTGGATGCTTGAATAATATATCAACTACATCATTTAATCTTAATGTAAATTCAGAAGATTGGCCACCTTTATCCAATTCACATGCTGTTTATTACTCAAAACATGCCAAAAAGTATTCTTTGACTTCCTATCAATGTGAAGTGAATTCAACGCCTTCAAATAAATTCAACATTGATAAAGGTGGTGACCACAAAGTTGGTCTTGCATTAAAGGTCGAAGGATCAAATGCTACACCAACACCACCTCTAGGAAGATCAATCAATCAAACAACTACAAGTAGATCAACAACTACAAGTCTTCAAAAAGGTATAATGATTGGTTCAGTTTCCGTTTCCATCAATGAATTTGTACATCCATCTAAGAGTGGACTAGGAAGTGTTGGCAAAAGAATAAATAGTCCTTTGTTGGCACACCAATCATACACTACTATTCTTGCATCTCCTCCAATACAATATACCCTAGATCCAATGGTAAGTACAATAGGGCAACAAAGGCAACATGATGAGATAAATCATTTGAAATATGGAAATTCTTCAACTCTACAAGCAAGAGATTCTTATGGAGATAAAGTTTATTATAGAACTCCTTTAATAAGATCCACGCCTTTTATAAAGTTTAATGTAAGACATATGAGAGGGCCTACTTATTCTCTTGGAGATCGAGGAGAACGCAATATTCTTTCAAAACAACCCACTTGGTCAAGCGGACAAGTACGTAATTTGCCTCAAAAAGTGTGGCGACCAGTTCGGCCTATGAGTGAGAATGTTGACTCTAATCTTGGCGGTGAAATTCATAATGAAACTAGTTTGAATCCTAGTGATGAAAAAATAAATGAAAGTTTGGATATTAGAGAATTAGAAAGTGATGATGCAATACCCTCTCAACCAACTAAGTGCACACAAGTTCAAGACTTAGATGTGAACAAAGTTGATGAGAGCTCTACACCAACAATGAAGTCTTCAACAGAAATTGAAGACACAAAATGTACCATGGATATAAAAATAAAAAAGGAGAACGCTCCAACTTCAAATGAATCTTTGATCAATTCAAACATTGAAAATTTACAAAATTGTGAAGAATCTATTCAAGTTGATCCTGCTGCAAGCATTGATAGGAATAATACTTGCCAATCTTTCAAACACAATGCTTGTAAAATGAACTCAAGTTGTAGTTTTCTTGTCAAGAAAAACAACAATGAAAAGATGGATGACATGGCTTACGTGGAGACTAATTCAAATCATTTAGCTTGGATTGCTGAAGCTTTAGAATTTCATTTCTCTAGTAAGTTCATTACTCTAATCCTTGTAGTTTTGATTTATTTATTGCTTCAATTGTCATATCATCTTTATTTTCCAATATAGTTATGAATAATCTCTAATTAAAGATCTTCTACATTCAAATCAAATTAAATGATTTTTTTTCTCCAATGTATCCAGGATGGCAGTTAGGATTAAAAGATCCTCAAACAGTTGTAGGTACTTGTGAAGAACATCCTGAACTTCAAACATCAAGATGGATGGACTTTATGAGCACTTTACCGTCAAGGTTGAGTTGTTATGGACGGTAAAAGAGATATTTTTTATGATAGAAAAAATATCAAGGTTGGAGAATGGCATGGATTAGAGGACAAATCATGCTAGATGAATTTTGTCAAATTATTAATGACAAAGAACTACTTTGCTCTATGAAGGCGGTTGGCATGGATAAAGCATTTGTTTGTTCCATCACTAAATTTATGTCTACGTGACATTAATTAGCGGTATGGGAATACTTCCTCCTCTCAAGAGTAGACACAATTAAATACGCAACCAATAACCAATAACACATGACCAGCAACATGTGTTGAATGATGAAATAAGTGACCAACAATTAATTAAGGGTGTAGGTGCCATAAGGTGATATAAGTGCAATTTGTATGGAGGTTTGTTTACCAAGCCATAAACTTCTTTTGGTTGGATGAATGTTTATGCCTAGTCCAGATTCAAAACTAGGTATGCTTATTTGAATAAATGTGGTGATGTGTATTGGCTTGGCCTGCATTGGTGAAAATTTGCAAGTAGGAAAGTTGTATCAACCAGTGGCTCTAATATAAGATGTTTAAATATGATAGGAATAAGAGGTTTTCAATACTAAAAAAATTGGCATTTTATTTAGATTCTACTACTACTTGCTATTTTATGAAGGGTCTTGTAAGTTCATGAGGGGTCGGTTATCTTCTAGCCGACTTTTATGTAAAAAACACCATGTTCATTATATTGGAAGATTGAAGCATCTTCAAATAATATTTGAAGCTTGAGTTGACCTAAACAATGCAAATATTTAGTGAATTTGTACAATGCAATTTGTCCAATATCTACAATTGGGTACATGTTTAGCTTGAGTTGACATGAAAATGCACAAACAATTACTACTGGGAAAACCATTCATACCTTTCAAAGTCCTAGAAATCTCCCAATATGATGAATATGGTGTTAAAAAGATTGACAAAGCATATTAGATTGCTCTAATTTGATTTTTGAATGTATTTCTGATGCGATTAGTTGGCATTTTCAGAACTTCTTCTAACAGGTTCATAGATTGAATGTATGCTGCTCACTTTGTTTAAGTTGTAATAACTATGAAGGGGTCAACCTTCCATCTTTATGCATTAATGCTATTGATTGATTGTTGGTATTTGTCTATCTTATTTTTAAATGAAACAAGTAAGAAATTTTCATTGCAATATGTGATCTCGCTGAATTGAATAGTGAAGGTTGGGTTTATGTGATTTGGTAGAAGAGTTTGTATCGTAGGCTACATATGCATAGTGTGTGCCTTAATTTTTGCATTGCAATGGTATCTTAGGGTATTGCATGTACATGGACTATGTTTTCTTCTCAATTATTATTAAAGACACCAACATTCATGAGAATCAAGCATCAAAACATATTCAAAGAGACAATTAGGTTTGGTAGTTCTCATGCTATTTGTAGCGTTATTTGACAATTCTAAAAAAGTATGTAATGTTGTTGGTATTTAAGTAAGACGTGTAGCCATGTGTCAGGCTCTATGTTGTTATAAATAGGACATGATATTGGTGGATATTTGTCTATTCCAAAGGATAGATGTTACAAGCATTTGCCATGCACTTGTAAGTACGGAACTTATAAACCCTCCTGCCATTCTCAATCAGAGTATTAGATTATAGGTGATGTTATGTAGGTGATTTATAGGTGATGTCATGTAGGTGATATGTAGGTGATAGATTATACATATATAGGGTACAACTCCATTTCACGGAAATCATTACACCTCGCCAATACTTGCATCAATTTTGGTGGTGCTAGTTCCAGGAGATGCTCATCTTGCTCCTCCTCTTAATTTTTTTTCACATCACCCTCAGAGGTGGCATGTTGCACTTGCTACAGAGGTTAACAAACCTTAAACAATAAAAAAATGGTCGTAAGGCCGTGAAGGGTTAATCCTTAAAGACTTGAGAAGCCACATTTGGGTTGTAACATGATATTTTTTTTGTATATTTGACATACAAGATGTAAGAATTAATGTATACGAAAGTTACAAGAGCTTGTATTGTGTTGAACCTATTGCAATGACACATGGCAATTCTAATTTAGATCATTATTACACCTACTAGCTACATACTAGAAAAGTTGCAAAATGGTCATCTATTCTATATGTATGGTGTCGTATTTGAGCATGATAAGATTCATTATTAAAATGACCTCCAAATGAAAGATGTTAGTTGAAGGATCTTTAATCCACAGGTGTATGTCTTGATAAATTTTTAATACATTTTACATATGTTAAAAGTAAAATACGTGACCATATATATGGTCCCCACTATCCTTTCTGGGTTAACCCTTAAAAGTCAATGGAGGGCCATTTGGTCACATCTTTTACTTCTTACATACGTAAAATGTATCAAAATTTAGCAAGACATACACCTTTGGATTGAAGATACTTCATTTGGAGGTCATCATGATATATGAACCTTATCATGCTAAAATATGACACCATACATGTAGAATACGTGACCACTTTGCAACTTCTCGAATCTCACCTACTCTACACTTTGATCGTAGGCTCCGGTGCTTTCTAGACTTTAAATTCAATACGAATTCCAAATATTTGTGATCAAATTTGAAAAAATATTTGTTGAGTTTCATTCCTAATTCCGCATCTTTCTATACAAGGTAAGCCTCCCCATAACCAACAAAAACCCATAGCCAACGCCTATAAAATTGGTGTATATCCAACCCTCTTCCATCCCATTACCACCAACTCAGCTCCAAATGGAGGTTTGCTAGTAGTCAAGACCCTTACTTATGGTAGTTGGTTATGTGGGGTACCTACTGCTAGCCACCCACTAAACATGCCTGCACAATTTGAAAATTCATAACTAATTCAGTTTTCATTAAAAAAATATGAAATCACTTGGGTTGGAATGGTAATTCTATAGGATATACTGAAAAATAACAGTATAATTATCTCCTCTCT
Source organism: Bryoerythrophyllum caledonicum (assembly GCA_963971425.1). Classification (NCBI taxonomy): domain Eukaryota; kingdom Viridiplantae; phylum Streptophyta; class Bryopsida; order Pottiales; family Pottiaceae; genus Bryoerythrophyllum; species Bryoerythrophyllum caledonicum. The sequence goes on along the minus strand of OZ020525.1, from coordinate 1,666,443 downwards.
TCAAATATGCACATTCCTTAACTTGTCGGTTTTAGGGGGGCTAACCTTAACTGGCTGAAGTGATCGGAATTGGGTGCCTCTACGAAGGCCGGGGTCGTGGACTGAACACTTGGCAAAGGGAAAAATGCAAGGTCCTCGTTTCTGCAACAAGCGAGCGTCGTGAGCGGTCGTGAGCCCACCCGAAAACCGTCATCTACACCGTTCCAACATCCGAAGAAGTGAAATGTACTCAGCGCACAGATACTGCGCTGAGAGTCCCTTCCTGTGCATGCGTCTCTTATCGGTGGCTCTCGCTCTCAACTCCTGCTTCGATTGCAGACTCCGTTGCTCAGCTTCTCGCAGCCTGCTCTCATTCCGGCCCGTGTACTGTCTTCGCGCTTACTGCAGCTATGGCGTTGCAGCTGCTGCACACCGCCACCCTCTTGCCGGTCTCTCCTCTCATCCTTTTGCTTGAATCCATTTGCGGTGGCTGTCAGTATCAGCTAGAATATGCGGGTTTCTAGAATGTTTGGTGTGCCAGAAGGGTTTTGTTGCTGGAACAACTGCTCATGTGGATTAGGCTGATGGGCTGGAGAGTGATTTTGGGAAAAACTAATATAGTCCTCATGATGCTGTTTGATTTGAAATGCTGGTGGTTCTCTATTTCGAGTTGCGTTGGATGGGCTTTTAGGTTGTTGAAAATTTCGTATTCGGGGGAATTGGAGAGATTGGCTGTGTGGTGGTGGGTTGTTATTTCTGGAGAGGGCTTACAGCTTTTTGTTGTTTTCCTGCGTTACGGTTGAGTAGTACAAGATTGCCTTTGTAAATTCTAGGTTTCGCTAGGTTGTAGGAATTCTGCACCAAAATTTCTGCGAAAGTTTGCCCTAATTTCTTGGAATTGCACGCCATTTGAGGCAGGCATGTTAACGGACTTGAATTGGACACTGTGATAAGCCATGTGAGAGTTTTAGGTTATTATTCTGACGCTTGGGTACGTGCTTCTGTTTGTGTAGACATTCAGTGGCTTGAAAGCTGCTCCATCAGTACGCCAAGTTGAGAAGCTGCCCGGAGTAGGATGTGCAAGGGGGAGGAGTTCCGCTTCACAATCTGTGAAAGCAGTCATGAACCCCATGGATGACCCCATCCTCAAGGAAGCGGCGAAGGTCAGGGCTCAACATAATTCTCTAATTATGCTGTTTGAGGCGAACTTCGGTGCATGAATATTTATTGAACTTTTGTATCTTCTGAGCAGGAGCCAATTGCATTCCTGGGCGGCATCTTCGCGGGCTTGCTTCGGCTGGATCTGAACGAGGAGCCTCTCAAGGATTGGGTGGCCAAGACGGCTGAAGCGGCTGGCATAGATCTGGACGACTCTCAAGCGGCCGACATGGACGATGCTGTTCCGGAGGACATTCAGATTGATTAGGAAAAACTGCATTTAAACTGTAATTTTTGATGAATCTGTAAATCTACATAGCTTCACTTACCTGAATCTGTTCCTGTGAGGACCATCACCCGATCGTGGGCTAGTCTTTTACAACGGAAATTTCAACCGTTGTGAAAGACTAGCCCATGATCTCGTCTGGGATGTGACCTAGTCCTGGCCTAAAATATTATGCTGAAAGTCTGTGTCTTTCAAACGATTCTGTGAATTGCGTCACACTTTTTAGCAAGCTCGGTAAGTTCGTCATGCTTTGCATGTGGTTGTGGGACGTACGACGAAGTGCACCGACTTTAATCACATTTCAAGCTACATTATTTATGCAACTTAGTGCAACTGTTCAAGTTGACGCAACGTTATTTGTGCCATCTTCTTTACTTTGGAAAGCAATTTTATCGTTGGATCTGAAAACCAAACGGTGAATAGAATTATCATGACTTACTCTAACAATAGAAAACACATTTTTCAAAAAAAGTTGATTTCTATGCGTTTTAAAGTGAAAACAATGAAGTTTGCCAAGAGCTTTCCTTTACTACTACTTTCCTAATAAAAGTGCAATTGTCAACTCTACATTAGCACTATTCATCTCTATAGTATCCTACCAAGCTGCCAAAAGGAAAGGCTTCTTATGTTTGAAGCACAATAATTTTTTCACTATAAGTCCAAACAAAGAAAGAAAAAAATTACCGCAAAGATAATCCATATTCCTATTCACACTAAATAAATTCAAGAGTTATCTTCAAAAATGGATTTTCAGGAATGTGTCCAAAATCGATTTGTATCCGGCAGGTACAAATGGTCCTTTAGGAGAGAATCTATCAATGCCCCCCTCCCTCCTTCCCGCCAGGACGGAGCTTGTAGTGAAGCTAGGATGGTGACCCTACTTGGCAAGTGAGTTAGCTACAGTGGCAAAAGGGGTGGTGGAGTGTTGATACATGCACATTCTATAACTTCCTTGCATATCCTCAATAGTAGAAGAATGTAAGTATGAGTGGAGGTATGGTATAGCAAGAGTCCCTCCTCTGAGGGACTCTTGCTGCATAATGCCATATGCATTTTGGGAATAAATCATGGGAGGGAAAACTTTGTGGTAGAGAAAAATGTGGTGAGGATTCAGTGATTCCCACTTGGCGAGGCATTTTGCATGGAGATGGTTGTTGAAATGAATGAGCCCAAAAACGCACAAGGCATTACGATAAGCTATACTACTCTACTATCAAGCGATTGTTGTATATTCACAATTGATGTGAACATTCTCATTATCCATACCATTGTAAATACTAACCTCCATTGATTGAAAAAACTTGATTCGCAACATGGCTATGTGGACTCCAACAAGATTTCTTTGACCACATGATAGTTAGCCTTTTAAGGCCGAGCGACCCATCTTGGGTCGTTTTGGCACAACAATCTCAATAGCAACTGCTACAGGCCACCTTCATGAAAGACTTGAATTAAAAAGGTGGAGGAAGATGGACATCTATTGAGACAATCACTACAAAAATTGGTGCAAGCATCTGTGAGCAACAATGATTTCTGTGGATGGGGGTTGTACCCGATCACAGATGTTATCTTGCATGATCTAGAACACTTGTAGATTTTTGCAGGCTAAAAAAGCTCATCGGCCTAAACCCCTAGAGGACCAAGGCATTTTAGAGGGAAAATCGAGTCCCAAAACTGCCACTACCATGAAGAGGCATGAAAATCACATTTTTGAGTAAAATTTTGCACTTTTAGTCGTAAGATCTTAAAATAGACTTCTACATGAACATTCCATGGTTTTTTGTTGGAATTTTTGGCGCTAAAATCTTCAAATCCACTTATAGCATTTGAAGTCAAGATTTTTTTTTTCTCCTTGCCCAACAATGTGTGTAAATGTTTGACTTTGGTTAGTATGCTATTTTTCACTAAAGACAAATTTTTTTTGGACAATATGAAAGAAAATAATATTACTTGCAAGTATTGAAAATCTCACATTCAAAAGAGTGTCCAAACAAAAGTTTTTGGAGGTGCAAGACGTGCCGGCTCTCTTCGTTTGAAATTGAAAACCCTATAACTTTTTCATCAAATGTCGGATTTAGAAAGGAAAAAAATTCCCCCATTGAGGTTTTAGTAGTGCCCTTCTACAGTAAAAAATTCAAAGAAGAATGTTAGAAATTGACATCATAGGAACCTTACCGAACCTTCAAATTGCCATTTCTAAACTCTTGGTCCTTTTAAGGGAATAAAGGGTCAGGGCGAAACCCCATGTAATGCCCGACCTAAATTATCACCCTGGCTTCCCTACTTGCAAAATGTAGTAAAGAAAATGTAGGGCCACTTCCATGCGTCACACCCGTCAGCTATCATAATCAACCCAACGTTTTGGGTGCTTCCAAGTTGTACCCCAATTCCCTTTATTAAGAGAATCTGACAGGTGCCACCTTGAAGTTCACAATCCATCTTGCTCTGATTAGTATGTTGGGAGGAATGGGGAAGCCGACGGGCTTGAAAATCAGCTTCATCATCCCGGAGATTATCAGCTACACCCAACCTTACTTTTTCGGGTAGGGTGAGAAGCTAGGTACAAGGAAGTGACCCAACCCCATCCGAGATGATGGGAGATGACGCGTCGGGCATTGCATGGAACCAGGCTCTAAGTGCAATGTTAGTGCCTTGCAACCTACCTCCTGGTGCAAAGGGGGCACAATCAAAGTTCTTGAAGGACTCAGTCGGAAATCCTCTTACAACACGCACGTTGACGAGTTCTGCAAACGTCATTCGAAACGGCGTCCGTTAATATATTTTAATTAATCTGACACACCACAGTTCCACCTCACAGCCAAATTCAGTAGTTTCTAAAAACTTCACCACTCTCAAAACAACGCTTGGATTTTATTTTTTTAAACCATGAAATGATGGGGCAATTGTGTAATTTAGAATAGGACTGAGACTAATTCAAAAAAAGAAACCAGATCCATGCCAATGATGCCATCATGCTCTGGTTGCTCGGACACCGAAGGGTTAAGGGATATGCTCGAGTGTCCCATGGTGAAGGGGATATACATATTTCGGATCCCAATCTGGGAATGGTCTACATATTATTGATATGATACAACTGGACATTCTACCTTCTTGCAGCCTGCATTTCCTGACATCACTGCAAATGAAGGCTGTGCAGAAGATGGCCCTGCCATTTTCTCTCCACACGAGATTTCCCCCACTAACTTACAGCCCCAGACGCCCCCAAAACAGCATGCAATATAGAGACGCCGCCAAATCAGAAAGCGCCACACTCGTCTATAATTGGATAGATGGATAACCACGAGCCTCCTCTTTTAAAGCATGTAGACTGATGGTACGGAAAGGGGTGGAAGACAAAACGTGGTCCTATTTAAATGTTGGAGGGGGGCCCTATCTTGACCAAGGTGGGGCCTCTTAGGGTACTTTGGGGTCTCATGCCCTAAATTTGGCAAAAATGTTTCCAGAAAAAAGATTATGTACCCCGATATAAAACAAGCCAGAAAAAGAAGGCCAACCCTTGCATGACAGACCTCTTTGTTGCCCATCTGAATATAATATTCAATTCATCCCTATATAGTAGTACCATTGCTGAGCTCAACAATATCTTGCTTAGTTGCCTCAATGTCCAACTTTGATAAAATTTCCCGCCAAGAAAATAATACCCCTACGAAGCTCAATAAGTTGTCTTGAAAATAATGTTCAAGACTAAATTTTCAGAAACCTGCCAAAACTCTGAATTTAACCGTGGGAAGACGCTTGGAGTTAATGTTAACCCCTGAAGGACCAAGGCATTTCAGAGGAATCTCTACTCCATGGATTAAAAACTCAGAGATGAAATTTGGAGATTGTAAATCTTCTTTTACACTTTCTAAGAGATAAGAGATAACATGTGGTAAGATTTTAAACCGTGCGGAATTGCAGTCAAGGTGAAAACATTTGCCCCCCGAATCCGACACTTGGACCGTGAGGGGTGAAGTTTCCATTCCAGTCCAACCCAGACTTGGAAGCAAGGAAGTGGGGCCCATGTAAAAGTGGCCCTCATTCATCACTCAAATCGTCCGACGAAGATGCGACTGGTCACGGCCTCGAGGTCTGTGCGGGCCTCCATGACCCTCCTGAGACTGGGGTGATACCCGCCTAGATATCACGGCAGAGGGACATGCAGGGGCTGCTGATGACCCCAAAGACGCAGATTCACCAAGGGACGTGAAATTCTGGCTTCCGACAGCGTCAAAGGTTCACTGAATCTCGTGACAGGATCGCCCAGATTCCTTGTTGCTGTATATATTGTGAAGCACGAGGAGTTCGCCGAAGCGCGAGTGAGTATGTCGGAGGCGTGAGGGAGCAAGCGCAGGCGGCGATCGAGGTGAGGATGAATCCGCGTGGGTTGATGCGGAGCCAGCAGTGGAGATCAGTTGCGGAGGAGAGAGATCATGCGGCAGAGCGCCGCGCCGTCGTCGTCGCGCCTGACGGCGGTGGTGGCTGGGATTCTGGTGTGCGTCGCGGCGGTGGGGGGCGCGCGTGGCGTGACGGCGCATAGGGTGACGTTCGCCGGCGAGGATGGCGTGGAGCTGTCGGGCGTGCTGTACCGGCCGCGCGGGCCAGGGCGGTTCGCGGCGGTGGTGATGATGCACGGGTGCAGCGGCATCTGGTCGGAGCGTGTGGTGGGCAAGACGAACGGCGACGGGACGCCGAACCTACAGAACAACGTCGAGAAGTGGGGTGTCAAGCTCGCGGAGAGCAATGTCGTCGCGCTCGCCGTCGACAGCTTCACGCCGCGCCAGCCCGCGGATGCCACCAGCAGCGAGGAGTGGCAGAACCAGTGCAGCGACAACGCCGGCCGCTACGCCGGCGCCGTGAACCCCTACACCGAGCGCGTGCGCGACGCGCGGGCCGCCTGGGAGTATCTCAGCGCCATGCCCGAGGTCGACGCGGCCCGCATCGGCCTCCTTGGCTGGTCGCACGGCGCCCAATCAGGTCGGGTTCTACTCACGTCTTCTTTGCATTTTCTTTTTCACGGATTAGGCTAAGCGGAAAGCTGATGGGATTGGTTGTGGATTCTGGTTGCAGTGATGGTGGAGGTTGCCGAGACTGGGCGCGACCGCAACGTCCCGCGGCCCGAGTCCGACCACAGATTCGTGTGTGCGGTGGCTTTCTACCCTGGGTGCGGGGTGAACCTCGGATTCGGGCCCTCGGTGGCCAAGAGCTTCTGGCGCCCCTTCCGCCCAATGCAGCTGCACATGGGCGTGTGCGACCCGTTCTACGAGAATTGCGTGACACGAAAGAACTTGGCCGTGACGCAGTACGCGAAGCCCGTGCTGTTCTCGGAGTACCCCGGCGCTCGCCACCACTTCGACGCCTGCCAGCAGCGGTGGCCGACCCCGCCCTCCAGCATCAGCTTCTCCGAGCCCGTGCACGACGTCTGCTCGTCGTCCCTCAGCAGCGCGGACAAGCGCGCCATGCGCAGCGCCGACATTGCAGCCCTCGAGTTTTTCCTGGCGAGGTTGAAAGTAGAAAACGACGTGAAAGAATGTAAGCTCTGAAAATGGCCTTTCTCTTGGTCACGTTTATATGTATAAAATCCCAACTTATTTGGCTCCCCTCTTCCTGTTGGCATTGCTGTCCACTTCTCTGGACTTTGTTTCATTTCCATGGCCTATCTACCATCCTCACCTGTACATACAGCACGAGTGTGAAATGAAAGAAGCAGGGAGGGTCACAGTACGTCGTCCTACAAAGTGTGAGTCGTTTCGCATTCTCAATCTGAACCGGCTTGCACCTGTCTCACGGGGTCGCTTTATCATTTTCTTAATCCATGTCTGGGTTACGAATGCGTTTACCCAGGCGCATTAACTTAATGAGTTTAGTAGGTAGCTGCAGGTTGGAAAGCTGCATTGAATGCTGTGCAGGTGATAAACTGTCAATGCTCCTGAGTCCTGGATGTTGGTGCTGGTGCTTGAAGGCATTTTCATCTTGTAGCTTCTCTAGTTCGTATTGTTTGGGCGTCCTTGGTTACTGCAGCTGGGTTTGGCGATGTGAGTGACCCATCTATAGCTGGTAATCAGTGGCAGGCATTTTCATTTGGTAGCATATGTTAGTTCGTGTTTCTGGGCCTCTGCTGATTCTCTAGGTTTGTGACCCGTCCGCAATGGTGTACACTTTGGTGGCGGTGGCGGTGGCGTTCCTGTTTTATAAGCTGCTGTGGGGGTTGCGCCGGTTGCCGCCGGGGCCGCGGCCATGGCCAGTGGTGGGCAACCTGACGCAGATCGCGCCGGTGCGGTTCAAGTGCTTCACGGAGTGGGCGCAGCGCTACGGGCCCGTGATGTCAGTGTGGACCGGGCCGACGCTGAACGTGGTGGTGTCGTCGGCGGCCGCGGCGCGCGAGATGCTCAAAGAGAAGGACCAGGCGCTGGCGTCGCGGCCGCTCTCCCGAGCCGCGGCGCGGTTCAGCCGCAACGGGCAGGACCTCATCTGGGCGGACTACGGCGCACACTACGTGAAGGTGCGCAAGGTGTGCATGCTGGAGCTCTTCACGCCCAAGCGGCTGGAGGCGCTGCGGCCGGTGCGCGAGGACGAGGCAGGCGCCATGGTGGCGTCGCTGTTCCGCGACTGCCACGAGGTGGTGACCGTCAGGCGCTACTTGTCCGCCATGGCGTTCAATAACATCACGCGCATTGTGTTCGGGAAGCGGTTCGTGGACGATGCGGGGAATGTCGACCCGCAAGGCGCGGAGTTCAAGGCGGTGATCTCGCAGGGCATGAAGCTGGGGGCATCGCTGAAGATGTCGGAGCACATCCCCTACTTGAGGTGGATGTTTCCGCTGCAGGAGGAGGAATTCGCCCGCCACGGCGCCCGACGCGATGCCCTCACCAAGGCCATCATGGAGGAACACCGCCTGCAGCGCGGCCGCGGAGACCACTTTGTGGACGCGCTGCTGTCGCTGCAGAACCAGTACGACTTGTCCGAGACCACCGTCATCGGCCTCCTCTGGGTAACCATCCACCACCAACCCTCTTCTTCCTTTTCCACCTTTACAGACAACAATGTACTTCTTTTCGTCACCCTGAAGGTGCAGCCATAACACCTGACGTTGCTTGTAGAGACGCATTTTCTAAGTCCTTTTAGTGATACATTGGTGTGCTTCCTCATTCCAAAAACAGCAGCTGTAGTGAACAAATGAAGTTCCTGGAGTGGACAAAAAGAACCGTGGTTCTTTAGGTGAGATTTTCTTATGGGATGTGTTTCTCGCTTGCGGTTGCTCACCCGAAGGCACTGTCCATGCATCCAGGACATGATCACTGCAGGAATGGACACCACCGCCATCTCCGTCGAATGGGCCCTCGCGGAGCTTGTGCTCAACCCTGACATCCAAACCAAAGCTCAACAAGAGCTTGATCAGGTCAGTTGATCACTTACATGTGCACATGTTTCTCCAGAGCTCTCTAACCTCTCTTTTCAGCCTAGTGTTGTAGTGTGTCCAATCATCTTATGTGTGTAACGTCCCTTCGTGCAGGTGGTGGGACAGGACAGGGTGGTGACAGAAGAGGACTTCACCAAGCTCCCGTACCTGCAAGCGGTGACGAAGGAGTCGCTGCGCCTGCACCCGCCGACGCCGCTCATGCTTCCTCACAAGGCCACCGAGGCGGTCACCCTGGGGGGCTACGACGTGCCCCGCGGCGCCACCGTGCACTGCAACGCGTACGCCATCGCGCGCGACCCGGCGCTCTGGAGCGAGCCCCTGCGCTTCCGCCCGGAGCGCTTCCTGGAGGGCGAGGACGTGGACGTCAGGGGGCACGACTTCCGCCTGCTGCCGTTCGGGGCGGGCCGGCGCGTGTGCCCCGGCACGCAGCTCGGGCTCAACATGGTGATGCTGATGCTGGCGCGCCTGCTGCACCAGTTCGCGTGGCGGGTGCCGCCCGGAGGGACGGTGGACCTGGCGGAGCGGCCCGGCGTGGTCGCGTTCATGGCTGCGCCGCTGCAGGCTGTCACCACGGCGCGGTTGCCTTCCCCTTCGTTGTACGCGAGGTGATTGATGGCGAGGATGGAGCAACGGGTCGTTATGGACTCGATCGCTCTTACTGTGTAGGTTTACCCTTTCTGTTCTGTGCTTCACATCAAAGCATAACATTGTAGGCCATGAACCCTATTTATTTGCTTGTGAATTTACTCTTAAATTTTATTTTCTATACAATGCATCTATTGTCTGTTGTATCCTGCTAGTAGTTCCGGCAGCAGCCTTAGCAATGGGCTGATTCTCAAGTATATACGTTTCTTTATGTGAAGATGGTTGGAGTTCAATGGAGACTCTACATTCCATGATTCCTTGAATGGAATGAATGTATAAACTTGTATCATTTCCTCGCACAAGGCAAGGGTGATACTATCACTTCTGAATATCAAGTATTCTAAGGGAATCGTAGCGAGCTATCTATAACTTCCCGATAAACCTAATCATGCAAGTGGACCTCAAACTTCTAATCGCATACCGCACAACCTTCGTATCCTCAGTTTCTAATCTGGTCCAGTCGAACTGTTGAAGGGACAAAATCAAGCTGTATATTCTGAATAACATACAAAAGCAAAGGAAAAAAAATTGTATTTACTGAAGTCGCAACTCTCACAACTAACTTACAAATCGATGTCCGCATTGCATTGCGCATGCTTTGACAAAACGCTGAGAGTTCCTCCCGAACTTAAATCCAAACACCTTGAGTTCGTTACTATACACAAAGAAATTCTCGTGCAGTCCTAGCAATCTATCCTCAATAGTTGATTGCTTGCAAATCAACTTATGCGATCAGGAAGGGGTGAGATCCAAGGTAAGCAAGGGGAGCGCCATTATACTAGCAAAGATTGCCACTATGAGAGCTGTTAACCAAAATGGGAACTTCTGAGAAGGTTTCTGATGTACGCCCTTTCCCTCGACACGACCATTTGTGGTAGAAATCTGGGCATCGGACTTCGCCGTAGGCGTTGCGTTGACCCCGTTTTGCTTCGCTTGTTCCGCTACAGCTTGTTCTGCAGCTCTCTGCCTCTCCAAATGCTTTTCCACGTATTCTGGGAACATTTTGCGAAAAACAGCACTGAAACAAAGACACAACACGAAGTTGTATCTTCAGAAGTATAGTAATAACTACTCTGGGGACTAGCAAAGCATTGACTGATTCATAACTGAGAAAAGAATTGGCAGCTTCACAGTGAGTGGCAGTTCACTGCGTGCTATAAGTGATGGAATAGTTGTTGCTGCCACGTTTAACAAAGAGAATGACAAAAATTAGTATGGCAAATCAGGTACCCCACCTCTTACAATTGAACGCCAGGGAGTTCTGAGCTAAGCGCTGCTTCTCCTCGTTACTAGTTGAAACACTACCCGTGGTAGGCGTGTTGTCCATCTGCAACACAACATTCAAAGTTCAATATAACTCACTCGTTCAATACTTGCTTGGACGACTCTAGATATACCCTTGAAGCAACATGACACCATATGATGCTGGTGGAGAGAGAAAAAATCTATAATTTGAAAAGCAATCCTTCTTGACATATATTGTTTAGAAAAGTATTCAGAAACCTTTTCAACAATATTACAGATTGAACTGGTGGTGTATTCGTCACAGAACTTACCATAAAAGACAGAAGACCTGTCAAAATACTGCACTTCCAAAACCAAATATTTTGTCAGCAACTCATGAGAACAGCGGGCGAGGAAATTGTTACACAAACATGAAGGTCGTGAATACATTGTTATTACAGTATTAAATTAACGGGTCAAATCAGGTAATAAAATGGTTCCAAAGTCAAGAACTATCAGAGTACCAGTAATTAAAATGATAGGAACAAATGAACTCACCTCGAAACGGACCACATTGGATTCCAAGTTTCTGGATGAACTGCAACAAGTTTTGGACCCGTAAAAATAATCAGTTTACCAAAAACCTTAAGATTGACATGCAGAGAAAACAAAGAGCGACTCTGTTAAAGTGCACCTATATTTGTACTGAAAATGGGCTTGCACACTAAAGACACACAACGAACTAGCATAGAAGAGATTAAGGGCACAGGTACGTACAATCACTCATAGACATACAGATTCGTTTCTGAGTTGCAAAGCGCCCATTTGGTGTGATCATACTGCTCCAAAAGAGACCAATGTTTGAATTAGTATCCATAATGCGTTCTAAGGTAAAGGCATAGCAGACTGGACTAAAAAATCAACAAGAAAAATATAGGATGTGTGAACCTGATCCCTGGAGGTTTATATGGATACTCTGATGGAAATTTGACTTTCCCATGATATACACCTCCTGCATGACCACCAAATTCTCGTTCAGGGTCCAGACAACTCTGTAAATTTCACTCACATGCCATGACGAGTTTCAAAACTCGCTACAGGAGAGCAAGGGCACTAAAGCTTGCATACCATCCAGAAACATATTGCCTCCGGCATTTAGCAAAAACTGCATAAAAGCAACAGAAGTTATTACCTTCAAATGGCGTGTTTTCGCTCCCTTCCAAAACGTAGTCTGCAAAGGTCAGAAACCAAAAGCATAATCAGCAAAACGTTCCGAAAGGCCTGCTACTGGTTTCTGGCTATTTGGCCGAGAGAAAGAGCTACACGAACAAAGAGCTACATAACAAATATTTTCATCTACGAGTGGGGGTGAGGGGGGACAAGATTAGCATACGTAAATTGTAGAACAATGCAAAACTTACGCCATTCCAAGATGTCTGTAGGTGATGGTCGCGCCAAAACGTGTGGGACAGGTTCCTGAAAAAGGAAACAATCAATGATTCAACTAACACCAATGTAGAACCGCACAAGCCGAATCACACCGTGAGCTGGTTTCCTAGCTAATTACTGGTAGCATAGCATTTCCTCGGTACATAAGCTGCAGATAAAGAGGCCGGGAAGAACAACGTACATAGGAGCCGAGTTCATCATTGACATTGACAATAAAAGACAAACAGAAAGGTAGTCTACAGATTTATAATTTGCATGAGTCAATTCGAAACTACATAAAAGGAGAAAGATATAATCGTTCCACCACCAAGTGAGATATATATCTTACAACCAGTCAACGAGGATATCCCATAGCTAAAATCTCGCAGACTACACGGGTAATTTACAGTGTCGTGCGCTTACTCTATAACTCTCGATGCAAACGATTAGTATTGTCAAAACTAAAACGACTGTTGATGCAACCGTATAATGCAGCAACTGCTGCACCGCCCTTAAAAAGAAGGCTGTTTCGTCCGCAATAATGATTTCATTGATACTCAGAAGCTGGACTATTCGATCCAGAAAAAGCCGTATTATTACGAGAAGAGTGTGCGGAACACGTATAACAAGAAGAACTCCTCGAGTGAATTTTCTAAAGTTTTGGAGATTCCAACAGCTATGAAGCCGGGAGTGTTATACAAATATTATCACAAGTACTAAACGCACCATCACAAGAATTCAGGCCTGCACTCCGAAAAATCAACAAATCATAACTCTCTGCTTACCAGATGATCATAATTCTCAACAACATGAGAACAAACCTGGACAAAATAACTAAGGCAATAACACAGTCTCCGAGTCTCTGATTAAAGTCCAGATTCCAGTGATCAAACGCAAGAGAATCAAAAATAAAAAACACACTCGCAACTCACAACACGAACCTTGCACAACGCTCGGAACTCCTTCTGCAACCGCTGCACGCACGCTCGTTCCGCCATCCCTCACCACCTCATGCAGGTCAATCACTCTCACCAAACCCTAAACTCCACCTCTAAGAAGCGCTACAAGTCCACTCGTCGGTCTCCACCTCTCCTGCCCCCCTCGCACAGGCTCTCCTCCCTCGCTGCGACAAAACATTCACGACGAAACCCCCGACGAGCGCTCCAATTAGGGCTCTGAACAGAGCACTGCACCAAACCGCGTGAGACTGGCTTCTACGGAACGGCCACAGCCCCGGCCAGAGACGGGCAGTCCGCGCTATGGCGCGGCTCCAGAGCAGGCCGGTGGAAGACGGTGGCGCGGCGATGGCGTGCGAGGGAGCAGAAAAGCTGCATCCAAGACTAGCAACGATAAACAACGAGCATCACCTGACAACAAGCACGCTGCGTCGATTGATACCTGCTCAATAACATGGGACACCTGGTATACCTTATTCGATACCCGGGAAATGCACATGTGATACCCTTAGAGTAAATCGCCGGAGGCTTTGAATATGGCTACTCAATACTGGAAATGTACGGGAGCTCTACGTGGTGATACTTGGGTGATACTCGTGTGATTGGGGGAAGCGTAGGAGGTTCGCCAACGCGTTTTCGTGTGTTGTCGATTGCCAGATGCAAATTTGTGTGACACCCTGATCATGAACAGGTGTTAAATTACTGATGAGGTCGTCTGGACAAGTGTGGGAAGCGCTTTGGGCTGCAACTTAAGAGGGGGTTTTACACTACAGCATCTCCACCGCTGGGACTGAGAACCGGGCAATTTGTCCCTGGATAGCCTTTCGGAACCAGGTCTTGCAGTGAGCATTCAGAGCATCTCAATACCGCTAGCCGAGAGCAGTTTTTTTTTTCCCTGGTAAGCAGCCATCCTTGCTGCCACATATCGTTGTTGATCACACCGCAACTGAGCCGCATCAGATGTCACAGACCATTCCCACTCCGCCAAGTGACAGAAAGAGAGTGGTCATGATAACCGGAAAAGATTTGACGTCGTCCGCCAAACAGAGATGATATTCCGGCCCCATGTCAGATTGCACCATCCCGCCTGACCAGTTAGGTGGCCCCGGCCAGCGCAGTGGGGGGCATCTTCCCTGGAACCCACCAAACCTAGCAAGTCTGCCGGGCTGGGGGGACACGATGGAGGTTCTCCACCGCAGACAAGATTCCCGGTAGACCTGCCCGGTTTGGGGGGTCCAGGTGGCACAACCTCCCACCGCGAGCCCGGGATACTGTTCACCGCAATATAATATGGCGGACATTTCCAAACCAAACTGAATAATCCCGTCATATGGCGGCATCCCTCAAATTCTAACCGGTTCGGTTAACGAATATAGAGTTGACACGTAGAGAGTTGACAGTGGAGAGTTGACATGACCCACAACGACGAAGGATCCGCGAGGCATGCGTGGCTTTTGTAGTGTTTAAAATAAATTTGGAGTTCTGCGGTGCAGGCGATGCGCCTCCTGTGTCATCCGGGCCCGGCGTTTCAATTCGTTTGGCGTTTCAATTTCCCCGGTTTCCAGGCCGCACAGTGGCGATGCTCTAAGAGCATCTCCGCCCGGGCACGTGACGCTAGTAGATTTGCTGAGATGTTGTTCTTTCTTAGAAAACAATGCCCGTTGTAGATGTTTCACTGGAAACCCGTTTAGTCGCGTTGCCGATCCCCGTTCGACAAGATGCTAGATTTCTCATATACCCCGTGCGTCCCTTGAAATTCCTCGTCCTAGTTGCCCACATTTGTGCCGCTACGTGACAATGCAGGAGTAGTTGCCGGACTACTAGACAATTGATGATGGCAACATGCAAGGGTGTTAGACGATTTGGGCCTCTTTGGTAACAGAACTTTTGACATCGTGTGAACAAAACCTCTAACCCCAAGTCTTGTTTTTCTTGAGTACCATTTTCATCAATACTAGTGCAAGAGAATCTTGGCTAGGCTGTATGTAGGCCCGCTCCACCTGGGCATCTCCAGCCCTGACATGGAAATTTTCTCATCAATGGTAGAAATGCTCTAAGATTGAGAGGTTGAATGTTGTTAGCAATTTGATTGGTCTAGAGCCTCAAAGTCGGCCTTTGGGATTTCACAAGAGGGATCGAGATTGAGAGGCCGACGATGTCTAGAATGCCTTCATGGTAGTACCTTTTGAAGGTATTAGAGCCAAGAGTACGGCCACTCGGGACACATGTATGGCCTCAACAAGACATGATATTGCCTCAGGATAGGGTATCGCCTTTGGACAAATATCGCCTTAAGATAGGGTATCGTCTTGGGATAGAATATTACGTTAGAACATGTTATCGCCTCGGAACAGGGTATAACACCATGGTAAAATATTGAGTCCGGACAAGACCTCGCGCTGGGACAAGGTCTAGCGTGGTCTTGAGAAACTACTCTTGTCTCGTCAGGACGTCGGATATGTACACTTTTTACATATAATATTGATTTCTCACTCCAAGGGCTTTCAATACAATGCATGTTATACATATGAATGAATCATTACAAGCAATATTAACTACTAAAATTGTTAAAGATTATCATAAAATTATCAAAAATAACATTGATTGACATAAAAACAATTTAACATTTCTTCATACGGTTAATCTTTTCCATAATTTTCCATTTTAAAGTTCCTTTTGTTAGAATTGACATCATATTCCTTCAAAGAAATTCTTTGAACCAGTAAAACAACACCCCAAACCGCCACCATACTCAAAACCCTCACCAATTCCGAAACCAACACATCCGGGACTTCCAAAACTCGTAGATATCATCGGTTAAAGGACCCGTAACGGCATTGGGTACGCGTCCTAAACCCTAAGTCTCCGCCAACACTAGCTTTCTTCCCGTTTTCTGTCTCGATCTGTTTCCGAGACTCTGAGAGACAGAGCTCCACTCCGACACTCTGAGGTTTGTCTCTACTCTCTACTCTAACGTACCTACCCTCGTCATTTTCATTCTGCACGTACTGCATTCACTTGTTATGTTCTGAGTCTGGCATTGTGGTGCAGTGGGGATTCAACCGAGAGAGGGAGAGACGATGAGCGGGGACGCAGCGGCCGCGCAACCGGCGGGCTCTGCCAAGACGCCCGCGGATTTTCTCAAGTCCATCCGGGGTCGCCCCGTGGTGGTGAAGCTGAATTCCGGGGTGGATTATCGAGGTATTTGTTCGAGGTTGTCGTGTTGTTGTTTGGATTGTTGGAGGCGAGGAGGTTGCATTTAGGGTTTTATGTCTTTTGGAGTTAGTATTGTAGTTGCTGGAGTGGGGCTATCAAAGTGCCATGAGGATAAAAATCAACAAAGCGCATTGGTCCTCTGCAATTGCACCCGAGAAGTTATTTTTCCTTGAGCATTCCTGGCTTCCTTTGTTTCCTTGTTGGCATCAGTATTAGGAAGAAACCTCCCGGTCTTGTGGTGGAATGATTTTCTGTGACTCAAGCAGGGAGTCGTAGATTGCTCTGTGATAGGATATGTAGGGATGACGCAACGATGTTGTGAAAGGGTACTGTAGTTTTTCTCTACTGATTGTGAATCGCTCTGTAGGTATCTTGGCCTGTTTGGATGGTTACATGAACATCGCCATGGAGCAGACAGAGGAATACGTTAATGGTCAGCTGAAGAACAAGTACGGGGATGCCTTCATCCGGGGCAACAACGGTGAGAACGCTTTCTGCTGTGCTTCTTAATATAAGGATCGTTTGCTGATATTCTGCTTCTTCTTGTTTGTGTAAATTGGTAGATGTCATGCCATCATCTTGATGCTAGTAATATCTTATTAGTAAGCTGCTTCTGAATGCCTTTTGTACTTTGACTTAAATAGATTGGTTTTGTGCTGCAGTCCTGTATATCAGCACAACGAAGAGGACGCTAGGAGAGTAGTGCCGAGGTGTGTACAGTGTACGAGGAAGGAGAGGATCGTATCCCTCATGCTGAGTAGCGAGGTCCATATGTACGACAGAAGTTGCCGACTGTACATTTTTACAAAATCAAGCCAACGGGTGATTTGTGTTTACTTCTAGCGAGAGCACACAACGGCACGCTGAGCCAAGTAGATTAAAATTTGATACTATGTTGATTGCCAGCTACTGAATTGTCAGGCTTCTTCAATTACAGGTGTTTATTTTATCCTGCCTAACAAGAACCTTGAAGTGTTTTGTTCAGCGTTTACGTTTTCTTTTCATTTGGAGCATGTTTTTTTTAAGTGTTTCTCTGAGTTGCAGCGGCTACGTCAGGAATGGGGGCTCTGTACCATTGCCTATTCCTTAGCTTATGCCTGTAAGTCGTTACATACTAGCTGAACATCTCGTGTAGGAGTTTTGATCCTCGAGAAGCAGCCCTCTTTTAACAGATTGGCAGCTGAGACCAAACATATCAGCTTTCCAGTCTATAAAGTGATTCAGGTCTATCAAGTAGTCCAGTAAATCTGTTGCCGTGTACACGAATACACCATTGTTTAGTTCAATGCATTCACTATATCAACACAAGTACATCTGAAGATACGGAGGATTGTGTGAAGCTGTTGCTAATTTTGCAAGCAGTAACAGGGAACTGTGAGATCCAAAGCCATCGGTTCAGCTCTGTGCGCATTGGAATCATTCGTTTGCATACAGTAACAGCTCTTGCAGAGGGAGTTTACGAGAAGACCCACTTGAAATCCACAATCATTGCCATCACTCGATGTGTGCACCTGGAAATAACGCAAGAAAATCCAGAACTTGGAGTTCTCTAAGCCAGCAGATGGTCAGCAGCTTGCCACGACTCAGCGCGGCTCTTGATGGCGTCCACAAGCACTTCCATCCGCATTCCGCGACTGCCCTTGACAAGCACAGCGTCTCCAGGACTAATGAACCTCGCCAGATGGTTGATCAACGAGGAGGTGTTCCGGAAGGCGATGACATCATTCCTCCCCTTAAATGCCTCCGCCGCCTCGGAGAAGCAAGTGCCCACAACAATGACCAGATCCAGCTTGAAATCGACGCAAAGCTGCAGAATCTCCCGGTGCGACGCCAGCGAGATACCGCCGAGCTCCAGCATGTCGCCCAGCACCGCGACGCGGCGGGCGGTGTGCACGGACTGCAGCAGCTGCAGCGACGCCTCCACGCTCACGGGGTTGGCGTTGTAGCAGTCGTTGATGAGCAGGAGCTGGACGTGGCCTGCAGGCCCCACGACGTCTTCCACTCGACACCTCATGTCCAAAGGCTGAAACTGCGACAGGGAGGAGGCCACGGAGTCCAGCGGCACGCCCAAGCTCGTCGCCACTGCCGCGGCGGCGCAGGCGTTCGTTGCTAGGTGAAGACCCGGGCTCGGAATCTCGAACTCCACCCTCGTCACGGAGCCGTGCCTCTCCACATTCTCTGCTACGTGCTCGAGAACGACGTTCACGGCGAGTCCTCCGTTGGTGGCTTTCGCAGCTACCAGCCGCATGTCAGACCCTTCTTTTCGCCCGAATCGCACCTGAACTCGCCAACACTTCCTTTCAGCACCACAACGGAAATGACTGCATGGTTTATGTAATCCAATATAATTCTGATGGAGTTCTTGTATAAAACTATGAAAATAAGGTTTAACACAAATTCAAACTACATCATGAATTGTCATATTGAAATCATATCTCATCGTTTAGGATTCAAATTGATCGTTCAACCCGATTTTCCTCGATTAGTGTCTGAAAATAATGCAAGGTTTATAAAAATGACATGCTCATGGCCACGCAGAATTGGTTGCAGGATTGATTGCAGAATAAAAAGTAGGGATGAATGACCCGACCACTCGCACGCCAGCAGGGAGAGGCAGCGCCATGATGAGCGGGTCGTCAGCGTTCACAACGCACAGATCACCGGGACGCGCGTTGCGGAAGATCTCGCCCTTCACCGCGGCGACCTCGACCAAGCCTCCAGGAAAATTCTCCATATGCGCAGGTCCAACGTTCAACACCACCCTGATATCGGGCCTGGAGATCTCCGCGAGCTCCAGGATCTCCCCGGCGTGTGACATCCCGATCTCCAGCACGCACGCGACAGAGCGCGAGGGGATCCTCAGCAGCGTGAGCGGCACACCCACATGGTTATTAAGATTCCCGCGCGTCTCGTGCACATGGCCGCGCAAGCCGCGCAGTGCGAGCGCCGTCATAGCACGCGCGGTCGTTTTTCCAACGCTCCCCGTGATGCCCACCACGGGCCCCCAGAAGCGCCCGCGCACGTCCGTGGCGAGCGCCTGGAGCGCGCGCAGCGTGTCGCCTTCCACGCGCACGAACCCGCGCGACCACCCCGACGGGACCTGATTCGCCACCACGCCCGCGCATCCTCGCTCGTGAGCTTGCTGCAGAAACCCATGGCCGTCGAAATTGTGGCCTGTGAGGGGGACAAACCACTGCCCGCGACGCAGCACGCGCGTGTCCGTGCTCACGCTCCCGGCGCGCCCCTCCGCCACCACTTCGCCGCCCGTTGCGTCCGCGATGGCCTGCGCGTCCCACACCACGCCGCCCTCGTCGTCGTCGTCGTCCTCCCAGCTCCCCTTGCAAACCCTAATCTCCTCCTCACCCTTGGAAACTTTGGCTGCGACATGCTGCATCCGCAGCGTCAGGCGGGAGATTTGTGGCATGCACACTTGGTGGCTTCTGCACCGAAAGCTTGAGGTCGCTGACATCCGCAGCAGATTCGGAGCGCGCACAATCGTCGTCATGGTCACATGAAAGCAGCGCGCGCACATGAAGAAGAGTGAGCAAGCCGTAGCGATCCCCGTCGAGTAAGCCTGGGAAGAATTCGGGCATGCGCCTCATGCCATGTTCACATGACCGGGTGCACATGAGCACAACGCACATGGGTGCGAATGGAGCTCGTTCGGAGTCCAACCCGCTGCCGACGCGGCGCGGGTTCCCCAACATGCGTGACCACATTCTCTGCCTGCCCACATTTTCTTACTTGTTGCTTCACCATCTAGTTTTGAGTCGTGTTTTTTATCAGAGACTGACACTGAGTAGCTGGACAATCCAGAATGATCTCAATAGTGGCGTATCAGTTTTATCTAGGATTCAATACCTACTCGTGAATGGGGGAAACTGGTGGAGGTCAAGGAGAAGAGCACAAGATAGTGATCATTTGAATGAAGGCCTGACCTCCATAGTTCGGCATAACTACGAACATTCCACTTTATACAGCCATCAACATCTGGAATGGTAACCAACCCAGCTGCGCTGTCAAGTTTACAACGTGAAAAGATTCGCCCGACCAACGATGTTATACTTCATACACAGAAAGCAGGAGCTATCAACAACTGCCTCCAGGTAAGTACGTGAAAGGGAAAAGACAAGTACAACTTTGACCTTTATATACAACGCCAGCATGTGAGTCCGAATATTGAAACCGTACCAGCAAAGCGCTAATGGCAGCCTCGGAGTCAAACCCAATGAACGAGCCTCTATTGAAGTTTCACAACAGAGGCCATTCCTCGTCTGTTTAACTAAAACAGGTCACCTGATATTACATTGATCTCAGGAGGAACCTCGTCTGACTACGCCTTCGTAATCAACCCAGAGCTACCGACACAGCTAAATAGCACAGTTACAAGAGAAGGAAACCTCCACATATCATCCTACATGAATGTCAGACTTCCATGTCAATAGCCTGTCAACTGAAACGTTCCTCACCTAGCCAGAACAAGGATCCCCAGACCAAGAGCAACCATCAAACGCGGAGTATCTGGAGCTTGCTGGAGAATGCTATGGCCACCCAATCTGGTTGAGTTGACGACCATTGCAACTGATTGATCTCCGCCCCTGCCGTATACGCTAATATTGGGTCCAAGTTGCCTTCTACGGGCTGGCTGATCGACGACAGATCCCAAATAAGAGCCTGCATACAACGTAACCAAATCAATCGTGAAATTGCATACATGGAGCAGACGATCAGCAGTCGAGTACAAAGGCAACAGAGAGGATCTCATTCCACTTGATATTGTGTCCTCAGTTCAGATGACTACCTGAGAATCATCTCCAGCCGTGCAGATGTGACAAGGACTATGGGGAGCCCACGCCACAGAGTTCACGCATGCTTGGTGCCTTTGCAGCTCTGCGACTGGCACTGTCGGCACACGGATGTCCAGCACCACAACTTTGGAGCTGTCCATAAGGATGGTGGCCATGTACCGGGGGTCTTGCTTGTTCCATCCCAGCCGCAGAAGAGGCGTGTCGGGTTGTGTACTCTCGTAAATAATGGTCGAATGCTCCTTGTCTCTCAAATCAAACACACGGACGGATCCGTCGGCAGACACTGAAGCAAACACGCCAGCGCCTCCCCACGCAATGTCGTACACTTCTTTGTCATGGGCTATCAGTTGAGTGTCCACGACTTCCTTCTCAATGTCCCAAATCGTACATGTCGTATCGATACTCGACGTCCCCAGACGCTTCGGCTCAGCCTCGTTCCAATCGAACGAAGTCAGAGGGGCGCAGTACTCGCTGTACTTGTTATTGTTCAGCAGACTCTTCAGTTCCACCCTATCATCGTGGATCTGCCCAAAAAAACAATCTCGTCAGAGTCGACGAACAACGTGACTGTTCCACAATCTGAACCCACAATAAATATCGAACAGACCCGTTAGGCTCAAATGCCAGACCTAGCTCTGGTTTGCAAAAACAAGGGAAGAGAAGGCAGACAGAATAACGAACACACAGACACTTAACAGACGGGATAAAGACCCTGCTCTACCATGGGACAAAGGCCGCCATTCTTGTTCACATACGACACAACTCAATCACCACATGCAGAAAGCAAAACACACCTGCCATATGCGCAGATAGTCGCCCGTGGTAGCGAGCAAGTCCGGCTTCTGACACTCTTTGTCCGGAATGAACATGATTTTCGTGGTAGGATACGGGTGCTCGAAAGACAACTTGGGGTCGGCCTTGAAGTCGCACGTCTCGTCATCCAGCTGCACGATCTCCACCTTGTTGCGATGGTCTTCAATAAAGGACCCGATCGCCAGGCGCATGTTCTTGTCCTTGCGAACGCTCCAGTTCATGCCATATATAAGCCAAGGCGCCTCATAAGTGTAGATTTCCGACCTGCGCTGGGGCTCCTGCCCATACATGTCCATCCCCGAATCATGCGCCATGGCTCCACTCTCCTCGATCAACGAATAAATGCGGCCGAAAGAGGAAACTGCATACTACCAAAATCCTGCCACCACCAAAAACACCAGTCAACCCCACGCTCACCAAAAGCTAGTCCATCACATCGACGGTTCAAAATCCAGCTGACCTCGCCACAAAACCCCCCGTGAAAAAACGCAACTCCTCCTACGCTTCAATCACCATCTCCACCAAACCCTACAGACCTCCAAACCCCACAGCCCTCCAAACTCCACCAATGCCCGCTGCGACCGCTACAACGCCCACGGAGCGGCTGCCCGCCGGCATATGCGAGGTGAAACTCCCGCGCAGCACTGCAATTACGAATCGGAACGCGAGACGGAGCACGGAGCCGGAGCGCGCGAGAAGGGAGTCTACGGAAAGGCCGCAGCCGCTGCTACGAGAGCCTGGCAATGGCGGGACCGAGAGGGTGGCGGAGATGGCGCGGAGAGCTCCGCGGGCGGCCAGCAATCGCACACACGCAGCAGCGCCGTCTTCGTCGTCGTCGTAGTCGTCGTCGTCGTAGCTGTCTTGTTCGCCTTCAAGTGTTTCGCGACTCGAGACGTTGTCTCCGTTCAACCGCGGTCGCGTAGAATTTATTTTTTCCTCTGCCCGGGAATTACCCCTTTTTTTACCCGGAAGTGCCCACTCGGATAAAAACTCTCTTTTCTTGTACCCCACATGAAATTCCGAGGCCTACGGGTATCACCTAGGTATCTAGGACGCGGCGACATGTGGCATTTGCTTTTATTGTTATATTTGAATTTATTCTTCATTCTGCGATTTTAGTTACTTTGGTTACACTTTTGCTACCCATTGGAAGACGACGGGTTGGTTTGTATATTAACTACACTCTCTTGTTCAATTAGCATTATCTGTGGGTAAGGTTTAACTTCATGTAATACTTGTTTAAATTTAATCTTTTCATCGAGAGCAATATTTAAGGAGTGTTCTACGGGGTGGTTAGTTTCGTACAGAATTCATTCAGAATGGAGAATGTCCAATTCTTTTGGGAATTTTCAAGAGGTTTGTCCAGGTAATACCCATGTACGGCCAAGGTGATGCCCGTGGAGTGCCTAGATTATACCCATGTAATGTTTAAGTGGTACTTAATGTCCGAGCCATTGTGATTTAGAAAAATGATTAGTTTGGCAGGTAGTGTCTGAAAGTGACTACTTTGTATGGTATTTGCATGGAACCTTTATACGTATATTTATTTATGGAAAGTAAAAAGTTATTGCATTTTGATACCAATTAGCATGGATAGCACTAGTTGAACAACATTGTACAATCTAACCTTGATAATATCACCCTTGTTAGTAGCACACCTTGATATTATCACTCATTGAGCCCTTGAAACCAATCTTTTTAGTTCAAAAATCATCATTTAATATCCCTGTAACTCTCAGTAATATGACTTTCTCTACTCAAAATTTGTAGAGTGAGTGTGACAACAACAAGAGGTGGACGGATGAAAAAGCTTTGAAACTACGGAAAATCCAGTTACTCTCCAATAATCCCTGATTCTTTTGTTGTACTTGTGGATAACTATGGGAATCTCTTTATTTGATGCCTGTCTCTGATCAAATCATTTGCAAGTGTGTCTTGTGGACAACTGTGAGAATCTCGTTACTTAGTGCTCGACTCAGGTCAAATCATTTGAAAGTTTGTCTTGTCGATAATTATGAGATCTTTTTTACTTGATGCATGACTCTGCCCAAATCGTTTGGAAGTTTATATAGTGGATAACTATAAGACTCTCTTTATTTAATGTTTGATTGTCATCAAATCATTGGTCAAATCATTTGAAAGTTTGTCTTGTCGATAATTATGAGATCTTTTTTACTTGATGCATGACTCTGCCCAAATCGTTTGGAAGTTTGTATAGTGGATAACTGTAAGAATCTCTTTATTTAATGTCTGATTGTGGTCAAATCATTGGTCAAATCATTTGAAAGTCTGTCTTGTCGATAATTATGAAATCTTTTTTACTTAATGCATGACTCTGGTCAAATTGTTTGGAAGCCTGTGAGATCTGAGATTGTATGATTAGCCAACTAGTTTGTAATCTGGTATTCTATCTTGTGGATAACTGTGAGATTTTTTTTACTTAACGCCTGAGTCTAGTCAAATCATTTGGAAGTCTATCTCTAAGATGGTATGATAAGCCAACTAGCTTGTACTCTGGTGTAAGCCATTGAAGATAAGATTTTTTTAGCGCAACGTCAGGCAGGGGGTTGTATTTGAGAGGACTACAATGTTGCAACCACGTGTTGCCACACTAAAGTTTTTAAAAGCCCTTTCCAACTACTTTATAAAAAATATAAGAGTACATTTATTCTATTTTTAACAAAGTTTAACATTGTTTCAAATGAATTTTTTTAAACCTTGACCATATGTAGAAGTTCTATTCACAATTTGTACCATTAAACATTAAAGGGACAAGGATGCACAATATTTGTCTTGAGCCTTGGATAAGTGAAAAGTAAAACTACACCAAAGGTTTTATTTACATTACTCATTACAAGCACCTTTACTTAATGGTACATTTATTTATGTTTTCACTTTTGGTTCTCTATCCTCCTTGCTTTATCACATTATACATAATCCTCTAAATCTAATATTATCAAATATGTCACACCTTGTTTATATCACGTTTCTGCGTAAAACAAAGGGTGCGATATTATCAAGGTTAGACAATATTCTCTACTCATGTCTTTGAGCTCATTTATGGTAGAGCATCCCATAAGATCCAAGTGCACAAAATACAAAACACCCATCAAAAGATAAAACCAATTAAATCCAGAATACCTATGACCTTTGTTTTATTTAAAAATATTTATAAATCTAATTACTTTTGCAACAAAGTAAATTTTCATTATTACAAAACAATGCTCAAGAGCTCAATTATTTGAATCCTTCATTAAAAATTGTTGAATCAAGTAGACATTAGCATTCAAAGGCAACGTTAAAATGTGTTTTAGCTCGTAAAAGTATACGAGTTGTAGAGTTCTAATGGCATTGAATTGAATCAAAGTAAATTGTAAATTTCTTGATTTACATGGCAAATGTAAGTTTCTTGATTTTCATTCTTCTTTACCCCTAAAGACCAAAAGTTCCATGGCATGCTTTTGCAAATCTTAGGCATGTTTGCATAATTACAAACTATATTTCTAACTCTTAAGATTTATATGAAGATGCAAGAACATAAGAGCTACTTGTGAATACAATTTATATCATCATTGTACCTGTAGAAAAATAGTTATGCTATCTCTAAAAAAAATGTTGACAAGAGGCAATTGGCCAACTTCAGAACATTTGCTAACATCTTTTATTATCTTTTGGTACAAGTCAGTAAAAGATATTAATTTATTTGAGATTGTCAAACAAAAATCTTCTATAGTATAAAACTTTCAGTACAAGACAAGTCAAAGTTCAAGTCTCACCTTTTTAAGCCAAGGTGCCAAAAATATACTTTCATCTCTTCATAGAAGTTGGAAATCATGATTTTCTTCCTTTATCTTCAAGAGGAAGCATGAACTTCATTATGACCATTGAGATTTCTAAATTTCATAAAAATGGACTTATAAAATTGAAAAAGGTGTCTTTGTGATTTTTGAACCTCTCATCATTTCTTAATTTTTTTGAAAATGCTTCAATTTTCTTCTACCTCTAAAAATTGATTTGTACAAACTAACATAATGAAAATTGTGATGTTAAGAGAATTAGAATTTTTGCACTACAAATTCAAAGTTTGCTAATTCTTGAAATGCAGGAAGAACCAATATTTTTTTTCACTTCAAACTTGATAATATTTCAAATTGTGTGGGAATAATTCATGGACATTTGTGAGCAAGTAGTTTTAGTAGTACAGATTAGGATCTTATGGTTGGAAAGGGAAATGAAGGCTTCTTAACTTTCTATCATTACGCTAGTTTGAGTAGTTCCAAAGTACTTTTTGGTAAAAAATAGTATAGAAATCTAGGAGTTAATATTACTACACGATGACCTCGTTTCAATTTTAGTTTAGATTTTTTTTAAATACAACTTTAAAAAGTTTCAAATGATATTTTTCAAATTGCCTTTAAGATATTTTTCTTTTGTAACCTTATTAACATATTTATCAAATATTTTATAGTATTCAAAATTAAAAATACATTGCTTCAGTAGATAAATATTTTCAATTGATTTAGATTTTGACATTTTATTCTAGAGTTGGTACTCTAAAAGGTTAAGAAAATCTAAATCCATCTTTACATACATTCAAATTTTAAACTTTTACTTTATAGTTCAAAAATTTGAGCTCAAAAAATGGAAAGATACATTTTCTTTAAAGGCTATTATTGTTAAATATTATTTTTATGATTGAGCATGACCAAATTTAAATATAACAAAAGTATGTAATGTACCTTAAAAATGAAAGGTAACTATTATGATTTAACAAAACCACTATAATATGTACTATTCAATAACCACATAACTTGCACAAATCGATTTAATAGTAAATATCCATTCATTGTTGTGAAAAAAGAGCATGTTCAAGTATTGTCACTGCATTAATAAAAAATCAAAGACCCCAACAAAAGCTTTAGAGGTTTTTCTATTGACCTCTTTTTTCTTTTGGGTGTTGATTTTGGCGAATGTCTTTTAATTGGATTAATGTGGATCGTGCGAGTGGAGGCAATGGAAGGGACCAGTGAGTGAGCTCCGTAATTCCTGGTGAGGGGAGGCAGGGGGACTTAGCCTGTGAGCTGCAAACTGCGAGCGATAGGAGGTGGCTGGCCCTATCGTGAGCCCTCGTAGTGTGCAGATCCGTGGTAGTTTGGTGAGATTTGAGATGCAAAGTAGCCGAGTTGGATGGCTCAACACCAGATCTGAGGAGAGGAATTGAAAGTTGTTCCAAGTAGATGCAGATCTGTGCAAAGTATGCTTTGAAGCGGGGAACTTAGTGTTGAGGTCAGATCTGCAGTCACTTAGAGCACACAGAAAACGACTCGCCCCAGTTTTGGAAGTACAAGGATCGGATCTGGAACCCTCTCCAACAAGTCTCCCCTTTCCCAACCCAGGATCTCAAGTTTGAAGATAGAGAAGGCACCATTCAACACTGCTGCAACGCAGCTCCAAATCGCCATCACAGGCTATACCTTACTCCTTCACTTATTGCAAATTTTCATTAGTAGAATTAGATTCCTTTTATGTTATATGCAGCCGTGATTTCACACTCGTATGTTTTATCAAAAGTAACAAGTGTAGTAGCAGCAACGTTGCCTGCAGAGGATGCGGTACGGCAACAAAATTCAGAACGAGGAACATACTATGCAGCAGAGCTGCCCTTTGTCGCATCAGAGAAGCAACAAATTCTACAAAGGCGAGGAGCACATTCCGAGCATCAGCGAACCTTACATAGACAAGCAGCACACGCCGAAGCAGTAGAGCTGGAAGGAGCAGAGCTGACCTCAATCATTACGAAGACAAAGCAGGTAAGTTAGATCGCCTAAACCCTTACTTTCATTTCATCTTTCCTTAGCCCTCCTCCACTTGCAACAGGTTCCCCCTCCCTCCCATCGCCCCCACCCTCCATTCTCTCCCAGCTCTATCTCTCCCCTTCCTCCCCCCTCCTCTCATTCTCCCCCTCTCCCCCTATTCACTGCACCCACAGCTATCCCTCCTCACTACCCCCCCAAACACACCCAGACTCACCCATAGCTCTTCCCCCCCTCTACCCCTCCCGAACCCATCTTACAATAACCCCAGGTCAACCCCCTCCCTTATTGCCCGGAACATACCGCTCATCGAGGACAGACCCCCCCTCCTATAGATCTTCTCCTTACCAACCCCCTCAGATCCCACCTCGCACCTCTCATCTCTCCAGTACCTGCCAGCACCTCCCCACTATCCCCCCTCCCGACCAATACTATCCCCACTATCCCCCCTCCCGACCCTCCCAACTCACATATCACACACAGCAAACACCTTCTCCCTCGCAGCCCCTCCTCAATATAGATAGTAACCCTTTCCTTCCCAGACCCTCCCAGTACCAAATCCATGTTATCTACAGCTCCTCTCCCTCCCCATCCTCACGAAATTCTCACACCCCCCTCCCCAAAAACGTGAACTATATCCCCTCCACAGAGACCCACCCCTATTCTCCTCCCCATAAATCAAGTAGCTCCACACACACCCCGTCACCAAGGCACACTCACACACCCCACTCCCGCAAAAAGCACACTCACTCCCCTCCCAATAATACCCACTGTCCAAGAACAAGTGAATACCCCCCCTCCCCATAAACCCTGCAGCTCCCCTCTTCCGGCATTCACCCTCTAGAGACAAGACGAACCCCCTGCCTTCAACAACAGAAGACGGACATTACCCAGCAGCCTAGAGAACCCCACACCCCGAAAACAAACTAAAATCCCGCCCCGCAGCCAAGCAAACCCCCCACCCCGCAGTCAAGCAGCCTCCCCCGCCCCGTAGCCAAGCAACCCCCCCGCCTCGCAGCCAAGCAAACCTCCCGCCCCGCAGCTAGGAGAAGCCCCCGCCCCGTAGTAAGGAAAACACCCCCCTCATAGACAAGACAACCCCACTTCCCACATGCAAGAAAAACCTAATGCCGCACAAGCAGGGAAACCCCGAAACCAACAATCAGAAGATCCCAACACGAACCAAGAGGAAACATACACAAACTGAGAGGAACCAGACCCCCGTGGTCCCGAAAGCTCCCCCCGAGACCTGCTCCCAGCCTGGCGAAGTAGCGACCCCGCTCCCTGAAGACATAGGACATAACGACCTAGGAAAGTTGCGACCTGATTCCCAACGGCTTCCCCTGTGACCTCCCTGTCGCCCTTCCCCAACCCATGACCTCCCTACTTACAACCCCCCCTCCCTTCTCACGACCCCCCCGCGACTCCCACTTTCCCCTACGACCTCCCTCAATTACCTCCCTTCCACTCCTACCTCCCTCACAAACCTCACGACCCCCTTCACAAGTCTTGAGACCTTCCCCCCTTGCTATAGCGACCTTCCTCTTCCACATAGTAACCTACTCTCAAGCCAAAAGTAGTGCATTAAGGTATATGGGGAGCATAAAAAGACTCCTCAACTTCAATGAGAAGATGGACGAAGACACAACGTTGATTGAAAGGATATCAAGACAAACCAGTGGAACCCCTACCACAAGCAAGAAGATGAAGAATGTTATGATAGAAGAAAATCCACCGCATATCACTCAACCGGTAAATGCGAATTTTAAGTTTTGGTTGGGATACCCGACCATGGAGGCTCTTGCTATTGAAGGACTCCAAGAACTCTGTAGTGGGGAAACCTCCGAAGACATGATAACAAGAGGATTGAAGGCGGAAGAGGCGGAGGAGGCAAGCATGGCAAAGGTGGCTTTCCCTCACATCCCACAACTCCTATATCCAAGCACAAGAAATGGAGTGGAGGGGCAACACTACAACATCATCCAACTCCCCTTTGATATCACCATCAACACCTCCACAGGTTTGGCTCTCGATTTCCACATTGCAATACACTTTGAACCTCCTTCCTCCCAAATCATGCATGATGAAATTAAAGTAATGGTCACAAAAAGACTAGAAATAATGGGTATAGAACTTGGCAATGACCTCATTGACCCTATCTCAATTCAATGCTTGAGTGTCAAAAATGCGGGAAAGAAAGGTGTATGGGCGGGGACAATTAAGCTACACTTGCTTAAACCCGAAATTGATGGTATCTTGATGCTTAAAAGTCTTAGACTCTTCATTCTTAAGCTAGATGGTCACAATGTCATTGGAAAGATTTGTAAGAGTTACCAAAATATTGCTAGGCATTCTAACCTCTCTGTCGAGGTGAAAAGTGATAACTTGAAGGGTATTTCGGCCAATAATCTTTTCAAGGACGCCCTCTTGAATAGTTTTCGAAAGGGGCAAGAGTTCAAGATTACCGGAGTCCAAAAGGGCATTGATGACACCCATGCATTTATCATGACCACCACACCTCAACAAGCAAAGAAGATTCAACTACATCAAGTCACCACACACCACGAGGTCATGCAAGCCAAACACATCACCGGAGGGAAGATTTCACAAGAAACTAAGGCTAAAAGGGATGCCTTAACTCTAACCCTCTCTCCTTTACCTATCCTTCTGAGTGTTTGTGATACAAGTGATGCCATTCGTAAAATCATTGGTGACACTAACACTAGATCTGTTTGGTTTCATAAAGAATGTGGTACTAGGCACAATGGTAGTGCTAACGTACATTGTACTAACCCAATTGTTTACAAGCAATTTGTAAACAAGACCTTTACCATGGGAGGGTACCTTGTAGAGTTTGCACCACACCAGAGGAGTCTAGAAGGTACGGAGCCCCCGTCCAAAGAGCAAGTGAAGTTATTTGGATTTGATGACGTTAACGCCGCCATGGTCAACACAGTAGAGACCTTCAAGATACAAGAATCCTCATCCAACATCACCAAGCAAGACGTGTTGGAGATTGTTGAGTCGGTTATGGAGGAAAGCAACAAGAAGATGAGGAAGGAGACACGAGAGTATGCCGATCAAAAACATGAAGAATTAAAGACCCAAATGATGAGCATCCAACAAGCAATGAGTGCCGCGCTTGCTTCAATGCAAGCCATCACGGGAAGTATGGCTACACCCATGATTGAAGACAAGCTGCCAAACATGTAGACTTCAAGGAATACACGGTAATTATCATTGACCATACACTATACCGAATACATACACTAAAGTCTAGTATAGACTATGGATATTATACTAGTACACTATGCGTAGTAGAGTACAATCATACACGTGTACATAGGGTATATGAATATTGTATTACACTCTGTATTCAATACAAATACATCATTTTATACAAAGGGGAATACATATACACATATTCAAATACATATATCTATACGGATACCAAAATACATACAAATACAAACTCTCAAAACATACATAGAAATACTTATACATACACAAATAAAAACACTACCTACAATACACATACACATATACACACAAACATAAACACACCACACATCACATACATAAAAGGATGCAAAAATACAAACCAATACCTACACATTAAGACTAACACAAACCAAAATACACAAACATTCACCAAACCAATTAACAAAAAAAAAATACAAACCAACACACCAAAACAAAAACAAAAACAAAAACCAAAGAAAATTATCTCAAGGGAAACCCCCCCAAAAGAAAGAAAACATAACACTCACACCTTCTCAAACAAGGTTTATGTAGTAGTGTACAAACATACACCCGTATATGGGGCATATAAATATTGTATTAGTCTTTTTACTCAATACAAATACACTATCCTATACAAAAGAGAATACATATACACATACTCAAATACATATACTAATACTAATACCAAAACACATACAAATACAAACCCTCAAAAAATACATATAAATACATATACATATACAAATAAAAATACTACCTATAATACACACACACACATTTACTCCACCACATACGAAAAAAGATGCAAAAATACAAGTCAAAATCTACACATTAAGACTAACACAAATCAAGATACAAAAACAAACACCAAACTAATTAACAAAAACAACATACAAAACAATAAACCAAAACAAAACAACAAAACTAAGAAAACCAATCCAAGGAAAACCCATCCAAAAGAAAGAAAACATAACACTCACACCCTTCAATACGAGGATAAATTCAAAAACAAAATTAAAAAATATACTAGAAAAACAAAAAAACATATAAACACTAAACATAATACCAAACCACCACATTATAAACTACTACTAATACTCGGAGGAGACATAGAAACCAACCCAGGACCTATGCCAAACATACTAAAAAGACATCCAATACAACACAAAAAGAATGCCAAAATATATTTCATACCAAACACAATAAAATTACAACCGGAATATAGACATATTGCCCAATCATTTGCACCTATAATAAAATCCACACATATTGCCCAATCATTTGCACCTATACTAAAATCCACACATACACTACACCTATCATACGCCAACACACATCCACACATTACCCAATATATACAACAACAAAAGGAACACCCCTCACCACATATCCTACACGCCATAGTAACTACAATCCACCCACATATAGACGAATGTAACCTCCTATTAAATCAACAAAGCCCAAACATAACTCAATGGACTAATGCACTACTAAACTCCCTTGCTAACCTACAAAACCCCCCCGAAAGGCACATTAACACCCCACACCCTTATATATCATTCATTGAAAATAACCAAAATATTATAAACCATAAAACATCAATACATAAAGAACTATATGATTTTATACACAATCATCATATACCACCATCACAAGAAACTATAAAACAAAAATTTCCATACCTTCCCAACAATCTAATTATTGAAGCACTAAAATGCCTTGACCAAATACTAGAATATACCCACCCACCCCCCCCCACCCCCTTACCTACGCTCACAAAACCAAAACAATAATCCAAATCAAGAAAATACATATATAATCACATGGAATGCCTCCTCTCTAAACACCGCCCTTCCTAGTTTACAAAATCTGGTTACAAATACAAACACACCGCCAGCCATTATAGTTATACAAGAAACAAAACTATCCGCCACAAAATCCACAAAATACATACAAAACTTATTTCAAGACTATAAGCTCATTTTCAACAATACACATGCACTTACAAGATGTATTCAACAACGGAGACCATACACACCGGGAAGAGGTGGTCTCCTCACACTATTACATAAAAAATATGCTTTCCCGGGGAACATAAAAAAAATCCCCACCCCAATGCACATATCTCCTTACCCTCAAATAATCAAAATCGCTAATTATCCACTACAACCATGGCTAGTCCTCCACATGTATATGCCATCATACCCCGAAGATACTAGATTCATTAATGACATACAAAACACTACCACATCCCAAATAAATAACAACCCCAACCTCACATATATACTATGCGGAGACTTTAATAGAGATATAGCTTTAATTGAACGCCAAAACGGAAACCATAGCACCCCCCTCCAAACCAGAGACTACCAATGGCGCCACTTGACAAAAAGTTTAAACTTCACTTACATAAAAACCGATACACAGTTCTCTAGACAAGGTGGCTACAATTATAGCGATTGGAGCCTAATAGATGGATTTTATATAAATACCAACAACAATACACAATACATCTCTACAACAAACAAAGATGTTATTCTCAACTCGGACCACACACCTCTATATTTACACATACCAAATAACACCTTAATTAATAGAACACCCACAATCCTAAACAATGACACTATACGCATACTCAACCACATTCCAAAAGACAAATTAGAAAAATTCAACACAAAATTCTTTGAAGAACGATCCATGCTAATAGACTCCCTCATAAATACTCTTGAAAATAACAATCAACTATCACGAGTACAATGGCAAGAAGCATGTGCAATCCTAGATACACTCATCAAAGAAATCTCCAACACACTAGAACAAACTTGTAGAGCCCACCCAACACCCCAATTGACAAATAGAACATCTCAACAAGGAGGCTATCTACCACGCAAAATCTCTAAAACTTGGAAACAACATCTTACTACATACCATGTTATACGGAAAACTATAAGACTGGTAAAAAACAATCCTCAATGGCGCAACCACCCTATATGTAATGAACTACTAACTCAACAACATACCTAAATTCCCACCCCACCGCCTCCGGATATGCCCCATGATACATGGATAAATGATATTGTACTAATCGCAAAAAATGCCAACATACAAGACAGAAAAATAACCTCAAACACACTAAAGATAACATCAAAAAAGCCATCTCAAAATATAGACAAATATATGAAATCAGTCCTAAGAAAATTAACAGAAAAGTCTTTAAAAACCTAGAATTTCCACCACTAGATTGCATCAAAGATCATTTTAATAACATTCTAACTAGCCCCGAAGACATTGCGAATGAAATATTCAACCAACAAACAAAAACCAATAGACCAACAGTACCAACATGTAACTACCAACCACAACATCAAAACAAATGTACATGTGCAATATGCCAATACCCATGGCATGACCTAGATGGATATACCCTGGACAAAAGAGGCGAACCAGAAGTCCCACTACATCAACACCTTAACAGAGCCATATACGATACATGCCTCCAAAATCTTGGTAACAACAAAGCCCCAGGCCTAGACCGTCTACCAAATTCAATACTCAAAAACATGCCTTCAAGATTTCACAAATTACTATTCCTATTCTTTTCTCACTGCTATAAACAAAAACAAATACCGACCTCATGGAAATCAAGTACAACAATTTTACTATACAAAAAAGGTGACCCATCTATACTACCCAACCATAGGCCAATTGCACTAGCTAACACAATATACAAACTCTTCACTAGTACACTCACCGCTATACTATCCGCATACGGTGAAAAATTCAAAATCCTACATGATAGTCAAGAAGGATTTAGAGCAGAGAGAAGTACCGCTAGACAAATACAAACTATAATAGCCGCACTAGAAGACGCAAAATTCACCAACCAAGATATATACATATTATACGTGGACTTTAAAAACGCCTCTGGCTCAATAGACCATGCCCGACTACTAACAATAATGACGGACCTTGGCTACCCAAAAGACGCAACTACACTTGTAGGAAATATCTACCCCCAATCATCCACTTACTATATCGGTGAATATTTTGGGAAAAAAAAATCTATACCCATACAAAGAGGAACCATACAAGGAGACACCCTTAGCCCATACCTATTCATTATATTCTTAGAACCACTACTCAGATGGCTAGAACGAGGCAACAACGGATACACGTTTGGCACATCACAAGTCACAATAAACTCTGCCGCATACGCACATGACGTCGCCATCATAACTAACAAAATCAAACATATACAAATACAACTCAATAAAATTGATAGATATTGTACATGGGCTGATATGGATGTAGGAGTCCCAAAATGTGCCGCTACTGGATGCCCAAACAAATCCAAATTAAACCCTACTACTTTCAAAGCCGTAATGCAAGCCTCTAACATCAATTCCCGCAATCAACCGATCCCCACACTATACCAAAATGAACCATACATATACTTAGGTACAAATCTTGTCCCCTCACTAAAATGGAAAATCCAAATTCACACTACAACCACAAAACTCATCAAATAATGCAAAGAACTAACAACATGCCCGACCACCATGAAACAAAAAATTAAAATGATTGATACCGTCCTACGCCCAGGTGTGGCATACAGTTTCTACGGTGCACCATACTCTATGCCAACTATCAAAAAACTTGATAAAAAAATAATAGCCATACAAAAAATAATATGTGGATTACCAAAATGTATGTCCAACGCAATAACCCAACTCCCACATAACCTATTTGGGCTTGAAGCCTTCTTTCTCAAAAACGCATATCTTCGATGTACAGGCGAACAACTACAAAATGCGTTAAACGATAAAGGCAGACTTGGAAAAATATATAACGGATTAACATAATATGTCCTTGCCCAATACGGTGGTGCCGAATACATACCTACAATTAAAAAAAGTGACTGCATAAGATCACCAATAACACGAACATTCTTCTTATTAAAACATATAGCTAAAGCCCACCTTAAAAGTACGCTCCCAAACTTCCTCATTAATCCTACACCACTAGAAATACTATGGCGCCAAGAAACACTAAACCACAACACACTTAATACCCAACTCTCCCAAAAGTTTCTATAAAAACTACTGTCAAAAATTATTTTTGAATTAATCCAAATCACTTTACCCAACGGCACACAGATCATGAACAATGAGGACTTCAAAAACTACCACTTCACCCCATCCAAACTATTAAAAAGTGCCCTAAATGTTGCTAAACAACTATTTTGCCACCCTATATGCCCCACCACATGTCATACTCCTTGTAACATACACCCATACTCTCATATACTTAAAGATTCATTCATCACCCTCAACAATAGCATCATCCCAAGAAATATCTCCCCACCAATCAATCCCCCTAACCCTCCACACACATACCATCCCTGTCCCCCAACATACATCCCAAAAAACCCTACCACATATCCCATTAATAACATCATACGACATAAACTTATCCAACACACAGACAAATAACATACAAAATACCTACACAAAATATCTATGCCAATGGCAACACAATAATAATACATACAATAAATGGCTTCCCAAAAGAGACCTTTTTCCACGACACGATACCAATACTTCCACACATAACACCGAAAAATTAAATCAATACTAACAAAAAATTCAAAACAAAGTATACTCGGATATCATCCTAGCCCACCACCCCCAAGAACAATTCTCAGACTCGAGATCCGTAATACCACCCATAATTATCCCACTCTTAAACATCTACACAACAGAATGCAACCCCGAAAATGATATCCTTACATCCTCAAACACAATTCAAATAGATAACAATCAAGCACATCTATTCGACGAAGATGGCCGGCACTTACACACCATCCCCGTTACTCGACTTCAATGGTTATGGAATCAATATAACCCAAAATTACAAACCCCTACAAACATTGAACCCACGACCCAACCCTTTGAAACCGAACTAATATGGCTATACCAAAGATATAAATACCGAATACCAAAAATTGACCCTCTAAAAAATGCACAATACACAATACCCACTCCCATTTTAGACTCACTAATCTCATCCTTTAACATCGAACAATCATACTTTTCTTCCCCGGTCACATGCTCTACCAAACTAAAAAAATTCTACTCACCTTACGAAAGAGACAAATATTCGGATCCCTAGGCAAAACTTTTGACTATAAATGGATCGGAAATGGTATAGCCCACCCTCACAACGAGAAAGACATGGAACAAGCCATACATTGGGCTAGACTTGCCGCCAAACATGATCGAAATAACACAAATACAATCATCATCACACTGAACAACAATTGGTACCAAAACAACAACCAACATTCAAACCCATTTCCAGATTCCCATGTCATTGCATTATTTGAGGCAGACACAATACCATACGAAAAAGCTACCATTCCACCCGAGCTAAAAAAACCCCGAATCGAGCCATCTACATTACAAATACTATGCGTCCATCATCAAAATCAAACCCTTGGCTCCCTAGAACAAATTGTTGAACTTACCTCCATAATAGACAATTTAAACACACATCGACTGTACACAAAACTGGCCCCACCAATACCTACACAACCCCTCGTAAAAAGAAGCAAAAAATGGTCAAAATTAAACTATGTCAACAGCACATTAAACTACTCCATCACAACTCCCCCTCTCCCAAACTACCCAACTCATACCACACCAAAATTTAACCCCGAACACAGTTATTACACCGACGGCTCCTTTAAACCACCAGAACAGATCAGCCCGGGATCTTTGCGCAGAGAAAAAGCTGGCTATGGCATATACAATTCTACCAAGGAAATTAGACTAGCCAAAAGACTCCATGGACTACAAAATTTCCTTCGAGGAGAACTCATGGCCATTCACAAAACACTACAAATCATCACAACAAAATACAACAATGAACCTGCACATATATTCACGGATTGTATAAATGCACTCTACCTACTAAATACCCAAATAACACACCCTACCCTTCACAATAGCCACCCCGACCAAACCATATTAAAGTGAATGGTCCAAATGTTACAAAACCGTACACAAATCACAACCCTCCATAAAGTGAGCCCATGCCAACATTGATGGCAACGAACAAGCAGATAAACTAGCAAAAGAAGGCCGAGAAAAAACACACAAGAACGCCGAAGACCCGCACGAACATGCCCATGCCACCCCATACTACTTTCAAAAAGAAGATTGGCCTTCCGGAGAAGACACCCCCGACAAAGGCCCGATCAGATTTTTGGGCAAATATCTCAAAAAACAAGACTTCTACAACAACCTTGATACAATCTCAAACAACTTCCCTAACATTGAAAAGTGGACTAACAACAATGACATAGACAATGAACTCTCTACTAACTTTTGGAAAAACCCCAACATCACCGATTCACAAATAACATGCCTCATCAAATTCCGTACTGGTCAATATATGGGAAACGCTCGCAAACAACTCTTCTTTGGAATAGAAAGATTCCCATCCATAACATGCCCCATATGTCCCTCAATAGACCCCGACACATGGCTTCATGTTCTACTCAAATGCCAAAACCACCACATACACTCCCTAATTGTTAAAAGACATAATAAAGCAGTATGGGAAGTCCGAAAACTAATCACCTCCTATAATAAATCGAGATGTTTTATACTAATGAACGCCGGCACTTTTAATAACAATCCACAAGAAAATACGGTCCCCCCTTGGCTACTCCTATGTTCATGTATGACCCAAAGATGTCATTGCAACGCTAGGCTCAAACCGGACATCCTTTGTGTTAAAGGCTTACCATATAATGATCCACCACCCGATAACACCAATCAAGACTACACCATTCAATTCATTGAATTCACATATTGCAACGATAGATTTTCCCCGGAAACAATCCAAAATAAAATAGATAAATACCAACCCCTTATTGACGACATCATCGCCCACGGATGGAATGTGGACCCCCTTATTGTAATCACATCCGGCGCTTGTGCCACCACCTTTATCCCATCTATGAAAACCCTTGAAGACACCTTCAAAATACCCACTGAAACTATTAAAAACACCTTTAAAAACTTTAACACTATCGCTACTCAATATGCCATGTCCATTTTACTACATAAACGCAGAATTGAAAACAACCAAACCCTTCCCGATGCACAAGACCCCCCTTGATTTCCTTCCCCCACGTTCATTTATCTTGATTGGTTGGCCTTGTGGTTCTTGGCTACTTGCTTGGTTGGTTTGCGGTTCTTTGGTTACTTGCTTGGTTAGTTGGATGTTTAGTTGGTTGGGTGTCTTGTTGGCTTGTGTTTGGTAACCCGTTAAGAAGAAGAAGAAGAAGAAGAAGAACGCCGGTCCCTGAAGGGGCCGGCGTGAGTAAAGTGTCCGTTCGTTCCACCACTAAGTCCATGCCCACCGGGCATGGGTTAGTAGTATGGGAGGTAACCCGTTACATAGTGTCTACCCTCGAAAGGAGGAAGTAGTTCCAACTTACTAACTCCTTGTCCGGTGGGCATGGTCTTAGTGGTGGAACGAACAGACGCTTTATTCACGCCGGTCCCTTCTAGGAACCGGCGTTCTTCTTCTTCTTCTTAAATTGTGATGTTAAGAGAATTAGAATTTTTGCACTACAAATTCAAAGTTTGCTAATTCTTGAAATGCAGGAAGAACCAATATTTTTTTTCACTTCAAACTTGATAATATTTCAAATTGTGTGGGAATAATTCATGGACATTTGTGAGCAAGTAGTTTTAGTAGTACAGATTAGGATCTTATGGTTGGAAAGGGAAATGAAGGCTTCTTAACTTTCTATCATTACGCTAGTTTGAGTAGTTCCAAAGTACTTTTTGGTAAAAAAATAGTATAGAAATCTAGGAGTTAATATTACTACACGATGACCTCGTTTCAATTTTAGTTTAGATTTTTTTTAAATACAACTTTAAAAAGTTTCAAATGATATTTTTCAAATTGCCTTTAAGATATTTTTCTTTTGTAACCTTATTAACATATTTATCAAATATTTTATAGTATTCAAAATTAAAAATACATTGCTTCAGTAGATAAATATTTTCAATTGATTTAGATTTTGACATTTTATTCTAGAGTTGGTACTCTAAAAGGTTAAGAAAATCTAAATCCATCTATACATACATTCAAATTTTAAACTTTTACTTTATAGTTCAAAAATTTGAGCTCAAAAAATGGAAAGATACATTTTCTTTAAAGGCTATTATTGTTAAATATTATTTTTATGATTGAGCATGACCAAATTTAAATATAACAAAAGTATGTAATGTACCTTAAAAATGAAAGGTAACTATTATGATTTAACAAAACCACTATAATATGTACTATTCAACAACCACATAACTTGCACAAATCGATTTAATAGTAAATATCCATTCATTGATGTGAAAAAAGAGCATGTTTAAGTATTGTCACTGCGTTAATAAAAAATCAAAGACCCCAACAAAAGCTTTAGAGGTTTTTCTATTGACCTCTTTTTTCTTTTACAATATCAATTAGTTCCTCATGCCTCAGATCTTCTTATCTTGAGTTTTATCAATAGCTTGTAATTTTCTTTTTTAAGTTAAAACATATCCATTTCAAAGAACCTCTAATGGATGGAACTATGTTATGATTCTTTGTGTTTGATTGAAACCTTGATTCTTCTACATCTATGTAAGGTTATATTGATGATTTGTTTTCATTACATCCTAAATATTACAAAGTTATAGTGTAACATAATTATAGTCTTAATTTATCATTCTAATAGATGTATAAAGTATTTGATTGAAACTTTGTTTCTATTACATCCTTATCTTCACTAACATCACCATGCTGTAATGCATCATGCTTTCTTATGTTTTTCTCTGATTACATTCAGGATTGTTATATTTATAAAGAATTCTTTGAAAATTTCGTCTTATTTATTCTATGAAAATAATTGAATTATAAGTCATTTAAAATAGGTTGAATATGAAAAAAATACTTTAAGACTCTTTTAAGCAAACATCAAATATAAAGTAACTCAATTAAAAAAAAGAAAAAACATATTACACCAGGATACAAAAGAAAAAGTAGAAGAATTCCGGTCCCCGAAGGAGACCGTGGGGCGTGAATATAGTGTTTGTTCATTCTCTTCATTAAAGTGAAGTGTTTTGATCTTCTGTTCGTTGCAGGCTTGGTTGAGAAGTAGAGCGCTGTTCTTTTTGTGTTGTTGAGGCTCGTAATTACGTCCCATCCAAATTCCATCTTTTAGATCGTATTATGCCGTCGGGTGATGCCAATTGTGTTACAAATGATGGTCGCTGTATGTGTATATTTTCATCCCTAGTCCAACATCTATGAGAATCCCGAATAAAACAAACATATACCTATTATTTAGATACCTGGATTTCCTACGTACATAAAAAAAAGTGACCTGGATATTGCCACGTGGCGCATTTTGGGATGCATAGGTCCAGTTATTGACCTTGCTCTTTTAATATACAAAGTAGATGCAGAGGTATCAAACCGTTGAAAGTTGAGCTAAAGTCAATGGAAAATCAGTTGATATCCAGAGTTGTACAGTTGATGCGCTCATGGTAGAGACGATCTCTGGCGTGCGAGCTGCGCGTCCGAGAGAAATGTTCCATGGAAGCCATACGGGACTCGCGTGGGCATCTGGATGCGGGCCACAGTCTCGAGCGTGGGCGAGCGCGCGTCCATGACGAGCAGTTCCGACACGCCCGTGTTCTCGTCGTGGTAGTGCGTGACCACATATCCATCGTCCTCCGCGGCGTTGTCGGTCCGGGGGACGAAGTAGGGCTCGCTGTTGAAGGACCCGCTCGCAAAGTTGCGCCACCCGGAGATGCAGTTTCGCTCCATGTCCACCTTCGCCACCCCTGAATATCTGGGCCACGGACCCGACACCGACATGTAGGCAAAGCGCGTCTTGCGCCCCGTGAATGCGCTGTTGCGGCGACCCACGTCCAGATTCGCGTCACAAAGCTGCTCCTTCCGAACCGCACCTGTGCGCATGTTGAGCCGGAAGCGGCATAAACGATTCTCGAGCTCCGCGGGCCGGTCAAACAAGTAGGGGAGAGGCGAGGTTGCGGAGCCGACCAGCACGATCTCGTCGCCTTCCTCCCACGCGTTCACGTAGTGGAAGCACGTCACCCCCGGGAGGTTGAACCAACGCACCTGCGCCTCCGACCGCGAGTTCCGTGGCAGGACGCCGAATCTGGGGATCTTCTTCTCGTCGCAGCAAATGGGCGACTTCCCATTAAAGAGCTCCTGCAATCACTCAATGTGTACATCAGATTCCGTCGCATTCTGTAATTTGATGCGCCATGTGATAGCTCGGTTTTCGCTGCAGTACCTGAAGACGGAAGACTATCTGGCCTTCTGGGAAGATGGCGTAGTGCTCCGTGATTGCGAAGTCGTGCATCACCGTTGCCTCCGGCAAAGTGATGGGAACTCCGGCACTTTTCACTCCATTTGGCGCCACTCAGAAGTACGTGAGATACGGCGCTTTCTCCAAGTCGTAGCTGTAGCTGAACATCTCCCCGGTCTTGGGATCAATCTTGGGATGCGCAGTCATGGCGCTCGTCAAACGCCCTCCAAAATTATACCTGCATCATCCAATGTTCAGGTACAGAAACGAAGCTGTTTCAGAATTGGTGTCACGCGTTGCACCATGCTTACCTTCCGAGCGTCTGCACATCGCCGTCGTCTTCGACGCGCAGCGCGTACGGTTGGTCATCCTCCGACATTGCCAGCAGCATGCCGTTGAAAAACTCCAGCCCTGCATTTGCCGCGCCCATGCCCATGGACAGATCTGCTACGCCAGCCACGCCGCGCAGGTAGAAGAGTGCGAGGCGCGCCATGCCTCCCAGTCCCTCCAGCTCCCCCAACGCCTTCGCGAACAGGGCCCTGCCCGCTCTCTCTTCATGCACCAACCTGCCCAAACAATCCAATAATTCACACCTGATCCAGAAACCGTCACATATTCCCCACTCCTTCATCGTTCACCTACCTGTTGGCTCTGATAAAGCGGCAGCAATGGGTCGCCATCCCGTCCTTGATGCGCACCACGTGCAACATTCCATCGCCGTCGAAGAAGTGGAATCCTGCAGTCGGGGTGAACTTGGGATTTCCGCCGTTGCGAATGTACGCGCCGTTCAAGCACGCGGGGATGGTGCCCTCGACTACAAGCGCGGGCTGCGGCGGGCTTTCCTCGACGGGGGCGAAGTTCCCTTCGAGCTGGACTCGAGGATCCGTCCGGAGGGTCCTCTGGCGCGGCTCCACGAGCGGAACCACATACTTCTCCGCCATGTCGAGGACCGTCGCCAGCATCAATTGCATTCCAGACGGCTTCAGAAAATCCCCCGCGTCTCCATCCTGCCGAGTGGACTCCTTCGGCGCCAGTTCGACCTGCAGGTGCTCTGCGGCGGCCACTTCCGACTTCACCGCTTGCTGCGCCTCCTGCAGCGCCACTTTGCGGACCATGACCTGCTGCCGCCGCTTCGCAGAATGCTGCGACTCAGAATGCAACGCACATCTCCCGGGTTCCGCCTTCGACACACAGCTCTCGCGTCTCATCACCGCCAGATCGGTGGTGAACAGTGACCGCGACAGTGTGCCATTGCTCTGGAGCAGGGCCATGTCGACGACCCTCGCCATCACTCACACCCCTTTCGAAGTCCCCTTCTTACAACTTGCTAACAAAGCAAGACTGGTGGAGTGCTCATCGTGCCCAGGACTTCCTCTGGACAGCATCCTTAAAACTGAAAGCGCAAGGCGACTGCGGCGGTCTAACATGCCTTACACGAGTGAAACTGCTCTGGTACCGTCGTGATAGTTGCGTGATACCGAGGCAGTCATGGACACGGGAGCAGCGAAAACCAGGGCGAGACGTTGGTTGTGCAACATTTGTTGGATTTCCGATGTGTGCAGAAGGAACGGTGACTCGCGAGACGTCCATTTGTGCATGCATGAGCGGCCCTGAATCTTGTGAGGACGTCACTGGTCAAGGCGGGATCCCTTCATGCAAGCTACCCCTCACCTTTCTCCTGATTTTTGTGACGTATGAGTCTCTCACACCAGCCACTCTCGGATAGAATGAACACTTTTTGTGTCTCCTTGCGAAACCTCTTTCGACCCAAACACTAAGCAGACGCACATGAGCACCGAATGAGTACCACATCCAGCTCCTACGGGGGCTGGGTTTCGTGTCTCACACCCATATCCGGTAGAGGTGGAAAACTGATTTGGTTACGAAGTAAACCATTTGTATACCCTTCTTTGACTTTGTAGTTTTACCGTATTTGTAACTTATCCGTTCCCAGTACGTTCCCACATCGTTCTCATGTGTTCCCTAGTCTTCTCAAGTGCGTTTCCAAGGGAATTTCCAAGTAGGCACGGTCA
The DNA here is from genome assembly GCA_963971425.1 of Bryoerythrophyllum caledonicum. Lineage (NCBI taxonomy): Eukaryota > Viridiplantae > Streptophyta > Bryopsida > Pottiales > Pottiaceae > Bryoerythrophyllum > Bryoerythrophyllum caledonicum. The sequence goes on along the minus strand of OZ020525.1, from coordinate 1,622,029 downwards.
TTCCCTAGTGTTCCCAATGTGTAACTTTAAAATATCATAAAACAAAATTTCACGTCATGTGGGGCCCACTTTTTGACGTTGGGGTCTGGATGGGAGCTTTGTCTGGTCGCATGTGCGTTTTCTTAGTGTACCAGCGAATAACCTGCTGATAAGTTATGTATGGGAGTGTTTTATTGTACAGTACTCTCTAGAAACTCTTGCAACCCCTCTATGAAGCCCTTCAAATTCTTATCTCTTATTTCCATTGTGTAAGTATTCTATCAAAATATTAGGCTATTAAATCGAATACTTTATAGAACCTTCACCAACATATGAAATGTCAATGTTTGAGAATAATAAGTCTATTTTTTGGTGGTTTTTAATTTTTAATTTTCTTGGTTTCATGTTAAAATGAATTGAAAAATATTTGTGATGATTATTTAACATTTGATTGGACAAATATATAGGAAACTTCATTGTTCACATCTTTCGTATTACAAAGATGCACACTTTATAGGTAAAATTTTCCTCTATGTGGCTATAATGTCTTTTTGATTTTTTTTCCATACAAATTTAATGCTAAGGGAATCAAAACTCATGTATTAAACCAAAACTTGAACAAACATAGTCAAATAAGGTATCAATAGAAAGCTATAGTGTTCAAGACTAGCAAGAATTACATCTCAAAATTGTAGAATTCTTCAACTAACAACTTTTATTTGGAGGTCATTATAATATCTTAACTTATCATGTTCAGATACAACATTATACATGTAGAATATTGTGGCCACAAGTGACACCTTTTGATGTTTAAGAGTTTGATTTATTAGGTTTATTTGGTTTGACCCTTAAACATCAGAAGGTGCCACTGGTGGCCACAATATTTTACATGTATGGTGTCGTATTTGAACATGATAAGGTTCACATATTGAAATGATCTCCAAATGAAAGATGTTTATTGAAGAGTCTTCAATTCAAAGGTATAAGTCTTGCTAAAATTTTATACCTTGTATGTATTCTACAAATTAGATACATACATGTATATATGGTTCCCAAATGACGTTTATGGGTAAAACCATACATCTTTTTTCGCTAGACTTATTTATTTCGTGAAACACAAAAACATATATATAAAATCGTTGTTGTATAACATTTTTTTACTTGTAAAGTGTAAATCCTATAAAAAGAGGTTCTACGCTAGAGTACACTTTTTCTTGTAATACTACATCCCTTGACATCTCAAGAAAATCTTTGAAATTTCATACTAATGAATAAAATTACTTTGAAAATAAAGATACTTATTATTTAGTGCTCCCTACAATCTCAAAGATTCTTTAAGTTTGGAGATCATTTTGATTTAAGATAATGCTATTTAGATATCTACATGATTTTAGGATTTATTTTTAATATTAGACTACAAATTATTATACTGCAATTTTAAAGATACAAAAATCAATCTTCTTTTACTATGGTTTCTTGGAATCTTAATTTTATAAGATATCTTAAGTGCACTTTCTCTTTAAATTCTTTTTTGAGTTACATGAACACGTACAATACAACCGGACATTCATATGGATTTTTTACAGAAAGGATTTGTTGTATTTATGCATGCTTGAATTTTAAGTCTTTATTTGAGCTGTTTAAATCAATTTATTATGTTCCTTTAAATATGAGTTCCCTGTTGGCATATTTAAAAAGTACCTCAATTTGTTCATTGTGTGTTTTATTCTTTCCCCAAATTGAGTTAAATTTTATTTATTTTATGGATATCCTTTTTGAAAAGATGATTTGTAAAACATCAACCTAGAGTTTTCATTTCTATCCTTTTCATTATGTATTTTCATTGAGCCACCATAATTTTGCACTTGTTTTGTTCACAAAGTTATAAGGTTGTAAAGTACATTCATTACTATTAATATGAAAATTGCCAAAATTCAAGTAGAATTCAAATGTTAAATATTGTGTTTGATTGAAGTGTGTGAAACATTGTGCCTCATCGAGGTTGTGTAAGAAGCCACTATTTGCTTTTCTTCTTTGATATGTCATAAGACTTTCAAAGATATGTCATAAGACTTTCAAAGATATGTCATAAGACTTTCAAAAATATGTCATAAGACTTTCAAAAATATGTCATAAGACTTTGAAATTCCATAACTTACTCATACAATATCCATAAGGTGCCTCAAAACTTTGTTCGAATTGTCTACAGGGTTATCTAAAAAAATATTGTAATACCTTTCAAAACATTGCAATGGATCAAACATGCCACCATTAGATCTTCGATCATTTAGATGGATCAAATGCAAGATTAAGTATCTTGCCATCTCTAGTAGTCCAAAATTTGCTATGATCACTCATAGATAGAGTAATATTAAAACTTTTAACTTGGCTTGACTAAGATATTTTACATACCCTACCTTGTATGTTCCTCTTAAGGCCTTGAAAAACAGGGAGTAGGACGGTATTAACAAGTGCCTTATGCATATCATGAAGCATAAATACATGCACCATGTACTCAACTTCAAGCACCTTTGTTACCTAGTAAAACTCCCTTGTATCATTCATGTCATTAAGAACAAGTCAGTTTCCAACTTTGACATGAGTTCTATCAAGAGAAAGAATTTCAAAGGTCTCATCCCTTATCCAATCAAGAATTTGTAAAATCCTAATTATCTGTAACACAAAAATGGCCTTCAAGGACCAATCCATGAATATCCTTGGATACTTCTTTCTCCAAGCAACTCCATCATCTTCTGCACTAATATGTGGATTGAATTAAAAAGTTTAACGTAATGTCTCTTTGATAACCTTTGGCTCAAGCTTAGTTAAGCATGATCTGACTTGTAACCATGCCAACAAAATTTCTTGCTATAGCAGAGAGCCTTGGTTTGAGCTTATCTTTGCAATGAAGAGCCGACTCTCATCTATGTCCCATATTCTCCCTAACTTTAGCTCCAACAAATTAATCATTTGAAGGATGAGGGCATCCTAAGGTTCAGCCCCTAAAACTAAACCTTTAACCACCATCCTAGCAAATAAAGCTTGAGCTTGCACATAACTTATAAGGATCAAAAAATTTGATCCATGCATGATGTCGATAAGATTGGAGAGACCCAAAAAACTCTAGTTATAGAAATTTTGCCTCAATGTTTCCTCTCCATGTAAAATTCGTGTCAAGTATTTGCACTTCCTTCAATGCTCCTATTGAAATGTTATCAAAAGAGGTAATGTACCAAATTGACGGCATAATTATGTGGTTAGCCTCTAAGGTTCTAGCTGCAATGGAGATAGGTTTCGGAGACCAAATGCTCAGCTTGCTTCTAATATGTTGTAATATCTTAGCATCTTCTCTCGTTGGGGCATATTAAAACCAATTGGAAAGCCAAAATGATTTGTAGTATGCCCATCAAGCAACCATTTATACCCCATTTCAATTCCCCATTCAAAGTCTTTGACTTTTTCTAAAGCCCAATCTCTTATTCCAGTTGATCTTTGCGCTAGAGAGGCTTTGCAAAATTTCTACAAAATGGTAAAAGCTCCATACAAAATCACTTTTTTTCCTTTCCAAGAAGAGACGCACCATCTGCAAAAGATATCTCAAGTAGAATCTGTTTGTTTGCAAGAGAAAACCCTCGGGATCATATTTGAAATTGAAAATCATATACCGAAGAGCGTTGGATACGAACATGTAGAAATTTAGAGCCATTTGACATCCTTGACGTAACCCCCGATGCATATCAAATTCCTTGTTTTTCTCTCCATTATCAAGAACGAGAGTTTTTGTTTCTTGTGCCGTGCACAACCGCATCGTGCGAAGATAACATCGTGCTAATCAGGTGAGAGCGCACAGTCAGAGACAACTTGAGAGTAACGGTGACATAACCACCACCGTTACGTCTATTAAACAATAATAGAATACACACTTACACACTTTCAACAATCGAGACTTAAGGAAAAGAAATAAATGGCCCATAACCTCGTTCACCAAGAAGTAGTAAGCGGTCTCCAAGTACCCCTTTACTCGCCCCCTTCGCCCGTACTGAAGCCCCTTTCACACCGGCGAACCACACTGTTTATACCTAAACTGAATGATAATCGTGAATGAAAACCTCTCAAAACCATAGAACCAATGTAATCCACATGAAAAGACGCTAAAAGACTTATCAAACAAAGGGTAGGCCGGGTGCAAGTAGAGCCCCATCGTTAATCGCCTCTAATATATTTTTAATGCTAGACTTTGTCTACTCAGACCCTCAACGTGCTAAACACTCAGGACAAGACCATTGACCCACTGGTACCTCCAAAAAAGGTGGAGTTAAGCATTCTAAATGCCACCCCGTAAAACATAAGTCACAAATAACCATAGTGGCTGCCCGTTTGGCACTACCACACAACCGACAACATAATCCAGCAGAGATGTGGGAGAGACCAGGGTGTAATGTCCCATCAATGTGTGGCAAGTGGCAAGGCGCACAATTACGTGTGTGATCCTTCCAAATCTTGCCATCACGACCCTCCAACACTAATACCGCTGAGTCTTTCACCTCACGAACTCTCAAAATTATCCTTCCTGCTGTCAAATCCAAGGTGGTGGGCGTTGCTTATTGCAAATACACATAGTCTCCAGGTGTGAAACGCCGCACCTGCGGTCGATAACCACCTCCCCGTATTGTAGCATAGCACAACGTATCCCGATGTTGTACAATGGAGAGGTTCTCCAATGCCATAGGCATCACCCTTTTGAACAACTCTGGACGTTGCTCACACACTTGAGCCCACGTGTCTGGATTGTCCATGTTAGCCAACACGGTGTCAGCATTTGCTTGAATGGCCTTTGGTAAAACCGGGTGCCTTCCAAACAATAGATAGTAAGGTGAAAAAGACGCTAAAGACGCTTATTTGCTGAACCGATAGCCCATTGCTATCCACGGTAGCTGCAAATCCCAATCCTGATGATGTCCTTTCTTCAAGCTGTACTTCCAGAGCCCCCCTCTTGACAATTTGCACCATTCGTTCTGCCAATCCATCTGCTTCGGATTGATCCCTTGAAGTAGTGCGATGATCAATCATCGCTTGCTCTCACAACGTCTGAAACTCATCCAAGAATTCTCTGCCTTGGTCTGTGAGTACCTCTGCTGGAGCTCCAAAGCGACTCAGTACACGATCAAGAAACGAATAAGCGGTCCCCTCACTGAATTTATCGGGCAATGCCACTAACTCTATCCATTTCGAGAAATGCTCAATGATTACCAACACATATTTGTTGTGTTGAGGTGTCACTAACAATGGACCTGCAAAATCCAAGCTCCATCTATATCCTAAGCCCATAATTGGCAAAGGTTATAACTGAGACATTGGAGCGTTAAAAGACGCTCGTACTCGGTCACACACCATACACCGGGCCACCAAAGCTTGCACTTGGGATTGCATTCCACGCCACCAATAGTGAATCTGAAGTAGACTATAAGTCCTCCGCACTCCAAAGTGTCCAAGGTCCTCATGTGTGTCCTAATCAGTTCCACTCTCTCTATGGAAGCTGGTATTACCTTCTTAGTACCATCTGGCCACAATCTCATAAGGTGAGTCCTCTCCCACACAAACCTCTTAGCTCTTTCTAGAACCCGATCTCTCTCCTTATGAGACCAGGAAGCCACTGTTTCTCCATCCTTCAAAAATTGCATTACATTCGTGTCTTCATGGATATCTTTGGCGCCCCCAGACTCTTCACCTCCATCTTCATCTACTATGACCACAATAGCTTCCCCGATGGTGTCTCCATTCGATGCCAATATTCCCAGAAAACCCGAACAATGCCAACCTGGCAACGGGTCGGTTTCACCCTCAGTATGCCACCTAGCACATGTATCATCTTCTTGGTTTGGAATTGGATTGCGGCTAAGGCCATCAACATCCATATTTACCAAATATGCCCTATGAACCACCTTGAAGTCATACTCCATCAACATCAAGGCCCACCGTGCTAGTTTTTTTATCAATTTATCAGAATCCATCAACCATTTCTAAGGTTGATGATCTGTAACTAACAGAAATTCATTACCATAAATATAACACCGAAAATGAACAATTGCCCATATCGCAGCCAAAAATTCCCCTTCATACGAGCTATATTGAGCCTCAACGTTGTTGTTGGACCGGCTGGCATACACAATCACAAATTCCTTGCCATCATCATCCATTTGCATCCATACTGCACCAATTCTCAACGAGCTACAATCTGTGTGTAGCTGGTACGTCCTTCCTGCTATAGGTCCCGAAGTATTGGTGTTGATGCCAAACGGTCACTCAACTGTTGAAAGGCCGCCTCTTGCTCATCTCCTCAGATCCAAGGTTGATCATTCCTTGTCAACATGGTTAATGGCTTGGCAATAGCACTGAAAGTTTTGACAAACTTTCTATAATAGTTACACAACCCCAAAATTCTCTCAACCTACTAACATCTTGTGATCTAGAAATAGACATCACTACTTTCATTTTGCTAGCTACCACACCTAATCCACTTGGATAAATCATGTGGCCTAAACATTCAATGCGATCAAAGTAGAATTTGCACTAACCAGGGTACAACTTTAATTCATGGAGCCTCAATCTATCAAAAACCTCCATCAAGTGTAGTCTATGTTGCTTTCAATTCTTGCTAAAGACAACGATGTCATCAATATAGCATCTCACGAAATCCAACCCTGAGAATACTCTGTCCATAACCCTTTGAAATTCTGCTGGAGCCTTCTTCAATCCAAACGGTAGAAACTTCCATTGAAACAACCGGTCCTTTCCTTCTCTGTCAATGTCCCAGAACGCGGTTTTTTCCTTGTCTTCCTCTCTCAATCCAATCTGGTGGTATCCAGAGCATAAATCCAACGTATTAAATACCTTGGCATGGCCAATGGCCTCAAAGTTCTTCTCCGGAGTTGGCATGGCATAACGGTCTGACTTAGTGAATTTATTAATTCTCCTATAGTCACCACACATCATTTTCTCAGTCCAATTACCATAAGTGTCCTTGGATGGCATAACTGTTGCTGATGCATACTCATAATCTGGAGGAATCAACTCCACCAAAACTGCAGCCATCAATTCTACTGTGCGAGCACGAATCATCTTTCGCTCCATGTCACTATACCAATATGGCTTTCGATAAATTGGTACTTTGTCGGTGAAGTTAATACGCACTTCATGCCCCTTCAACACTCCCAAATCATGTAAACTAAAAGCAAAACAATCTAAATACTCCTTTAGAAATTCATGTTCCTCCACCTCCACTGTTCCATCCGCCAGGTCTACTCTTGGTTTTCAAGTATCCTTAGTCACCACTTCCTTTGGTTCCTTTGAAGCACGGTTTTCCACCCTTGGTTGCTATTGAATCTCTTGTGAAGGAGATTCCCCTCCTTCCTCCTCAATTACGCTCCCAAGTCCTTCCGATTGACCAAGTTTGTCAATTTCTTCTATGTGAAGAGCTGTGAATTCTTCCAAGAAGATCTTCTCTACAACCTCCTCCAAATCTAACCTCTGGTGAGCCAATCTGCTCCCTTCACTCCAGTTCTCCCTTCCATAGTGAAGATCTGTTGCCTTGGTGGTCGCAAAAATATTTGCAGTATCCCACATGTTCCATGGATGAGTTGCAAAGGCCCTCTCGCCCCTAACCACTTTGCTTGTCACTCTGACAGAGGCAAGTGGTTCTCCTGCCGCCCGCAACTCCTAATAACCCATGTAACTCGTCAAACTAGAAGCTAAACACTTCTGTTCAGCAACCACTAATGAGACAACCCAAGTCAGGCAATTTAAATCCATTGTTTGACCAAGTAAAAACCGTCTCTGTGGTTCCGAAATCCCAGGCACATTGGTGGTGCCAGTGGGAAAGTCCATGGCTCTCTCCCTCTCATCTACATTGGGCTCTACCATCTCCTAAGACAATGAATCCCAAACAAGCCCTGGTCCATTATCCTTGAAAGCATATGACCGTTCAAAACTAACCAACGTGGGCAAAGCCCTACGTGGTTCCCCTTTGAGGTTAACCACCGTTAATGGTGCCTAGTCATCGTGATACACGTGCCGTAGTGTCTTGTGAGGATCCAAAATATCACTCACATACATATCTGGGCGTTTAATGCAACCCACCGCGGACTGTAGCAACTTTGTTGGTGCCAGATTCGTCCACCACAAGCGTGGTCGATGTGCCCTTGACCCTACTGCAGTCGCATCAATTAACACTGACAAACCCAGAGTCTGATGGATTCTATGCATACTATCTAGTGTCCTAGACCTCAAATTGCTCACAACTGGCACGTTCTCTACAATATAACAAGGCAGTTGCCTCTGAGAAGTCTGAAGCAACCGCAATACTCGAATCATGTCAAAGAACCTGGAAGAACGGGAGTCCTTTAACGGGAGTTCTGATTGCCTGCCATAGACATGCCTTGGCAAGGCCATCCTGCAATGACAAGATCCACATGACCTACACGGTGAATGTCATCCTGTGATAGCAAGGAAGTATCGCTCACAACTGTAGAGAAAGAAGTTTTGATGGCACTAGTGGCCAACAATTCTGGAAATTGTGTCATGAGTCTCCGTGTGTGACGTTTGGCCACATGTCTTGCTGCTTAATCCACATCCACGTAAATGTAGCGCTTAACTTTTATCCCAGCTTGTAAAATATATGCCAATCCTGTGTTTATTCCTCCAAATAGCTCCAACAACACGATGCCATCTGTTAGTGCCTTCCAATGGATGGTCGCAGTGTCTAATGGAGGCCCTAGGTCTTGGTCAACTCCAGGCTCCTGTTGCATCCGTGGTGGCATAGAATGATGCCATGCCTCTTCCACTGCTAACTCCGCGGCCTCCCTCAACTAGGTGGTGTTATTCCACGCCGCCTCAATCCCAGGTTGGTGTCATTTTTCCTCTCCACCACTCGTGTTGCCCATATAAACATCCACCTTGTCTGAAGTGTGGTGTGCAATGGAAGGATCCTCAAAACCTACCTAAAACCATGAAGGTTTCATATTCATACATCCGGAGAAGGTAAACACGTCAACAAAATTGCCAGGAAGAACTCGAACAAATCGAGCTGGCAGCTGAGCCTTCCGCCCATCTTCTGATTGCCATCCTGGTCTACAGCTTGCTGACTCCTCCCAGAAGTCCAAGGTGAATCCCATTGGATATAGCAACGCCGAGCCCACCAAGACATCATATGACTTGGCCTCCGTGACTATTGCCTTCTCCTTCATGGAACTAGCATCCGTCACATCACTTTGATTCAGTTGTAGCACCAACTCAGCCCTTGTCATCCCTGTAGCGTGCTCTGTACCCTCCATAGATGTGCTAATGGTCTAAGGACACTTCTCCAAAATATCCCCAGTTAAATCCAACCTTTCAATAGCAAACGCTCCCAGCATCAAAGGTTGAGCTCCCGAATCCAGAAGTACACGTCAAGGTACAAAAACCTTCTCCTTAGGCTCAACGAGATGGAAAATACCTTGGGAATTATCAACCACAACCACACCAGAGATAATGGATGATCTCTCAATCGCAGGTCTAGCGGCTATTGTCCTCACACGCATGGCTGCTGAAAGCAGCCCCTCCACGTTGTCACTCTAGCTCTCCTCTGCAATGATTATCTCCGTCTTCAACGCATTAACCCCCGGGGAGTTGTCCAACTCATACATTGAGGCTACACTCTTAAAAACCTCTGCCACACTGAAGCCATCTTGTGACACTATCTTAGCAGAAAATAAAGAGGCTTCCCACACGGAAGTTGTTGCCTCCATAAGTGCTTCCGAACCTCCTGTGAGTCCTCCAACTCGTGGTGAGGCTCGTATGGATGACGCGACTGGTCATGGTGGAGGCACGATAGACGACGTGGGCACCATCTCTTCTAACGTGAAGGATTATGGCAACCTTGCTTGTCGGTTATCCTTTCCATGGTGAGGATCCAAAGTTGGAGTAGCACCACGTAGAATACCCTTAGAAACTGGAGTATGGCTCTATGTGAGAGCATAGGCCTCATGTATACCATCCCTGATGGCAAGTGTCATGTCACTCAACATAAAGTCTCTAAATTCATCATCCACGGAGCTAAAATCGCCTCCAGCATGGAAACTGGGAGTAACCTGAGGGTTGCCACCTACCACAGTAGTGTTCGCACTCATTGCTTCCATTTTAGCCTCCAATTTTGCGAATTTGGCTTTCCAGCTCTTCTTCTCCCCTCCACTGGTCTTGGACTCCTTTAGCTCCCTTGCTCCCCGTGGGCTTTAATTCTGGATGCAGCTAACCTCCACAGGCCCCTTGGCACCACAATCCAAGCAAAAACCTCCAATCTGAGGTGTGGAAGTCTTACCTTCCTTGCAATCCTTCTTCTGATGTCCTGGCTTCCCACATTCGAAACACAAGGCACCAGAGTCTGCATTATACTAAGAGATAGCCTCCTTGGCCTCCTTAACCTTCTCCGGGACCTTCTCTTCACGTTTGAAAAATCCCACTACGTCCTTCTCTTCCAGTAAATTTATCTCAATCTGCTCCAAAGTCTCAAAAACAAACCGTAGTGTCATCGGTACTCACAATCGCAACGCCTCATTGCGAACCAAGGTCTTCAACTCCTTGTCCAAGATATTGTACCAATGTTGTATTGTCTGTTGTTCTGTTACTCCGTGAGTGGCTGAGATTAGTCTCCTTAATCTCGCATGAGCCTCTCTCAGAGACTCGTCACCTCCAGATGTGAAGGAACGAAGGGCCTTCATCTTATCCGCCCTTTGTCCTTGATAATCTCTGTGAAGTTGCACAAAAAAATCCACAGTGGCATTAAATAGAGGTGGATGATTAACCAGTCCCTCTGGCTGCACCACATCCTCTATTATGCTCGTGCCTTTCTCCATCTTCTCTTTGGACGAGAGTGGTGTTGTCACCCTCGGTGCTCCACCGAACACATCCACGTAGTTCGGTGCGTAGAAGTCTCTGCAGGCCATGATTTCGGTGAAATGAGCTACCTTGAACACCCCGTAGTTCGCCAATGGAGCTCCCTCCAGACACCCAAACAATGCTCTGCACACCATGTACGGATTGAAGTTGGGATTACGGGACTTCTGGAGTTCATACCACATGGTGAACTCCCTCTTGAAGTCATCGACTTTGATGGTGTCCGTGGCACCCAAAAATCTTTGTACCCCTTATTCTTCACCTCCATATGGTGAAGCCATCTCCTCCCAATCAAAGTATGATTGGTAAGGCTTTGTAGGTAAAACTGGAACCTGAACACTCACTTGTGGGCTTTCAAGAAATTCCTCCTCTTCTACCAGTGGCAAAGCACTCTCCTCTGCCTCTTCTAATTGACCAAGATTTTCTGTCAACACTTTCTCACTAGCATCTACTGAGAAGAGGGTGTTTCAAGGTGTAAACCCGGGACCCTTCTAGTTCTCTAGATTGCTAGTTTCGCGATCTACTCGAACAACTGCCAAGCTTCATGGGTTCCTTTCATCTCTGGGGCATAGATAGTAGGTGTCACTTTCCAATCCAGCAACTCTAAGGTAAGAATATCCCACACACTCGAGGCACGCTCTTGCGACGAATTAACCTCCCACTGCCAAGTAGTGTGGAATAAAAATCCTTTGCTCTCGAACTCGGTGAAAATAAGGGAAAATGTGGGTAGTTGGATGCCTGAAGAGAAATCCTCGACCTCTACACCATACCTTGACCTAGAATTTCAAAGGTTTACTGCCTTTCCTCCAATCACCAAATACTCGCCCATGAGCGCGGCATAAAGGTGCTGGAATTCCCTCCTTCACCCGAAGTGAGCGGACCTTCTGCACCCCACCTAATGAAGTCCAATACTTCACCGATTCCGTGCTCAACACTTTCGTGCCCGGTTAACACAAATTCTGAGGCCCTGTACGAGATCGAACTATGGGAGAGAGCTCAAAGTCCCCGTGGCTACCACTTGTTGTGGAGGGGGAGCCTTTCACTCGTAGGCTCTGCAAACAATCGATCAAGGTGTCCAACACCTGCCCATCAATTTCCACCTTCGGCCCACTAGTCTTCTCGGGTTTCTTGGACTTACCTCTTCCCTCCATGGTCCATAATTTGAGTGCCGAATACCCTTCGAACCCCTTGAACAATGATAACAATGTCCCTGCAAGCTTTCAAGCTTCCACTTTACCTTCCACTAGGTGCTGTGAGTATGCAATCACCTCTCAACCTCCTCATAATCAACCTTGATCCTCACATGACCTCACATGCAAGCCCTTCCTGACCTCATACGAATATGGCAACCACAAATACAGTCCCACTGCGGGTATCGTACAGATTTTCCGTTTACGAGAAGAAGCTACGGGTGACGAGATATAGCAGCCGCATATCTACAACGGAACTAGGTAACGTGTGCAAATCTGGGCACATACCATAAACCCGTGTATCTGCAACCAAGCGGGTGTTACTTACTACCGGTTATCAGTCCCAATTTTGGTTATCAACCCCCACAGCCGGTCATCAACCCGACTGTCGGTTATCAATCCGATTGCATGTCATCAACCCCATAGCCAGTCAACAACCAAGGGGCCGGGTATAAACCAAGCAACTCGGGTACCACTCCTGCCCAGTCTCAACCACTGAACCGGGTACTAACACCTGAACCGGGTATCGGGTATAAATGCGGATACGGGTATTAGTCACAAGGGCCGGTTCTCAGCACAAAGACTGGGTAGCATGGACAAAACCGGGTAACATTACCACTGCCGAATACCAATCAACGGTCCGGATATAAATCGGTATGCCGGGTATGAGCTGCGAGGATCGGGTATTATATCATATCCGGGTATAGAGCAACAGTAGGGTATAAACCATAAACCAGAAGACCGAGTACAAGTAGCAAATAGATCAGGGTACCAGTATGATAACAGGGTATCAGATCCAACACCGGATATCTACCCAAATGTTGGATATCAACTCAAACCGGATACCAACTACTAGTCCGGGTACAAGCTGAAAACCGGGTATCAGGTCTGGATAAGGGTATCAGACCCAGATATCGTGTACAAGTTGGGTGTCATCTCACTAAGCGGGTATAGAGTAGGGTACCAGTAAGGGCAAGGTATAAGTATGGCCGGGTAGGGTACCGTAGGTATGGAGCCGGGTAGGGTACCACAGTTACGGAGCCGGGTAGGGTACCACAGTTACGGAGTCGGGTAGATTGCAGAGTCTAGATAGGTCACCGCGCAAACAGCGACTGTGCCGCGTCTGTACACATAGACCCCGTGTCTGTGTGTGTTGAATCTCCCGCCGCTTCTGCCTGTGCACAACCCCTCACCTCACAGAATCACTCCCTCACCCGTCCTTTCCTCACACACATCAAGATCTCGCAACAACTCCCAAACCGCACTCATTGCGTCCTCACATGCACACTTCTCGCATTCTACCTCGACCTCTCCTCACCTACACTCTCCATCCCGAAAACCAGAAAAGTCCACTCCTCTAAATACCTGCTTATAATTTCATCAGCTAATTGTCCGATGGCAGGTTCATGTCGTTGAAATAAAACTCCACCTGCTTCACGATCTTTGCCTTTAGCTCCTCCGTCACCACGGGTTTCCTTCCCGCTCTCGAAGTCACCGCAAGACCCTAGCCCTGCTCAGCATCCCCGCCACGCTCCCACGACGCCACCACCTCTCCTACATCCGCCTCGTCCTTCGACTAGGACTTCTCGACACCGATTGGCGACTCCGAAACATGCTCCTCCGCAGGAACAACCAACGCCTCAACCATTCTTGCCGAAGACGCTGCACCTGCACTTGTAGGTGCCACTACAGACGCCGAAATCATAGACGATGGAGCCTGCACAAGCGCCGGGGGGCTGAACCCTAGTCCTTCACCGGGCCCCAGTAGTGAACTAGAAAAAGCGATCTGCCACCCCTTCGGAACGAACGCCGGTGCTCCATGCACACGCGAACAAACTCGCACCTCTCTCCTGTCGACTCCAGAGTTCGCGACTACCTCTGCTGCGTGCACGTAGCGGATCTACAGATCCTCACAGAAAGTATGGATGAAGTCAAAGGTCAACGGACTATCATCCACTTGGATTGGCTTAGAGTTGACATCCGCCACTCATTCTCACCCTTATCCAATGGATTTCATCCGCTTAGCTAAGCACACTTGAGGTTTTGCAACAAAATTTCAGCACTAAAACATTGCTCAAAAACACCCTAAACACAACATTTTGAGGGTTTTAAGTGTCACTAAATCACTAGGAATACACTCATATCTTAGTGATGATCTTTCTCAAGTAATAAACAAGTAGAAAATACTCATAAACTACACATAGTCAAGCCAATGCCATTCTTAAAGAATGGTCGCATAATAACAATGAAGTTTAAGAAGTGCACGCATGCACGCACTCTCTCACTCCATCACGTAGGAGACTCAACTTGAGAAAGATGGGTCTCCTCACACTACACGTGGAGGTCATTTGGACTCCACGTCCCAAATGAGGTGTCAAAAGACACCAACAATGCCCTAAAAGTCAAAAGACCCTAATACTAACTCTAATTAACCCCTAAAGATCCTTGAAAGCCAAAATGGCTTTTTGCTATTTCAGGCAGCCTAGTTCAAGGGGTTAAACTTAATATTTTTGCAAAAGATTTTTCCGGGATGTTCTCTATACTACAAGGTGTATGTGCAACAATTTGCAAAGTCGAATTCCAATTTTTGAGCTTATTTACTCAAATTTTAGTTTTCAACCTTTGGGCGGGCAGAAAAAAACTTTTTATTTTCAACATTTTTTTGAAATGTTTTTTTGCTAATATGTTCATAACTAAGTTTCTGTTCAAATTTCCAAGTGACCCATGTTGAACCTTTTACCAATTCTGCAAGGGCAGCCTTTAAAAATTACAACAACAAGTTTCAAAGTTTTCCACAATATTACATTTTTTTCTTTCAAAATTCGTCAAAATTTGAGATTTAATAATTTTTCAAAATTAATTTTTCCCAAAATTCACAAACTTAAAGAGGTACCTACTCACCGTTTATTTTTTTCCTAAATTAAATACAATAAACGTGATGCATGTTTTTCCAAATCACCGTTTTTATACCTTCTGCTGGAAAATAATTTGCATGAAGGTCCAATAAGCCAAATGAGTCTCTAAAATTTTGTATAGGCATTCAAAACATGATTCTCCACATGGAAAAAAATATGAGAAAAATTATTGGTGTAGCAATCATCAAGTTTTCCTTTGCACAAAGTAGACTATGTCTTTTAAACAATGCCCAAAAAAAGTTTTGCATCAACTTTGAACATTATAATCTCACAAATGGTGCACATCCAACGGCTCAAATTTGACATAGTATATTCCATAGTAGCCAGGTTCAAGATCCTACGGTTGAAAGTACTAAAAAACAGTAAATACATTGACCATACCTCAATTCCAACAAGGTGGTAGAAATTCGCAATTTTTGGTTTTCGAGCTCCCAAGAACACAAGGATTTTTAGGGGTTAATAACTAGAGCTAGCATCTAGGTCTTCCTTGGGCCGTTTAACCTCCTAGTTGGTTTACAACGTATAAACCAACCTCCACAAACCCTCCAACGCGTCGAACCTTACACTTGGTATAACGTCAACGACCATCTCATCCATTCTTCACGTGATCTTATGGTTCTCATTGCATCCTAGAGCAATTCCCAGTTAACCCTATCATAAGCTTTTTCATGTCCAAAAATAGAATATCTAGATCTTGTTTGCTCTCTTTTGCCTACTCCAG
Organism: Bryoerythrophyllum caledonicum; assembly: GCA_963971425.1. Classification (NCBI taxonomy): domain Eukaryota; kingdom Viridiplantae; phylum Streptophyta; class Bryopsida; order Pottiales; family Pottiaceae; genus Bryoerythrophyllum; species Bryoerythrophyllum caledonicum. The sequence continues at coordinate 1,606,298 of OZ020525.1, read as the reverse complement.
CAATTCAAAGGCTGTAAAGATGTTGTCAAGAATAAACCTTTCCTTGACAAAACATGTTAGTGTAGGCCAAATCTATCCTAGTAGAAATGGTTGATGTCTGTTAGCGAGAGTCTCTCGGATAATCTTGTACGTACTATATAAAACCAAAACTGGATAATAACTCTTTGCATTGGTTTTAGAACTAAATTTAGGAATCAAAGACATCAAACCTTCATCAAACCTTCATCAAACCTTAAGCTTATCATGGATCTTGCCTTCATCAAAAGTTTCATTCTAAAGACCCGTGAGGTCTTTCCGATCTTCACCTAGGGTCCATGATAGCATTAAGTAGGAATGTCATTTACTTTGCTCATTTTGATTTTGGTAAGGCTTTAAACAATACAATTGCATTAATAAGAATAATGATTTATATTCTAATTATCATATACCATAAGCTTCTAACACTCCCACTTAAGGCTTTTACTCACGCGCATACTATCACTCAAGTAACCTGATTACAAGTTCATTCTCATAAGACTCTGCTCTCTTATGTTTAACTTTTTAAACATTCTAGTTCACGCACTTGACCTTATTGAATAGGGTGTTTTCCTAACCTAATCTACAAAGACCTTATATCAAGTACCCATACATAAAACTTAGGAAAAATACGACTTACTACATGCAAGTACAAAAATACTAATAATAAACAATATGCATAAATAGAAACAAATACTTTTACAAACTTGAGAGTCTAATCAACTAGCTTCAAGGGAGGTAGGATCCACTGTCCAATCTTGTGTGATAAGTAAGTTCTAAATAAGTAGTTATTTATACTATGAATTCTCAAGAGGTATGTTGTCGTATAAAGAAAGATCAATAACCACAACAGATTGAGAGTCATAACCAACATCAAATAAACAAAAAACATACACTAAAACTAGTATATGTAATACACCCTCAAGGAATAGATAGCAAGTCACTAAGTAGTCAAGCGTCTCGCACACCACAAAGGCAGAATCAACGAGTGCAAGTAGCAGTAGAAGAATGCGGAGCCTTCACAAATGAAATCACATCATTTACAAGCGAAGGAACTCACCAACACTCTCTAACTCACTCACAAAGCTTGACTTGACAAAGACGTCAAGTCAAGGACAAATGCGACACTATACGTACACAGGTGCAATCCTAAATGGATGAAAGTCATCCATGGATGAATTGGGTGCGCCGCCATACGTCCCTAAACACCCATAGATTAGTAACAACTAACCTACGCTAAAACACAGCGATACGGAGTGGCCCTTGATGCCACATCCCGTGACAGCTGTCGTGTAAAGAAAGATCGATAACCACAATAGATCGAGACTCCTAATCAACATCAAATAAACAAAAAACATACACTAAAACAATGTTGCCCGTCGCCGAATCAATAAGCATATGGAGAAGTTACAAAGAGAGGGTAGGCCGGGTGCAATGTGAGCCCCATCTTTTATCGCCTTAAGCAACTTTGTTGCCAATCTCTTGGTCAATCTCCACGTTGCCTATCCCTGAATTGAAACCAGGAAACTCCAACTGGATGGCAACGCACCACACAGTGACAAGCCACGAGGAATTCAAGCCGTTTCATTGGCTGAAACGTCGCTCGAAGACCTTTGACAACGAGAGCAAGTCCAATCCCCAGACGGTAGAGTAGAGAGGGGCGGTGTCAAGCAAGCCATATGCCATCCACGCTGACAACGGTCGCATAATAACATGGTAGCCGCAACCTTCTTCTCACCACTCACAAAACACGGAAGACCTTGTGGCACAACGGCCAACTCTAGATGCACGAAGCCATCAATGGCAAATGGCAGGGCGTGCAATTTTTGGAGTACTCCCGACACTCCCGGCCATCTTTGCCTTCCAGCAACAAGATGCCACTGGGCAACACATCCTTCACACGAAGAATGGTGCGCCCGGCCTTGACGTCCAACATCGTAGGCGCCTCACGCTGCAGATAAACGTAATCTCCAGTGAAGAAACGCCGCAACTAAGGTCGGTAAGCGCCATTGTGAATGCGAGCGTACGGTAACGTGTCGCGATGCTGAGCGATGGATAAATTCTCCATGGCCATTGGCATGGCCCGCTTGAAGAACTCCGTCCGATCACATAGACACTGGATCCAGACCTCTGGATCATTGAAGTCCACAACTGGGGCAAATTTCTCCCGTATAAAATTGGGTAGAATTGGCTCCCATCCGTACAACAACCGATACGGACTGAAAGCGGCCAAAGAGGTCTGCCGGCTAAACCGGTATTGCATGGCGATCCATGGTATCATGAGATCCCAATCACGGTGGCCACCCTGAAGTAATCCATACTTCCGTAGTCCACGCTTAACCGTCTGAACCACACGCTCCGCCAAACCGTCTGCTTCCGGATGATCCCGAGAAGTGGTCCGGTGGTCAACCAAAGCTTTGGTACACAAAGCCTTGAAAGCACCAAAGAACTCACGCCCTTGGTTAGTCAACACCTCAGCTGGGGCTCAAAAACGTTCCAGCATCCGGTCAAGGAATGACATGGCCGCCAACTCCGAGGAGTCTTGTGGTAGTGCCACAGGATTGCTAGGGCATGAGCTATGAGCCATGAGCGATGAGTGGTGAGCGGTGAGCGGTGAGCTATGAGCAATGATAGTCACAAAAAAATACCCTATTTTTTTTTGTATATGATCGGAGAACTGTGGAAAAATAGCAGTATGAAAGTCTATATCCGTGGAAAATTTGTACAACCTATATATGATGTAATGCCTATATCCGTGTAAATATGCTTCTAATTTCATTGTGTTAGTATCTATTCTCATTTTAGTCTCACATTGGTCCCCGTATTTTGACAACTCCTTTTAGTGCTATCAATTATAAGGTGCTGTGATATATGTTTTTACCATTTCATTCTTATATTTTTGAATATACTTGTTACTTATTTTTTCTATTATGGCCTTGCCTTTTATTATATAAATCAATTTGACCAAAAAATAAATTATTCATTATTGTTTATTCTTTCCAAATTGTTTTTTGTTACGTTCATGAAATTATCTATTTCTCTCTAACCTATATCATTTTTTAAAAGACAATAATTGGTATGTATTTGAAATGCTTTGATTTATGTCTATATTAATTGTAGTATTTCCAGAGTCTGAGAAATCTGATACTAATAGAATGCTGTCTAGAGTTTACAAACTAATCATATAACTTAGTTTTTATTTTAAATTATAATATTTGTTATTTATCTTTCACAAGCTATGCTAATATCTATTGAAAAATTAAAGTATAGAAAATAAAATGGATAATATAATGAATACAAGTTACAAGTTAGGAAGACAAGAACATGAAACTGAGTACTACATATGAAAGGAACACTGCAATGTAAAAGACACGTACAAAGTGAACAAAGAAAGTTTTGAAATGAAGAAGTACATGACTATAGCAAAATTAGAAAGTAGAATTAAAACTATCATTACTATCCTCGCTAGCCTCAATCGCTTCAATGTTCACAAATTGAACAATACGAGGGTCATAACGACGTGTCCCATACGATGGACTAGGAGATGGTAAAGTAGCTAATAATTGAGCTAAGTCTTCTATATGCGAAGGAAGTAGAAACGGTTTAGGAGGTGCTTCGGCGTCCGCTATCAATCTACAATGAGTCAAACAATAATGTCAACGCTGAACTTTAAAATATTTAAAAGAATGCAAGAAAATAATAATTCACAAGTTATTTTCTCAAACGGTTTTGTTTTGCAACATGACGGACAGAAATATCATCCCTCTCCAAATCAATATCCGCTTGTGAAGACACAACAATCTCTACCAATGGTGGCGCGTCTCGAAGTGATGCATCTCGAAGTGGTGCGAGGATGGCCTCAAAAATAACACGATCCGTCTAAAAAACAACCAAATGGCGACTTAAGCGGTAGCAAGCGTGAATTGAGGCTCCTAAATTTAAAAGGAAAATATTAATGGAACTCTATATCATCAAAGATTTAAACATCAAATGTATCAAAATTACCTGAAGAAGCATAGGCATCAAGAATGACACCACCTGGCTTAGTCAGAACTTGAATTAAAATTTGTAATAAAATTGGATCTTTCTCCTGGCCTCCTCTCTAAGGAACAATTCCATTCACAAGTTGTGATGTTACTGATACAAAGTTGAAAAGAACATCATCCTTGCCAAGGTTGGTATTGCCATCCAAGAGTGGTTGATCTTGTTGAAAGGAGAACTGAGAACTTGATGCGAATCATGAACAAGGAGGAGGATGTAAAAACGTCGTGTCTACCCAAAAACAGTCTTGTTGTTAAAACAAATAAGTGGGAAAATAACATGGAAAGAGTAGAGATAGGGAAAGACACCAACATTGACTAGTTTGTTGGAGATGTCAATTGAAGCTCATTGATGCCCCACCAAGCTTTGATGATTTTGAAGTCATAAGTCTTTGCATATGTACGTACGTCTCCTCAAATGGTCATTGATTCAGACATAAAGATAAGTAAAGATGCATGACTTTGCAAATAGTAATGAGCAAATTCGAAGATAGCTTCCAATTCAGACACATTATATGTATTCCACTGCAGAATGTCATTCGTAACAAATGAAATCTTTGGAACCGGTAAACCATCGAGAATATCAATAATGATGAGATCAAATCCATCACGAGGGCACAATGCAAAACGCACCTGAGTTCCTTGACCCTTTCCAACCTACACATATAAAATATAACAAACATCAATTAACTACTCCAAAAAATTATCACTCTCAAGAAGGCAATAAATTACTCTAGAAAATTATAACAAATTAAATACTAGTTATAGCAATGTAAATGATTATGAATGATGCTACATACCGTTAGAACAAAATCATGCATCTTCTTCATAAGAGGATGATTGCTTCCAGATTCCATCAATGTGAAAATTGAAAGATTTTCAACAAGAATTTTTGTTGAAGAGACCATAGAGGAAGAAGCAATACAGGTAGTATTGACATTTTTCTTGGCCTAAATATTGGTTTAATAAACTTGGTTGGCATTAGTGGCCTAAGAAGGAATTGATGAATCTACTAAATTCAATAAATTAGGTGATGCAATCACCTGACTGGAATAATAGTTGCAGTAGAAGTCTATGTTACCTTTGAAGCTTTAGATGCCTTGGATGACTTGGATGACTTGGATGACTTTGTTGCCTTTGTAGCCTTTGTTGTTGTTGTTGCCTTTCTCTTCCCTTTCTGAGTTGTTATTTGTGCCGTAGCAACTTTGGGGGCATCCAATACAGGTGGCTATAGATCACGCGGTTGTTTTGACTTGAACAAGGGTCTCGGCACCGAGACAGTACAAAAGTGCTCTTCACAGCACCGCAACAAACTCAATCCAACCAATATATCTCGGTGACAACCGAAGTGCTGAAGATTGATGTGGCTCGGCACTGCGTCGCTTCCGATCCAACCTCTCCATACACACTTACACTAGTACAAAAGTGGAAAAAAAAACCGCATTCATTTTCATGTTGCCGTTCTTTTGACCACGCTGCCAGAATTCTATTACATTGTTCATGGTTTGGGCTGCCGCAGTTTTTTGCTCATAACTTCTTCAGTTCTTAGAAGTTTTGGAAGTGTAATACACCATTGGAAAGGTCTTGAAAATGCGCTTCCAACAGTGTATTACACGCCCAAAAATTCCAAAAAATGTAGGGCGGTTATTTTTCCCACTTTCGTACTAGTGTTATCTAAAACATGTTTTGAAAGTACCTCGGCACCGAGATAGTAAAGGGCCGTCACCAACCAAGTCACGACGACCCACGAAGATCAATACCACCTGTATCAACATACCTCGGCACCGAGATAGTAAGGGACTGTCACCAATGTAACCGAGACCTTCTAAACAATGTAAGCAAAAGTATGCAACTTCGATTCATGATTGAAAGTCACGGCTCTGCCCTGGTGCAACGGAGGAAGCACGGTTTGAGATCATTGAGCTTGTGAAGATTGAATGCAGTGATTCCAGTGTGAGGTGTTGAGGTTCATGAACCTGATAAGGTTGGACGAGAACTGTTAGGTTGGACGAGAGTATGACGATTGGACGAGAATATGACTATTGAACAACAATTGGTATCATTCTTTGGTATTATTCAGAGATACTTTGGATGGCAATGCCTAGGTGATTTTCCACTGTGGATGGAAATCACCTAGGCGGTAAAATTTAGATATACGTATTATATCGCCGTATTATATCGTGAGCTCTTCGTATTACACTATACACTTATCATCGTATACTATGGTATTCTAACATCGGTTTACGTGTAGCTAAATTTTACTGTTGTTATTGCCCCAAGGTTTGACGAAAGTTACGAGATTTGAATATGGGATACCTATGTAATACCCTGGTGACACCCGTGCAATGCCTAGGTAATTTCCACTGTGGACGTAACACATTCTAAGGAAAAATAAATAATTTGTCATGTGGTTCCCTAAACTGACCAATGCACATAGAGTTCACAATAAATTCTCGTAAAAATTAGGGTCTTGGCACCGAGACACTTCATATTAAGCTCTATGAATTTGAAATCATCAAAAGTGACAACAAATGACTAGGACGTACCACAAAATAATTCATAATAATAAAATGATCTCGGCACCGAGATACCTCATATTGAGCTCTAAGAATTTGAAATCATCGAGCTTGACAACAAATGACTAGGACCTACCACAAAATAATTCATAGTAATAAAATGATCTCGGCACCGAGATACCTCATATTGAGCTCTAAGAATTTGAAATCATCGAGCTTGACAACAAATGACTAGGACCTACCACAAAATAATTCATAATAATAAAATGATCTCGGCACCGAGATACCTCATATAGAGCTCTAAGAATTTGAAATCATCAAGATTGAGAACAAATGACTAGAACCTACCACAAAATAATTCATAGAAATCAAATGATCTTGGCACCGAGACACCTTGTAATGACCATTCAAGAACTGAAATCAAGAAGGTTCCTAACAAGATTCTATGACAATCTCTCTAAAACATTCTGACAAAAAAGAATGTCTCGCCACTAAGATCCATGGAAGTGATCACCAATATTAGTATCAATATACTTGGTCATTTGATTAACCCCTAAAGGACTGTGACAATTCACATTAAAAACACTTCAAAATTGTTGGTTTTAGTGCAATAAGTTAGGAAGGAAACAAAACCTTATTATGTTTTTGACGGTAGGATCTCAATTATGACTTTTGAAATAATCTACTCAAAAAAATTTCATAAACATTGACCGCACAGATTAAAAGATTATAGTGTTTGAAGTCAAGAAATAGGTTCATTTCTTCTTTGCGTTGAGAGGTTTAGATTTCTTATATTTCACTTTGCAATACACAAGGTATAAATCTATAACCATTATCTTGAGCATAGTGTTAGTTCCCAATACACCAGTTTTTAGAGATAGAGAAGGGGTGTAGCATGGAGGAAACAAGTGTGCATGGAGTGGAGATACAAAAATTGCCATTTCACATTATATTCCTTTGTGAACTTGATACACTCAAGAATAATAATCCAAACAGCCAATCTGAAGGTTCTCATCACATACCGTTGTTATCAAGGACAAGCTAGAAATAAAAATAAATCAAATTTTAGGAACGTGCCAAAAATCTATATTGTCCTTCCAAGTCACACATGGTTCTTTAGGGTCAAAATTTAATGTTCTTAAAAAGTTTTCAAGAGAAAGAGTGTCTCGGCCCCGAGACCCTCAAAGTCAACATCTAAAAATTCTAGAGATTGCAAACTAACACATTGACTTTAAACATCAAATCTATTAACATCCAAGGAGAAAAACAACATGAGCCGCGAGTATAAGAAGGCAATCGAGAACAACAGACTGTGGGGCCATGACAAACTAATCCAAACATCCAAAATAGGCAATAACGATGCAAATTTTGAAGACAATCTCTGAATACAATTTCGACCAAAATGATTGTCTCGACACTGAGACCTATTAAATCCAAGCAATCATGGTCATAAACAAAATCTCGAACCAGCTTGGTTAGGTCATGAAGAGGCACCTCAGATCCTTCTGCAACCTTGTCTTCAGCCATTGCCATTGACGCCGCTCCACTAATTGAGCTCAGCTACTACATAACAAAATGGTATCGGTGCACATTTCAGTCCTAGAATTCCATCAAATTCAAATGACTATGACTATGGAAGACATGAAGGACATGATGGAGAAGTATACTAACTTGGCATCTCCAAATGTCAAAAATACCATTTCATCCTTCAAGCAAGTGGGACGTACAAGCACAATGGACGGTATCCGCACAGTGAGAGGTTGTACAACTTGGCCATTTGTCTAGCGCAACATGTTTCCGGGTTAAGGAGGCGACAAGGACAAAATTTTTGTCTTTAAGATGTGCGAGATAGGCCCTGGTTCAGGAGTCGATCTAGTTTTGCGTATGTAGCCTGGTGGAGACCTACAAGACACATGGATCATGTTTGATCATGTAAAGCGGGTCAGGAATTGGACCACCATGGGTTGCCATGTGTACGACTCTCGGTACTGCAGAGTTATGACTATTGCAGTTTGCGACATGCAATCTGAAGACACAGAAGCCCAATGCATCATGTGGAGGAGCATCAACAAAGTTATGGAGAGGCACGGGGTTGACAATGTCAACTTCAAAGTTTTTATGGCGGATAGCGCAGGAGCAAATTGGAATGTTGTTCGGACGGTCTATGGTTGAGGTAATCTCCAAGAGGTTATGGTAGATTGAGAACGCACATGTCTACTTCATTGGACAACATCCATGAACCTCCACACGGACAAGTATATGAAGAGCAAGTTCCAAGACCAGCACCGTCTTCTAGGCAAGCAATATAAGTATGCCAAGAATTTGGCAAACTCTGCGATTCGTTACCTTGCTATTGGAGCTTTGTGGCAATCTCGTGGTGCCCAAAATGATGAGGCCCTCAGACAACTTGACCAGTGGCTTACCTTTTGGCATTACCGCTACTGCCAATGGGGAGCATTTATGGAATTGGTATCAGTTGTATTATATTTGATTATAATTTCATTTCAATTTACAGTCCAAACAACCATATAAGTGACGTTGTGATTTGTGTTACTGAATCTTATAGACGAAGAGATGGCCAAAATGCCATCATGTAATTTGGCGGAGACAGCCCAGAATCGTTGGTTTCAACAATCAGGGAATAGAGGAAATGACCTATACGATGCTACGGTGGACAACTTTGTTTTCCCGTTTATGCAATGCACGAACTATTATCATTTTTTAAAAAGAGGGCGATCAGGGACCGACCCTTCCAAGCATGAGTTGCAAATGAGACTTGCCCAAAGGACCGGTAAACACGAGAAGGTGATTGAAGCCATGGAGAGCATACCGAAGGCCAAGGAGTGGTGCACACGTACACCTCACTTTGAAGGAGAAGAGGTGTTTGGCTCCAGCAAACGAAAGCTTGATGGACCATTTGGTTTAAACCTTGATAGTCATCGCCATGATATATAAACTTCTCCCGTCCAAAGGCTTCTACAAGGTCCAGGAAGGGACGCCAAGACAATTGTTCACTAGCGACAACGTTGCCTCCAACCTCTCCATCTTCATCTTTGGACGATGTAAAGCTTGTATCTCCATCGTTGTCTCCATCTTAAGCACCTAGGGAAGTAAAGCATGTTACGAGTGTTCAAGAATCTAAGTGTGACATACATAAATGGCATATTGCAAGGCTACCGAAGACTTCCGGTAAGTGTTGTCATGCTAAACAAGCTAGGACGGGTAAGACGTGCACCAAGAAGATTGTGTGTTTGGGGAAAAACACTCCTGCTCCTACATACACCGGGCTCCTCCATGTTCGTAGACTCTTAAAGGACCAAGTTACCGAGTTCTTCCATTGCCCGGATGACATTGAAAGGTGCGTAAGGGAACAAAGCGGAAGTAGGTGAATCACCATCCGCTTGTTCTAGATATATGGTCTGTGGTGAAGGACACCAACCTTGCCAAGGCTGAGATTCTCAAGCTAGAAGAGGCAGGATTTCAACTTGAAGAGCGACGGGAAGTGTCACCAAGGCGGCTCTTTGGAGGTGCTCTCAATCCTATTGTGCAAGCTGCATCCGTGCCTGCACTTGTAGATGCCGACTCTTACCCAATATTGCATGAAGGCTGCCGTATCCGTCGTTAGGCAAAGGTTTCCGTAAAGCAAAAAATTGATGGGCATCAGCGGACAACCTCAACGTCCGCATCAACTCCATCTCAATTCTTCTCTACTCCGCCCTCGGATGCATCATTGTACTACAGTCAAAGAAGGGGCATAAGACGAGTAAATATCGCCTTACTATAGGCCCTCTCCCAAATTGCTCTTGCGGCGACTTCAAGGACATGGTGGTTTAATCCAAGAAGAGAGGTACTTGGTACCATTGCAAAACATCTCTACTATATTTTTCGAGTGGTATGCAAGCTTGATTTTGAGGACAATGCTTTTGTCCATGCTGCTACCTTAAGCTTCAACGAGATCAAGAAAGTGCTGGAGAGTGGTGTCTTGGAGCTTATATGATGTGTAGCTTCAAAAATAAGGACATTGCAATATGAATCAATACCATTTATAGCCCAACTCATATGGATTGTTGTTGAATGTTGTTAGTATAAGTCTCCATTACTTTTACAATACTTCACCAACTTAATTATCTACCATCGTTATATATACTGTACATACACTAAATAAGAGTATCGTATGTATAAAAATCCTCTCTAGGTCCTAAACTTGTAGTGCCTACAATCTCTTCAATACACCTTCAACTTTGCGAAATAGGAAGACCCAACACTACTTGAATTTGATTGCAAATGGACCTGAAATATTGTAGTCTATTCTAATTGCACGGTTATAGGCACTTAAAATTTACTAAAAATATTTTAATCACAATTTTTTCTTACACGGATAACATTATTTTTAGAAAAATAAACCTATTTTTGGTAAATCAGAGCTCACCGCTCATGAAATCTCCGCTCATGGCTCATGGCTCATGGCTCATGGCTCACACCCTAGCGTCGTTGGGTAGTGCCACAAGCTTAGTCCACTTGTTAATGTGCTCCACCATCATCAACACGTACTTGGCTCCACGTGGGGTGACAACAAGCGGCCCGGCAAAATCCAGAAATCAACGATAGCCCAAACCCATAGTGAGCAAAGGCTGCAACTGCGGTGACAACGTGTTGAAGCTCGATCTGATCCGATCACAGACTTCACACCAAGAAACATAAGTGGCGACCTACTGATACATGTCGATCCACCAGTACTAGCTGCACAACATGGAATGTGTCCGTCACACACGAAAATGACTAAGGTCTTGGTGTACCTGCCGTACCAAGGAAGCCCTCTGATCCGACCTAAGAACTATACGCCTAGTCTTATCTGGCCACACGCAAAATAGAAGGCCGTTCTCCCAACAGAATCTCGCTATCCGGTGTTGTTAACCGGAGATTTCGGCTTATTGTAAGGTCTTGGTAGTAATTTTTTGATGTTACCAAGTAGTTATGGATAAAAAGTAAAACAATGGATGAATCCGGACTGTGGATGAAACTGTCCTCAATGACAGTGGATGAAACTGTCTGGACTTCGGATGAAACTGTCCGGACATGAATGTCATCCATCCGGACACCTTTCATCCATTAGAGAAGATTAGGGTTTGAAGGGGGTAGAGAGCCACCCTCTTGGACTTGGGGACTCTCTTCTCTTCTTCTCTTCTCTCTCTTGTGTGTGAGTGTGTGTGGATCTCTTTTGGTGTGTTAGACTTAGAGTGTGTAGTGGAATTAGAGAGCTAGGAAGTGAATGTATTGTGTGGATCTTGACTTGTATAAAGTATGGAAGAGGTTTATGGAGGTTTGAGGAAGTAAAGCAAGACTTGGATACTATCAATTGTGTGTTTGTGTTAGTATTGTGAATGTGTGAGTAGATCTTGTTGTTAGAAGAGCATTTGGGGTGAAACTTGGTTGTGGGTATTGTAGATCTAGCCTAAATACCCTAGATCTCATATAGATCTAGCTTGATCTACTATATTCTAATCAAATCTAGTGTGTTGGAGTTAGAAACAAGTCCGGATTTGTTGTGGGTATGGTCTGATTTGATGTAATCGAGTGCGGAAACTTCAGATCTGTGAGTTAAACTTAAGCAAAATAGCGGAAACGCAATTCTAACTATCTCTAGATTCAGATCTAGATTTAGATCTAGATCGATTCTAGAGTTTTAGACCCAGTAAAGGTCCGGATCGGGACTTTTGTCTTATTGCCCTGAAGTGCCGTTTGAATGAGCGTAGAGACGATTGTTCATTGAACCTTTAGGTGAAATCTCCCTTTAACATTGGCGACCATGCATAAGTTTGAATCATGTGGCTCTTGTTGACTGGTTGCGCAAGACAACAGTTTGTTGAAGGATAGCAGGCAGTGGCTGATCAAGCGGCAACAAAACATTACAAACAGCTACGGACGATACAGACAATTGTAGATAGACACAGACAGCCACAGACAGCTACAGACAGCCACAGTCAGCAGAAGTCCAGAAGATACCCTGCTGGAGTGAAGCCTGGCAGATACCCTGGCAATACCCTACTGGAGTGAAGTCCGAAGGATACCCTGGCAATACCTTGCTGAAGTGACACTACGACAGATTGCTACCTTTATTGCAGGCGTTTATGACTGCGCAGAGTCATAAATTCACAGGAATATGACTACAGTGGTTTTTCAGAATATGACGCGCGCGGTGACAGGGTCTAGTAGTTACCGACAAGTCGCTTCGGACAGCCAGTCATTTGAATAAATACGCCTTGAAACGTATACTCAGCCCGAATGTACGTGCCACGTCAGCATTTCCGCCCCCAATTTGACCGGTCCCATTGACCAAGACTTTTTTTGACCTGCCCGGGCAGCTGAGGCCAAAATCCGACGTGGCATGTGACTCTGGCTAGTCATATTTTTTGCTGACGTGGATTATGACTCCGTGGAGTCGTATTTTGCTGACGTGGCACCGCCACGTGGAATATGACAGCCAGTCATATTTTGGGCTGACGTGGAATATGACTCTGTGAAGTCATATTTTCGCTCATAATGTTGAGCACGTGAAATGTGTTTGCTAGTCATATTTTGTGCTGACGTGGAATACGACTCTGTGGAGTCATATTTTCAATCATAATGTTCAGCACGTGAAATGTGTTTGCTAGTCATATTTTGTGCTGACGTGGAATACAACTCTGTGAAGTCATACTTTCAGTCATAAAATCAGCCACGTAAAATGCGACTGCTAGTGATATTTTTGCTTACGTGGAATATGACTACGTGGAGTCATATATGGGCCGATATGACGGTCCGTTATTCCTAGTGTTGTGACTACTTTTAGTCATGTTTTCCAGATCACTAGTCATATTTAAGTGCAAGAGATGGATAACTGGTTCCAGTCACATCAATTTAGCTGTATGACTTTGTGGAGTCATATACTGAGAATCTAAGAGCGAGAATTCAGAGATTCTGGCATCACAAATGACGGCGTGCTGTTATAGTTGTATTAGAGACAGTTGTTAACTACACTTCTGTATTCTTCTTCATCACAGGCAATGATGGCGCAATGTAGGGAAACGTAATGGGGTCCATCAACAAGAACTTTGTGCAAAAAAAGCCTCAATAGGTTGTATTTAGTTCTTGGAGAGGTCTTACGTACTATAGCTCACGCTGCCTTCAATGCAGCTACGGGCCATTTCGTAATGGAGTTGAGTGCATCCCCCAAGCGTTGCATTGGTGGATCATCGTCATTGTTAGGCTCGAACAAATAGAGCGTTTCCGAACCTGGGACAACCGATGAAATCATTACCGACGCATTGTCTTCCTCAATCATCCGGCCGTGCATCGTGCCTCCTGCAAGGCTCACAATCGAGCCATGAGCCACAACTTTGTCAGTGGGCTCGTTATTATCGTCAAAATCCATGACGGCCACCTTCGATTGCGGTGCCAACGTTGCAAGTGCCACCTCCCCTATCAGCTGCACGGCTTCACGTTCCTGTGTCAAGAGTTGAAAGGTCCACCATATTAATGACTAGAAAATACAACTAACAATTTCTAAAACAAATACCTAACAATAGGATGGAGAAGAAAGGGAGAGAGAGCTTGCATGGTTTCATTATATGGCATATGAAGCGGTCATGGACCTACCGGGATAAGTGTTATTGCAGCTAGGCGGATGTTCTTGCCCAAATATTCCACGCAATATTCCATGTCCGATGGGTTACGGGCTAAGGCCTGAAATGGCTCTATTAGGCGGCTCAAGTAGTCGTCGTTAGGCTCTAGTGGGTCCCATCGTGGACAAGTGAGGACATTTGAGGGAGGAGACTCATCCGTTGCGGTTGCATCGCAATCGAATTGAAGGCAACGAGCTTTAATAGCTGATGACATAGGGACTGCGCTAAAGAAATCATGTAGATTTCTCTTACTACCGCCAATTTCCTTTCCCCACAAAAAACTCCACTTCACCGATGTGGAGTTTACCAAGAACTTAGCTACAATCTCGAGCAGACTATGCTCAATAGGCGACCATATTCCCACGTCAAATCGACTACGTAACATGGACAAGAAAGGGCCACAATCAGCCCTTTTCTTGATTTTGACCTTGTGGTCTTGATCGTAGTGGACCAGTAGATCTGCACCCCACTCTTGCCTATCGTGTAGTAGCCTGATATCACATAGAAGCCCCACAACGTTCAAAACGATGACCTTTCTACGCAAATCATCACAAATCCTTACCGGTGGACATTTCCCCTCGCCTCTAGCCTTCTTCTTCTTAGCAGGACTACTTCCTTTGTTTGCCCGCTTCTTCTTTGCGGCAAGCTCCTCCTGGCTCTCTTCATCATCCTTCGAGCACCACATTGCTTACATACAGTCAAACAATGGTTTCCCACAAACGAATGCATATGTAACAAGACTCTGTGATACAGTGCTGTAGTGCATTTATGACTAATACGTGTAATATACAGTGGAATTGTCACTGGATTGTGTCACATTTTTGAGATACGTTACTCATACTTGTGACATTTCATTGCTTATATTACTGTGTCTTGTCACATTCGCTCGGTATATTACTGATCCCTGTCACATTCGTTGGGTACATTACTGATCCCTGTAGCATTCACGTGGTTTATCACTAGTTCATGCTAATCACAGGGTTGACTAATCCATACATTTAATCTACTCTCTCATACATTTCATGTATTTGGAAGTGGAAGGGTACCTTGTCCTTCGCGGTCGCGCGGCGCGTGGTACGACCTTTGCGATCCTCCAAGAGCTTCTCGGCCTCGCCCTTCCTCTTCTTCGGCGATTTTTTATCCTTCTTTGGCATTGAGGGGGGTTCCGGATCCGCACCTTCCTCAGAGTTTTTGGCAGCCTTGGCTGGTTCAATCTGAGAATTCAAACATACAACGCCCTCGGCGTCACCGGACTTCACAGTAGCCCCTTCCTCCTAATAGCAGACATCAAAGAGAAGTGAGTACAACAAACAACCTAACTGATTGACCAACCATCTATTAGCTTGATTCACTATTTTCAGTACGTTCCTGGGTGTTGAAGTCATACCTTTGCTGCTCCTTCAGCTACCTCATGACGAGTCATGTGGACCTCTTCATCCGTGTTTGTTGCGGTTTCATTTGTGCCCCACACAGGATCCATGATTGCCATAGAAACAACCGGCAATTTTGCTGATTGTGGATGGGCCTCCTCCAATCCCGTATTGCCCATTTCTGAGGATTCAGGTGCGGTCGATGGCAGCCGATGCTTCCGGAACTCGAGTAGCAGCTCCTTCATGCTGCTTTTCATGTCCTCTAACTCGCCTTTAACATCTTGTATGTGTGCCTCCACCTCGCTCCTTAAAGCTGCAAGGCCTCTTGGATTGGACCCTCCGCCTCTTGAAGTGGACGACTGTGGGCGACCTGATTTTCCGGGTGTCATGAGCTCTGCTTCGATTTCCAATTGCGTTGGAGGCCGATCCAACTGTACGGCCTGTGAGAGAAGCAACTGATCATCCTTAAAGATCTATGCAATTATCAATACGGGTCAGAATCACAGTGAAGAGAAGCGTTTTATAATTGTACAGTGATATCACTATCTGCAGTCACCTAATTGTCTTGAGATTGGTAATATGACTCTATAACGTCACAAAATCTAGTTGCATGTGGCTGGAGAATATGACTGCCTTCAGTCATTCTCTGTAGGAAATCTCACTGTCAGTAGTAAAGTGAATGTCAGCAAGCAGTCATACCATCAAAAACATTTTAGCAGAAGTTGGTGAACGTGACTTACAAGGCGAGATCTCACTTCCCCTTCAGACCTCCTGGAGTGCGACACGTTCTGGACAACTTGTCTCACGTTCTTCATACGTTCTGCCTCTGCAATCTTGTCTGTCCTTGCTATCAACTTCTTGAAGTTCTCCGCATGCTCCTTTTTCACGTACCCTGGCAGAGGCTCGCCCTTATCGAGAAGCCTCTTCATATTTGCCCTCTTTGTGCGCATTTGTTGACGCAATTCTTGGAAGAACACGTCCTCTGGAACATCCTCCAGCCCACTCCGGTATTCAAACTGTGCCGCCATCCTGTCCTTGATTGCCATGAGCAGCACTCGAGGATGCAATTTGAAGTTGTCTACGCTCCAGTCCAAGTCGCGAGAATAGCCACGAAGTTTGGTTAGCCAATCAGGCCTATGCGCTCCCGTCGGGCATCCCAGATTATCAACTTCAACCCACATTTGGGACTCCTTGTCTCCGGATCTCTTCATACTCCGCCTCAAATCCTTCAACTTGGACTGACGGTGTGGAGATGTTTCAAGATTCCGTACCTTCTTTCGTAATTCATTCGGATCTGCACCCTTTTGCGCCATCCGCCTCAAGACCCCAAGTTCACGTAATTCAATCTCATCAAGGAGTTCCGTGCATTGCTCCGGTGGTGCCTCCTCCTCTTCATCTTCAGTGTACCGCTCTTCCTCGGCATCCTCTTCTCCTTCAGACCTTAGAAGGGTCTCATCTTCACCATCGGTTGTACTCCCCAGCATTGTCGAAGAAGCCATGTTGCTCTTCCTTGGACGAGATTGCACTCTCCAGGAGGTAGGCTTATCGCCAGAACAACGTACCCCCTACAGGAAATGATTGAGATGGAATTTAACGGGCGCCTACAGTATGACTGAAACCCGCTATGTTTATTCAATTATGACTTCACGTAGTCATAATCACAACAACATCACTACAGGTAGTCATATTCGACACTCAGCATGACTGAAACTAGTTATGTTGTACTCACCATGACCGAAACATATTTTGCACTCACCATGCCTTGCATCAAACCATATACTAAGGCAAAGTACAAGTAGTTTGGATTCTTGCCTTTTGTTTTTTTGTTTGTAACGGCTCTTCTACGAGTTTGTCCTCACCGTCGTCGTCTTTGCCGCTAACACCCTGTGGTAGTAGCCTCCTTTGCGTTGATCGGGTCCGCGATGGCTGAACACTGGAAGGCCCTTCGAAGGGCACATTATGGCTGCTCTCAACAACATCCGCAATCTCAATCGAAGTCATTTCCAAGACCGGCAAGGTAATCGCAGGGAAACTAGCAATTGTTCGAAAAACTCCAATTTGTGCATGGTCCGATAGATTAGCAATGTCTCTTATTACTTTTCCAACTAAATTAGCCATATCCACAGAATTTATGACTACTCCAAGTCACTGCTGCAGCTGAATGTGACTACAGAAAGTCACGATCTCTGCACATACAACCCCACGGTCTCACAATATGAATTACAACTTCATTCATGATATTTGGGGTTTATGTAAATTACTGGGAATTCATTAATTTCTCATACATTATTCAAAGAAGACCCTAAACCCAAAAGAATAAACTCCAAAACTAACATGCATGGATTTGAAGCAATCGTTCAAGACCATAACATGTGACAACGAAAAGTTCAGATCCCCACCCACGAAAAACTTGACAAAGCAAGAACAAGGAGACTCATGCTCGGGGGTATGAAGTTTGTGAGTGAGAGACAAAGAATGAGCAGTTGCTGAGCTAGTATAGAGGCCTCGTGGATTATCGGTGGACCAAACCCTAAACTATCAATGATGGCACAACTCTAATCGAAGGCCATGAGGGCGACCTCACCCCAAAAAGGCTTCACCGCAGCAGCTCTGAGCTTGAAGGCCAGGAGGGCAACCTGATCACGGGTAGGAGGGCGACGGCCACACCCCCGAGCAACCAAGAGGGCGACGACACCACCGGTGTTGACCTCGGCTACGGACGGCCACGAGGGCGACCAGGAGGGCGACGGCCACGAGGGCGACTAGGAAGGCGACGGCCACGAGGGCGACCAGGAGGGCGACCAAGAGGGCAACGGCCAGGAGGGCGACGGCCAGGAGGGCGACCAGGAGGGCGACGGCCACGAGGGCGACCAGGAGGGCGACGGCCACGAGGGCGACGGCCAGGAGGGAGTCTTCTCCGAATTCGGCCATATCCTCACCCCTGAGCGCTGGAAGGGCGACCTCACAACCGACATCGGAGCCTCGATGCTTTGCCCCTGTGAAACCCTAACTTCGGCCTGGACTCAAGACCAAGCAGCAAGGCGCACGAGGTTTCAACTCACCTCTTGTCTTGCGGTCGCTTGAAGGTCGTTGGTGCAGCCACAGGCAAGCCTAAACCACGCATCACCTCCTTGTTCTTGGCAATCGTGTTGTTTCTCAGCTTCTCGTAATCTGATTGCTCAGGGGCCATCGTGCTTGGTCACACACTCCGCCTGTGAGAAGCGCACTAACGGCAGTCGAGGATGGTCGCTACAGTGCACGGTAGGGTTTGTTAGTCGGCCACGTCGCCCTGGTCAACGTCCTTTGACCGATCCCCGCCGACCTGGTCTCGGTTACGGGCTCCAGTTATACGTGTTACTACCTTTGGTCATTCGTATCTGTGTGACTGACTTCAGTCATACGTATGACTGGCTATAGTCATGTGACTCCATCCTCCGGGCCGGGACAGGGGTGGAGAGCCCCTTGAATTTGGTATGGATTGGTTTCCTGTGATTGTGTGTAGAAAATTTAAACGACACAGTGACGTCTCCGGCTTATCGCTCATGCAGTGCGTATGCCTCTCGGTGATTGGGTGTTAGATTATAATACCAATTGATTTTTAACTTTGTTGCTGTTTTTTCAGTAAAACTTCAATGGTGACCGGTGTGGTGAGAAGCACCATTAATGTAATATGTTGGTGGGTGTCAAATTCCTGTTCATCTGAATCACTACCAAATCACATACACTACGTATAGCTTGCATGTCCTGATAAGCTAGTTTGAAGTTTGCAGTTTGGATGTAGAATTGTGTCTGCTTTCTTGTCCTGTGGTGCACGATAAGGTTTAGAGTAGGTACTTAATTCTCAAATTTAGATAAGTCCATTATGATGTATGGTATAGATTTTTGTTCTATTCAATCATTAACAACTCACATATACTACACATGGCTTGCATGTGTTGATAAGCTGGTTTGCAGTTTGGAATCAGAGCTTGTTTGTGTTGTGGTGTAGGATAAGTGTACGGTGGCTTTCTAATGTTAAGTAGGGGTTAGATTGTATGTGGGTACTTGATTAGATTGGGTGGTGAATGGTTTGATTCCTGATTATAGATTCTCAGAATTTTATGACAACTTCCAGTCATGTATGTGACATTCGGAAGTCATATAACACCCTCTCGTCATTTGCATCACTATCTCTTGTAATAAATATGAGCGATTCCTCTTATATGACTTTCTCCGGTGATATTTCCGTTGCACAAAGGTATGCTGATTTCAATATCATAAGTGGCGTGTAATGTGTATAAGAATTGTATTGTCATTGCCTCCAAGAGCTCCTTGTCACCCTGAACGTGTGTTTTGGTTCTTTCCATAGGATGGAAGAAGGGGAGCTCCAATGCTTAAAGCATCTACAATTATGGCAAGAGGAAGAGATTCAAGCGGATACCTTGCGATTAACAAAATACCCATGTCCATGCACTGAATGTGCAGGAGGGAAAGTTCTTGATCGAGCCGCAATTCGGAAGCATCTTCGTAGTAGAAAAAGGGACCCCGTTTTTACAGCATCGATCTTGGTAAGTGATTGCAACCAACCAGTCCTTCTAAATTAAAGCGATGTGGTTCTATG
The DNA here is from genome assembly GCA_963971425.1 of Bryoerythrophyllum caledonicum. Lineage (NCBI taxonomy): Eukaryota > Viridiplantae > Streptophyta > Bryopsida > Pottiales > Pottiaceae > Bryoerythrophyllum > Bryoerythrophyllum caledonicum. The sequence continues at coordinate 1,586,096 of OZ020525.1, read as the reverse complement.
TACTGTTGTAGGGTTTAAAAGTTTGTGTTCATTAATTATGTAGGATCGGTGGAGACCCGTTGTCAGATCAGCATGTTTAAAATCACTGACAACGTTCTTAAGTCAAAAAAAATCCTCCGATCACGCCATATCCACACCTACATCCGCAAGAGTCAGTCGCTTGCAAAAGTGGCGTTCAGATGTGTACGACGGACAATGGTGCGACGGGCTCATTCCAAAGCTAACACGATTTTCATATTGGAAAAGAGATTGGGAAGTGAAGGTGTCCAAATTTGGCTTCATGGGTTGGGGTCTATTTGCAATGCAACCCGCCAGAGAGGGTGAGGAACTGCTTCCTTTCGTAGGACCACAATACACCTCGGCAGAATACAAAATATTGAGCAAGGCACAACCTCGAATGAAGTCGTACGTGATGCGTGCGGAGTCGGACTTGTACATTGACGGAGATGTAGTGAAAGGGAATGTCGCTGGATTCATTAATAGTTCCATTGGGCGCAGTGAGATAGGAAATGTTGTGTGGGAGTTTCGCATGTTTCCTAAACCGTGGAACACTTCGGAATGGGGATATGTGATTACCATCGCAACAAGGGACATCAGGGCTGGAGAAGAACTCTATGCGCATTACTTCCTACATCAGAGCACTGTGTGGTAAATGAGTAAATATAATGAAAGACTAGTTGAGGCCTGAACGGCAGAACTACAATCGGTGCATGTCTATGTAATATGACTAGTATCAGTCAAGTTGTTTTCAAGATGACTACAAACAGTCACTATTCACTCCTGTAATGTGATTACTGTCAGTCATATTTTGCACAGCACGTCTTCAATGAGTACCTTCTTTGTGTGAACAACACTTAACACATGGACACACTTGTCATGCACGTGGATGAATTTGCAGGATGAGTACAGCCCCCTGAATTTGGTCCAAAATATAGAGCGCAATGGTGAAGATAGCGAGTCTGAGTCTAATCATACATTGGACGGCGGAGAAGTTGGAGAAGTAGATGTTTTGCGCATGGTGGCAGATTGCTTCAACAAGTATGACAATGTCAACTTAGGGGGGAGCGAGACAATCCCAACTCATGATGACGGAGTTGATGATGTGGTACTTGAAGCTGCGCACTGCCCGGAGGATGGCTTCGTACCGAGTGACAACGAAGGTAGCGATGACGAGACGGAGGAACGCAACAACCCCATGGAATCAAGAGGGACAACCATGAACATGAACGACCCTAGCGGCATAGCCGTGGACATCCTATTACGCGATGCGAAGACTCCACTTTATGTAGGGAGCTCTTCCAACCGTCTCACCTCCACGCTCATGCTACTTGTTTGTTGCACCACATTTGGCGTACCAAACAAATTTGTGGACGAGTTGTTGAAGTTATTACGGGAGACAATATTGCCCAAGGGCAACACACTTCCGAAAACATTTTACGAGGCAAAGTGTATGTTGATGAAATTGGGGTTGTCCTACGACTCTATACATGCGTGTAGAGATGGGTGCTGTTTATTTCGGAAAGATTTAGAGGATGCAACGGCGTGCCCTGTTTGCTACAAATCCCGGTATGTAGACAACTCCACCACAATACCTGTCAAAGTATTGAGACACTTCCCATTGATCCCTCGTTTGCGAAGAATGTACAGTTGCACACGTTTGGCAGAGCTCATGAAATGGCACGTAGGCGGAAAAAGCAATGACAAGGTTATGAGATCTGTGGTTGACTCAAAGGCATGGAATCACGTGAATAATAGATGGCCTGAGTTTGCAAATGAAGAACGTAATGTTAGGCTAGGCTTGGCACTAGATGGTGTTAACCCGTTTCGGAACCAAAGCCTTAGCCACTCAACGTGGCCCGTGGTCATGCTAAACTACAATCTTCCCCCTTGGCTAGTGACCAAAAACTTCTTCATGATGCTCACGTTACTGATACCCGGAAAAGAGAGCGTGACGGATAAAAATGTGGATGTGTACCTAGCACCATTAATGGAAGAGCTACAAGAGCTGTGGAAAGGGACCGATTGCGTAGATGGATCACAAAGAAACTCTATCAACAATACATTCAAACTCCGGGGCATGTTATTGTGGACGGTGAACGACTTCCCGGCATATGGATTGATTTCTGGCCAAGTCACAAAAGGACATAAGGCGTGTACCGTGTGTGGCCCCAATGTAGTAACTCGGCGCTCAAAGGCACTGAAGAAGAATGTCTACCTTGGGCATAGACGGCATTTGCCAATGGCGCACCAATGGAGACGACAAAGGGCCAATTTTGATGGCCAACCCAACATGAGACCTCCACCACGAAGGATGAGCGGTCGAGAGCAATTGCACTTCGCGAATGAGCGACAACAGTGGACAAGAAATAACCGCGAAAACGAAGGAGGACAGATGCCAGACCCTATACATGAACATGGAGTAAAGAGAAGGACATCTCTCTTTGACCTTCCGTATTGGAAAGTACGTGTGTCTAACGCACTGTTGTAGTGTGACATGACAGTATGTAGTGATGTTATGTTGCGTGGACTCTACATTATGACTGTGCATAGTGATAATCAGTTTCATTGGCACTAATGTTTAGGACTCAATGTGCAGTCAAATACTGTGGAATGTGACTAAATATAGTTGTTGCTGTACTTCATGGAATCTAATTTGTGACTGACCGGAGTCACTGTACAGGATCTTCTAATCCAACACACGTTGGATGTCATGCACTGTGAAAAAAACATCGCTGAGAATATCATGAAGACCATATTTGGAGAGAAGGACACCCTTGCAGCCCGCCTCGATATGAAGGAAGCGGGGATACGCAAACATCTATGGCCTGTACAAGGTAAGAAACCCGGCAGCGTCATATTACCTCGCTCATCGTATGTTCTTACGAAAGAAGAGCGACAGGTCTTTGTAAACCAAGTGCGTTCCTTGCGAACCCCATCTCAGTACGTTGGGCAGCTAAAGAAGCGTGTTAGCATGGATGGGAGTATCAAAGGTCTGAAATCACATGACTACCATGTCCTTCTCCAGCAAGTGTTGCCACTATGTGTGCGCACTACAATGGCCAAGGAAGTTCGTACGGCAATAATAATGTTGAGCCGGGTATTTCGGCGGATATGTGCTAAGTCCATTGATCCCAAGGCAATAGAAGATATGAGATGCGAAGCGGCCATCGTTTTATGCATGTTGGAAAAGGAGTTCCCGCCGTCGTTCTTTGACATTATGAGTCACTTGGTTATACACCTTGTAGAGGAAATTGAAATTTGTGGACCCGTGCATACGCGATGGATGTACCCTATAGAGAGGTATTTGAAGACACTCAAAGGCTACGTTCGAAATCGATGTCAACCAGAAGGCAGCATGGCTGAAGGCTATGCTGTAGTACAAGCATTGGGATTTTGCACCGAGTATATGCAAGAGTATACGACTACTACACGAAGAGTGTGGGATGATAAAGAAGACCCGTCCATGTACGACGAGATACTTGAAGGCAACGAGCGTCCACGCAGATTGTCAGTTAACCTTCGGGGATGGATTCACGAGTTCGTGGTGAATAACGCGGCGCCATTGGAAGATTGGCGCAGGTGAGTTAACATCACTATGGCTTACGTAGAATATGACTGCGACTATACCTAGTATAACTGTATCCAGTGATGTTGATGATATTCATGACTACCTTCAGTGATGTTTACGACGACTCCTCGTGATATCAATGACTGCCCATAAATGTTGACGTCTGCTTCTAGTGACATCACTGTTTGCCTTCACTGTTGGCTGTGACTGCACCCAATGATGTAGTTGTTGCCAAGACCGACCACAGTCAGCTACATATTACCTTCTACTCTTAGACAATTTTGTGAAGGTGCACTGGACCATAAATAACTCTTCTATCCTACAGGCGACACGAAGATGACATGGCACGTCGTGAAGCGGAGCGACACGAGTACAGGCGCAAGAAGCGGAAGGGTAGGACAGCCTACCCGTCAGAGATGTGTGATGAAGATTTCCATGTCTGGTTTCCAAAGGCTGTGTTACGAGCTGTACAAGATGGAGACGAGCAGGTCCCTACCGACGTATTGGCCTTGATGGTACCTCCATCGGACGAAGCCAAGTCGTATCGGTCCATGTATGCATTTGGAAACCACCTACGGGTGCGGAGTGCAGAGGCGCAACTCACAACCACAGACTCTGGAGTAGCCGCTACCTTTGGTCAACTTTGTCGCGCGGGTACAAAGGATACAAATCTTAGGGCTGCACAGTTGGAGTATGTGGGGTGGGTGGAGGAAATACTATCAGTGGACTATGGACAGTTTGAGGTGGTGGTCCTATATTGCAATTGGGTGGTTGCAAACATGAGAGGAGATGGCGCCACCATGAAGCGCGACGATTACGGTTTCAGCACCGTTAACTTTCAGAGATTGATCCCATACTCTGCACAGTCATTTGCCTTTCCCCTCCACATCGAACAAGTTTTTTTTGCACCAGACTTGGCGAAGCGTGGATGGGAAGTTGTGATGCGCAAAGAACCGAGAGGAGCTCGGTCATTCTCCAAACACCACTTCTCGGATGAAGTCCAATGCATATCATTGGGTAGAGCGTGTGACTTTCCCGGACTGAAATCTACGAGCCTAGATTCGGATTCGATAGCACAGACACCTATTCTGGTTGGTGCGGTGGAAGTAGCCCCAGAGGTGGTCGCCACAACATTAGAACGCCTCAGAGAGGATGACACATCGGTAGATGATTTAGAGTACAGCGACTCAGAGGAGGATTGAGTCTCGGTTCAATCATTGACAGTTCTATACATTTCAGTCGTTGCCATATCTATGTATACATATATTCACATATGCATATTTAATCAGCAACCTCACGGCTTGGGCAGATAATAAACATGCACTTAAACCTCTGTAACCAATATGCACCATTTTCAAGCCAATTGAAAACCATTACGACATGCATGCTCAAAATTATAAACTGAGCAACCGCTCTTTTCCATATTCCATGCCAATGTAACCCCCCCCCCAGTTAGCTGAATTAAACAAAAAATTAATCATCATCTTTTCAAATTATATTCATGGACAATTCTAATAATGGTAAGGCACCTTAGAATTACTCAATTTGGGACATGAATCATTTTTACTAACTAAATACACTAAATCCTCATACTATGCAGTGATTGGGAGGGCCAAAATACATGTAAACTGCCTAGGGCAGTGTATATAATATTGGGCTGCCCAAAAAAAAAAAAATATGACTACAGAAAAAATATGACTGCAAAATATGACCGCTGTGAAAATATGACTAGACGTTCCCTACGATCGTTCCCATTTGTTCCCTACGAAGGTATACGACCCTCCCATGCATTTTATACGGTACAGCTGGCAAATATGACTGCAGAATATGACTGCCAGTCATATTCTCAAATTAGATTGCCACCAACAGTTTCGACCAAAAAAAATGTGACTGCCTCTAGTCGCCTGTCATCCCCAGTCATATTTTCCCAGTCATAAAGGTAGCAATCTGTCGTAGTGTGAAGTCCGAAAGATACCCTGGCGATACTCTGCTAGAGTGAAGTCCGGAGGAGACCCTGGCGATACCATGTTGGAGTGAAGTCTCGAGGATACCCGATGATACTCTGTTGAAAGTGACGTCCAACACATACCTTGGGGATACCCTACTGGAGTGACGCCCGACAGATATCCACGTGATACCCGACTGGAGAAAGTTCAGCACGTACCCTGGACATATCCGCATGTAGTAACGTCCAGTAGAGATCCTAGACATATACCCCTACAGCACCATCCAGTCTAGAGATGGACAGTGTTTTCCAACACTTGTGACACTTACTACAATAATTGTCACATATCCATATAGTTGCTTAGCGACAAGTGGATGGGGTCCAGGAAGAACAACGAGCCCAACAGTGACGCATAGCGGACACTAGAACAAACCATTGTAGACTTTGACCGCTACGTTGGCAATCGTCACTACCGAGGCTTTGCAGAGGAAGAAGCCTTCTAGGCTGCCCCAAACAACCCTTCCGACTGCGACCATCTCACAACCGAAGAATTTCAGAGGGGCATCTCACTACATGTGGAGTGTCTAGACTCCTATCACCCTAATCAAAACCTTCCCCGACCAATCCCGCGCAATAGGGAAACGTCCATGATTACAATCCCGGCGTTGGAGTTGCACCAGTCTAGAAGACTACATTTGGACTCTCCACAAGCAGATCCAGTTTCTGCAGCAGAAAGAAGGGACACAAGCGCAGATAGCGGAGCACCATCATTCTCCAGTTTGGAGCCATACGTGTCTGCACCTCGACCTCAGCAGCAAACTGACAGTGACGCGCCCAACACTTCTGACTATGACCCCCGCACACCGGTCATGACCGAGGTATTGGCATTGGAACCTTGGAGCAATGGTCTAGGAGACGATACACTGAAGGAGACAGCGTGCAGCTAAGACTTGTCCACATCTGGATCAGAGGACTGATCCTACGTCAAAAGGGGGATAGTCCAGTGTTACTGAGGTAAGTTCCAAATCCAAACATTTCGCAGTTCTGCAACAATGAGATGGAATGGGGATGTTGTTTGGTCAAAGGTCATCCATGTATGTTAAACAAATACTAGTAACTGAACACAGACAGTAACAGGACGTTAACAGGAAATCTGGACAATTACTAGATATATCAGTAAAGAATCCGAACAAAACTAGACATGAACTGGATATAACTCTACATATTTATTAGACATCTGGATATTCACTAAAAATTATGATGAAAACATAAAACCATAAAAAGGAAGAACAAACAACAAAAAGCAACAAATGTATATGGAGGGAAGAAAAACAAGAGAAGAGAACCTGAACCAGTTGAGAACCAGTTAAGAAAATACAACAATTATGCACTTCATTTGTTTGCTGCCATCAAATTTAATGTGAGAGGGAGGCAATCACCACTTTGCCAACGAAGAAGTCATGCTTTACATCTCCAATTCTCAAAGCTAATTAAAACCAAACAGTTGAACAAGCTCAACCTAGCTGCATTCATTGCCTATGCACGTGACAAAGTGGTAGATCTATGACCAGATCTAGCATGACATGAGATATGCATATCTGCAAGCCTTCGCCCGCATCCCAAGTTTGATCCTCTTCAACAGCTGGAGCATGCAATCTCATTAATTATAGATCAATTACAACTAATCAGGGCCGGTACTCTATTTGCGGCCAGAGCTGGAAGCCAAGACTCAGAATCTTCCATATCCATGATGGACCAAATTGTGTGCATGACGTTGTCCTCAAGTAGTATGTCTATGACTTCAACTTAAAACATTTTGAGAAGGTGTTGTTGTAACATCTATGTTGCCAAAGGTGGCGTGGATTCCTCTTTGAGCAGCGAGTTTGATCGGAGTAGAGTGACCTTACAACGCTGCACTTAGCCCCCAAAGCCCTTTGCGGTGACAAATTACGAGCTAGAGCTTGGTGTCTCCATGAGTGACATTGTCGTAGGAGCTCTTGATATGCTTAGCTTGTCGAGTCTTTGCTCTCCTCCTTTCATAGCGTGAAATTAGAAGAAATGAAAGAATCGAACAGACGATCACTTAGCACGGGTGGGGATATTTAGGATGAGTTGGAGATGGATTCCAAGGAGACCACAACAACTGCATATCAATGGCGAATACTTCCTATCGAAAAGAGTCGCTCCTCGCTCAGAGAATTCTTCAATTATTATTTGTCGGGCTCATAACTAATATTGATTGTGCTCGTCTTGAAGAGCCAATAAGATGTTGTGAATGCCAAAGCCTTTGTTATCCTTGTAATTAATGTCTCACTCAACTACGTGTAGTAGCTTAATTGTCTCTGGCATAACACAAAGATTATTTCTCCAACCTTTAAAGGATTTTGTTTTAATAAAGCTTACAAGTTGGAGGAAGAGTGTTGGCCTCTTGCTATGGAGTGAGGGTCCTTCATGATCTGGTGCAAGTGATAGCACTAGTACCGCTTAGAAGATGCTATAATGCTCCTTTGTTGAGAAGTTATTCTCATTTGCTGAAGATCGGAGAGCATGGTACATGCGGAGGGATAATCTCCACTAACGCCTTCAAGGTAGTGCGTGTTGCAATTGTTGGCATCCGTGCTGATGGATTACCTTCTAGATCTGAGTTGATGTTTCCTAGGGTGTGTTGAAAGAGCGTTGTTAGATATGAAGCTTCTCAAGATACTATGGTGGTGCAATTCCAATTCAAATCCTCCAACTCTAGGTTCATGGTTTCACGGTAGCACGGCGTTGGCCTAGGGCAATTGTGCTTAGAATCATGTGATAGAGGATTCGACACTTGCTCTAGCACACAACAATGGAAGTCTGTGATTGAAATGAGGTCGTTGATTATAGGTAGTTGGGCGGTGTAAAAAATGCTTCATCTACCAAATCACCGAACTTCTAAATCTTTGCTGCCACACGATCGTGCACCTCTTGTATTTGTGCTATTGCTTTCCACACTGTACTTCTCTCTCAATCTTCACTCATCGATTCCATCCATGCTTCAATCCATGTGTTTGTGTTGACGTCTAAACCTAGTTATTATTGAATCTTGACCGCTACCTATTCAGAGACTGCAGTCGGTGTCCCCACCAAAGAATCAACACAACGCAATCCTGTCTCAATCCAAACTCAACATGAAAAATAATTGCTTGCAGGCCTTTCCGAGTAGCAGATTCTACCTAAGGTAGTGTCTCTAAAAGGTCCTATGCGCAAAGAATAGAGAAAGACACATCAACGAACTTTTACAACCAAAGGTCACATCAGTATCTGTCGCGTATACAGTCAAATCTTATATTATAAAAGAGACCAATATCTCATACATGGGGCCGGGGATCACACAGAGTGCTCTTCTAGCTACAATATGATTGGCTAATGCAAGAAATGGTTTATGCATGAAACCACTCTTATATGTTCCTTAAAATCTTAGAATTAAACTATATGCCAAGAATTAACAATTCACTAACAAATTTTGCATATACCATTTTCTTCTTTTATTTTAAAAACTCAAATTCCCACAGTAGATGCAAAGATCTTCATTTCCTTTCCAAGAGGATAGAGAACAAAGAAAATTGGGCTAAAACTTGAATTTCTATTGAATTAAGGGTTGATTAGAGATTTGCTGCACTATTTGTCATTGTCACTAAAACTTTTTTGTGACTTTTGAACCATAAGTTAGATAACGGAAGCAAATAAAAAGTTGCCCATTCAAAAAAAAAGTAGTACCATGGTATAAGGAATTTTTTAAAAAGGTATCTTACTAAAATATTAAAAATGACTTCTAATATCAAAAGGATATTAGTATGAATATCCAATTGGATAACATCTATTCACAAATATTTTCATCAAATCAAAAAACCTTCATTTTGTAAGTCTATCTTTAAAATAGACTGGTAGAATTTCTTTGTAGAATAATAAGGAAGTATTTTGCTCAAGTGAAACAACCCTATAGGTGTGCATATTTTAGTCACTTGAAAGGTTCCAAAACAAAGGGATAATACAAAAAGAAAACACTCAATCTTCCATGCCATAAATTTGCCAATTTAACTCCAATTTATAAATCAAGTCAAATTCTAAGTCACACTCACAAAACCAAAATTAAAATATTATATTATTCAATCCCTACACACAATGGAACATGTTGAAGGGCCTTCAAAACCTAAATTTTCCACACGTAGAAATACAATACATTAGGGTAGGCACCCCAAATTGGCCACCTCAAAAGCATCATAATTAAGATGTAAGAAGTTATGACTCTAGACTGCTTCCTCAAATAACATATTGAGATTATGGTCTAGAATGTGCAAAAATGGACTCACCTCTTGCACAACTCTAAAATTGAATAATCTCAACGAAAATCAGTTTGAAATTTGAAATTGTGGTAGAAAACCTACATAGTTTTTACGAAAACGTGAGCCAAGTGTCATTCAATTTCTTCTCCAAATTTGAAACATATACTGAAACATGATTATATCTGATTCCATCCCTTAGAAAAATCTAATTTTAGCCTAATTAGGTGCTTCTTCATTAGTATTGCCAAACAACATACCAAAAAAAAACATCCAAAGGCTCATTGATGTACTACGATTACATGTCCTTGTATGAGAATGAAATTCTAGACTAAGATGAAGATATATTTGGAAGCAATCTATATATCTAATTGAGGTGAAGAACTACAAACACTAAGGAAAGTAGTCAATAGCAAAGTCAAAAGAACCGATGGGATGAAACTAGAGTTGAGGAAGAGTGGATAAGCTATCACGTGATTACAATCCTATGAATGTAGAGACGAAAGCTCTCAAAACCTGGTAAGCAGAAATTTAGAAGAAAAAAAACAAGCACATAAACAGTAGGGTTTTTACACAAAATTCAAACCCTCAAAAAAACACAGCAGACTTGCAATTAGTACTAGTGAGAACATAATCCATGTAAGATAGGTCATCCAACCTTAGAACACCATCGCCACCACAACTATTGTTTAATCCCTAAAGGCCCAAGGTGTTTAAGAGGAATCTCTACTCGGTTGATTATTATTTGCCAAGATGAACTTTATGAGAATGTAACTGCGGGATCTTCTTCTAAATTTTCATTAGATAATATGCTTAAAATTTTGTGAATTTTGACCATACGGATTGAAAGATAATTTCAAACAAAGTGAAAAATATTGTACCTCGTAGGTACACTAGGGCCTTCAGGGATTAACAATAAGTCTTCTGGAAGCGAGAGCGGGCACCACAACCTCCGAACTTCTTGGACTCGCAATGGCAGCGGTCGGCCACAAGCAAGGTGCGGTTGTACCTTAGGAGTTCATCCTTTATTTCCTTTTTGGATTGTTGATTGACGTACTTTTGGAAGTAGGCAACGAGCGCCTTTGCAATGCTCTGGTGGATGGCGTAAATCTGCGAGGTATGACGTCTATCCTTGACGTGGATGCACATGTCAACTGTGACAAACTTTCACTGATCGAGGAGCACCACGGGCTTGAAGGCCTTGTAGCGTTGAATCTTCGGCTTGACAAGCTCGATAATGATGAGGCCACACCCCTTCTTTGCAGTAGGTGACAGCCACAATTGTCTTCTTGCGATCAAAGCATTGCATGGACTCCATAGGGGTAGCCATGGCAAAGGTACGAAGAGGGAGCCTAGGGGTAGTGAGCATGAGGGCGAGGAAAAATGCCCTCCGCTTGGAGACACGCAAGAAGGTGGAGCCAAAAAGGGCTTCTTCTAGAGCGTCGTGCCCCTTTTAGGATTGCATCTCCTTCCCTGCCAAATTCCCTCCCTCTCTCCTTGCACTCTCCACACTTTCCACTATTGATGTCCAAAACCCCTTCCAATGTTGGTGTTTGTGACCTTTTCTCGCAATTGATGTTCATACCTCTGTCGCTTGCCCTTGGATTTGTGTCGGTGATGCCCCACCTGCCCAACCAAAAGATTCCCCGAGAGTTTTCATAAACCTTTTTATATGGATGGTAAGCTTGATTTAATTATAGGATCCAAGTATAGCCTATGTATGTACAAGTGCAAAGAGGGTATCAATGTGATATGACAATCCTCACCCAATTAAGTGTGCAACAATTTCTTGAAAATTGGTTAGTGTATTGTTGTTATTGCATGGATTTCCTTGTATTGCATGGTCATCACGAGTAGGCTACATTGCATATAATTTGGCTTATCAAATTTTGCATGGATGAAGCAAAGAAGATGTACTCATGAATGGTAAAGAGCCTCGATTATGTGTAGAGCAAAAACTTTATGCCAAGAGGATTCAAAGTTTGTTGTCCCCGTCAAGCAAGGTTGAAAAAACTTTTTTAGAACTTCAATTGTGATAATCTTCCACACTTTGCAATCTAATGGGTTGAAGTTTTTTCCACACATTTCCATAATGGTCTACTAAATTAAACCTCAAATCCTTGAGGGATTCATCATCTTTAACCCTTTTGCGCCCGGGTCATGTTTCTCCAAAACCAAGAAATGTGTTGATTTTTTTCTTTGAAGTAACTTTGATGGAAATAAAATGCCTAATTTAAGTATCCAACCTTTAATGAATCAAACTCAAACCATGAGCTACACTTTGGGGAAAATTTTCACAACATCCAACCGTTGATGGAATAAATTATAGTGTTTAAAGCTACCGTATATTGGTAATGAAAATTGTGGACTTTGGAGGGTATACTACTTTATCCATCAATAGATTCTTGCAAGAATTTTTGTACCTTGAATAAAAGAGGTTTGCATGTGCACTAGGTCGATAGCTTTGCATTGACACATCATACGCGGAGAAAACATTTATACATGATTATTGACAATTTTTTTACCTTCGTCTTCTTCATTAAATACAAAAATGCTCCAAACTTTTACAAATTAAAACAAAAGTTTTATATGTGATGAGAGAGATCAACAATCACAAAACAATGAAGAATCTTTGAAAGATTACTTTAATCAAAATTTAAGACCAAAATCATGTCGTACATGTGTACAAAAATACAACATAGTATGCGGCATGGTATTCACTATATTTGATGTGTTATGTATTGTATTCGTGGCTTTCCCATGAGTTCTATAGCTCTAAATCATGATCTGAATTTTGTAGAGTGTCCATGTGATGTGTGAGCAAATCTAAACTTCCATTCCACAACCTAATTCCCCACGGATTTCATGCATTGAAATTTCCTCACAGATTTCATGCATTGTAGAGTGAGTAAAAGAGAGAAGACATGCCATGGATAACCAACTCATGGAGGGTACCCAATACCGATTGGCCTTGTTCGACTTTCAAGGCAATGCCACCAATGAGAGCCCAATTGAGGTGGAGCAACCCAAAATTGCACACATCATGACCCAATGCCAATAACGACTAGTGTTTTCAGATTTTGAGTTATCGGTTTTGGGTCACTTCATGTACCATTTCAAGCATTTGCCATTTTCATGCACCATGCCATGCATGCTCTATTCTTCGGAATTGGGTGGCTGATCAGAATTGGGTGCCTCTACCTTAGTTGGCATTGGGCAAAGGAAGGCACCAAATCTCACCTACTCTACAGTTTGATTATGCCTAGTGGTTTCCGGGCTTTTAAATTCAATATCAATTCCAAATCTTGGTGATAAAATTTGAAAAAATATTTACCGAGTTTCATTCCTAATTCCGCATCTTTCTACATAAACGTTTTTAAGTCCCCAACTGGCTGAAGGGATCGGAATTGGGTGCCTCTACCTCAGTGGCAGAGGATGAAAAAGATTCTGAAAGGGGAGAGGGAGTCCAGAAAAGAGAGGCAGAAAAGAGAGGCTGACAAACCAGGCTGGCGGTCCAGTCACGCCTCCTCGTACAGATCATGGTTCCAATTAAATAGAATAAACCAAGCTCGCTTGCGAGATTCGTCATGTCATGTGATTTTGGGCCCTAACTTGGGACTTCCTTCTTGCGATGACGACTACGACGATGGTGCAATTGAGCTTGATCTCGCACACCAGCTTGCGTCGATTACTGGTTTGAAGCTAGCATTAGGGTTTGCCGTTGCTGGAATGGAGGGGAGGATCTAGAATTAGCAGAGACTAGTGTTGATCCGATCGATCGCTTGCGGGAAGTCTCACGATTCGTGGCGCGATCGGCTCGTCACCCTTGAGGAGCACCATGTCGAGGGTGCTGCCGCTGCTGTCGGAGCTGCGGAGCGGGGAGCTCCGGGACATGATCGAGCTGTCCGTGGTGCCGGTGATGAAGGTGCTCACCATGTGTGCGCTGGGCACGCTGCTGGCGCAGCCGCGGATCAGCATCATCACGCCCGCCGCCACGCGCCTGCTCAGCAAGCTCGTCTTCGCGCTGTTCCTGCCGTGCCTCATCTTCACGGAGCTCGGCGAGTCCATGACGCTCGCCAACATGCTCCGCTGGTGGTTCATCCCCGTCAACGTGCTCCTCAGCTACTTCGTTGGCTGCGTCGCCGGCGTCGGCGTCGCGCTCGTCTGCCGGCCGCCCGCGCGCTTCTTCCGCTTCACGGTCGTCATGACCGGGATCGGGAACGCTGGCAACCTCCCGCTCGCCATCATCGGCTCCATCTGCCACGGCCAAACGCATCCCTTCGGCATAAAGTAGGTTCATCGATTGCCTCTACATATGTTGATGCGTCAATTCTTTCCGATGAGAATCTGACATTGATGCTTGATTTTTTTCTGGTGAGAAGCTATCATTGAGGCTTTGGATTTTTCTGATGAGAAATTTGGCATTTATCGGATGAGGATTTGGTAATGTTGTCGTAGGTGCAACAAGTCAGGGGTGGCATACGTTGCGTTCTCGCAATGGATTGCCGTCATCGTGATATACACTTTCGTATACCACATGCTGGAGCCGCCGGAGGAGTATTATGAGCTTGTGTCGGAGGATGCAGAGTCGGACGGATCTGAGGGAGGAGGCAACGACTGGAATGGCGCTCTGGAAGCAGAATCCATGCCTTCCGTGACGTCTGCGGAGTGGCCGGGTGTCAAAGATGCAACGACCGAGGAAATGAAGACGCCGTTGCTGGCGAGAGTGTTTCGGTATCCTTCTGTATCGCAAGGAGGTGAGAAAGCTCTCGCTTCATGGAAGTTTTCACATCGAGGTGTTGTTGTGGTCTGTGCTTTCTTTCATAAGTCAGAGGACATTGTTACCGTTACCTTTAAAAATGATTTGCATAACAAGAAAATTGTCCAGATGAAACTTTGAGTATGAAGCTCAAATCCGTATTTCAATTGTTAGTAATTCATTCTTGCACACGCATCGTTCACCAATCACCAATCACCATCATTTTGTTCTGTAAAGGTGGAAATGCTAGTCCTGTTTGATGTTGGTGAAAAGTTCTTGGGATCAGATGACGATGACAGTTGTGTTGACAGTTAGTTGATGCTTGTATCTGTATTAACAGTACATGATGATGGAGACAGTCCAAGAGCGAGTGTGCGGTGTCTAGCTGAGCCTCGCGTGATCAGAAAGATCCGTGTGGTTGCGGAGAAGACTCCCATCCGGCACCTGATGCAGCCTCCGATCATCGCATCTCTGTTGGCAATCGCGGTGGGGATTTTCCCCAACACCAATGCGCTCTTATTTGGAGACGACGCGCCTCTGGGCTGGTTCACGGACAGCCTCACCATCCTGGGCGCAGCGTTGGTCCCTTGCGTCATGCTGGTACTGGGTGGGACTCTCTCAGTCGGCCCAGGGAGCTCGGAGTTAGGCTTGAAGACGACCATTGGCATCACGGTGACTCGCCTGGTGTTGCTGCCGCCCATTGGCATCGCTGTTGTTCTGCTTGCTCACAAGCTTGGTGTCGTGCCACACGACGACAAAATGTTCATGTTTGTGCTTATGCTACAACACACCATGCCCACGGCCATCCTCTCCGGAGCCATGACGAGTATGCGCGGATATGGAGAGCGCGAAGCCTCGGCCCTGCTCTTCTGGCAACACATCTCGGCAGTTGTCACGATTGCTGCCTACATCGTAATTTTCCTCAAGATTGTTAGTCAACTTTAGACACAGCTCAATGATAAGTTTTTCCCAGTAGAAACAGAAGTTTAGTCATACAAAAACCTTGGTCCCAGTGCACCTCGTAACAAAACGTTTCCATATCCGGGACCCGAAACTGTGCTCTTATGGCTGCCATTTGTATATATAATTTTTGGTGTTACAATTCTTCAATTGAGCTAGAGCGGATGTGGTGAGGGATTGTGTTGTGACGTGGGCAAACTATATACGATTGTGGTATTTGGATAAATATTGTACAGGAAAGGGTGTCAATCCATGTATCTTTAGAGGTGCACAAGCTTATGCAAGCAAGGAATGTTGTGAAAAAACAACCCGGTATTGGATTGTCATCATACAAATACGATTCAAAAGGAGACCCTGTCAGCGTGGGCTCTTACAACGACTGGAAAGAAACGATGCTAAACTACTTCTGCTGCAGGTCTAAACAAGAAAAGGGCAAATTTTTTCGAGGCTCATGATGGTCTACTCACGGTGGGCTCCTGAAGAAATGATAAGCCGATATGCTAAAAGACTTCGGGGTAACAACTACTGGAGAGTAGGTGCACTGGTGACGCGTTGCATAGTGCTGGGCGCCTGCAAGACCTCGAGCACATCAACCTTCTGGTTGGCGGCTTCGTTGGCGATCTCCCGGCGGGAGACGTTCCACAGCTGCTCCTCAATGCCGAGCTTCCTGAGCTCCATCAACCCGCGCTCCACATCCACCAGGTCGCGCATGGTGGGTTGCAACATGGTCCGGCTGATCCACAGCTGGATGCATTCGTCCGCGTAGTCGGCCTCCACGCCGTTGGTCTTGGCCCGGCGCCAGAAGTACACCAGCCACGCCTGCTTGAACTGCACATCCTCTACCTCGATGGGGCTCAGCTCAAACGCATCTGCCCCTTTGGGCCCATCCGTGGACTTGCGCACGTCTGAGGTCTGGCGGTGCCGTGTCAGCGCCAGCATCACCGCGTCTTCCACCTTAAGCGCAGCCAGCTCCCGCAACCCTTTCTCCACCGCCAGCATGCTCTCAATGTTGCCCTCCCCGGTGATGTCGTTCACGTCCCGGGTCTTGCCTTTGATTTGATTCGCTGCTGCACTGGTTCGGTTCTGCGAGCTGGGCTCTTCCTTGGCGCGTTGTCCTGCAGACAAAACCACCTCCAAGGGTAATGGCGCCAGAGACGACCAGAAGTCTGACTTTCCAGAGGCGATCTCGGGATGGATCCCGTGCTTCGCAGCCAGTCCCCAGAAGCGTGCCAGCCAGCACCGCTTCAGAACCACCTCTTCCATTTCTTCTTGCGTCAGGATCATACGATGTGTCATGGTCCGCAACGCCTTCACTTCGATCTCCACCTCGCGCGCGGCCTCGGAAGCCGCCACGGCCTCCTCCCTGGCCACCTCCGCCTCCACACGCAACGCTGCGATTTCATCGTCCTTGACATCTTTGCTCTGCTCCTTGGCGGCTTTCAAGGCTGCTTCTCGCTGCTTCAAGAACTGCTCCTTTCTGTTGAGGATGCGGGAGTCCAGAGAGATGCCTTCGCCAAGTGCAGTCACCTGCTTCTCCAGTTCTCGTGATCTCCGATCCCTCTCAGCGAGCTTCTCCTCCACAATTCGCAGCTTGTCAAGAAGCGTTTCGTTCTCTTCCTGGAGCATGTCAATTTCGTCACGCAACGCGGCCGTTTCTCTTCTTGAGTTGGGCCCAGAGGAATCATGACCGCCGCCGCCAGCGGTTGGCATTTCAGAGGAAAATCGGCGAACCCGGTCAGCGAGTGGCTCGGGCGTCGGAGACACTGATCGCAAGGTGGACGCAGGCCCCATGGGTAGGACGGATCTCGGACGCTGAGCGACGGGTTGGGACGATGCCGCCAGAGCTGTCGGACGCAACGAACCTCGCGGGTTTGCAGACGGCCGCGACGTGCTTCCGAAAGCGGCCGGACTGGAGTCAAAGTGGCCCTTGAATCCAGGAGACTGGTCTCGTGTAGAGTCTCTTGCACTGGGTATGTAGGGACTGTAACGGGGCATATCATCCTCGTCATCGTCGTCTATGGAGTCACGATTCTGTTGCATCACTTGCGCAAGACGCGCTGCCGCAGCCTTCGCAGCATAATTCTGGCTTTTCTTCAGCGAATTGATCGAACCGGAACTAGACCCCGAGCCAGATCGCGCCGGAGGAATTCCCCCCAGACTTCCATGGACGCTCCTTTGCCGGCCTAGCAAAGGGCTTCCATTCCTCTCCCTCTCGGCCATCGCTGACCAGTGGCTCACCTTCAAACTTCCTGCCCCTCTACCCTCCCACTTCCTATAAACCAGAGAATTCACTGATTTCCAATCAAATGCAAGAATTCAACCCCTAAAACCCTAAAAGCTCTTCCCGGTCCTCCCACAAATCATCACATTGTGCCGTCGAGCATATTTTGCACAGCTCAACTAACGAATGCGCAGTCAAATCTGCAGGAACAGGCCAACATGCGATTGTTCAAGTCACCAGCAAATACAAAACTCCTGAGCACAAAGTATTATTCCTCATTCACTCAAAAGTGACTCCCCTGGAATTGCAGTGACCGAAAGCCCGTCCATGATTACCACTCCACTGACAAAAACATGAAACACCAGCTGTTCCCAGATGCCAAACCCTAGAAAACCAACATAAACCTAATCACACTCACGGATCACCACCTCACCTATCAGATCACAGCTCCAACAGTACCTGCTGTCCCGTTCACCACTTAACCTCAAGCATGCTTGAAGAGCTTCATACTCAACCAATGAAAATACACCGCCGCGACAATCACCGGCCCTGTCAGCGGCACAACCAAACTGTAGTACCTGCAGCCACAGCAACAACAACTCCCTGTCAGCAGTCGCTCACGCTGACGCCGCACAATTCCGCAACGAAGCACACGAAATGTAGGAAGAAAAAAAACACGTCCGCCACATCGCAAGATCCAAACCCGCTACCGACAACAACTCTCGGATCCGTCACAGCCCCAGCAACAGTGAGGGTTAAAGCAGATCTACGCAGAGAGAGGAGAGCGCGCACCAGTCGCGGCGCACGGCGTCGAGGAACGGCACGCCGGAGGACGGGAGCAGCTTGGAGAGCAGGGACGCGTAGAGGAGCACGGCAAAACCTAGGACGCCGGTGCAGATGAGCAGCAGGCCCCAGCAGAGCAGCAGCTGCGGCGGAGCAGACGACTTGCGCGCGAGCGACGGCAAGCGGAAGAGCGCAGGCGCAGGGCGGCCGTCCATAGCCCGCGGCTTGCTTGCCTGGCTATGGCGCTGCTGCTGCTGCTGCTGCAACGGAGGTAATCAATGGATTTATCATCAATGAGGGCGACCAGGCTCATTTGTGGCGACGCCGATGATGGAGGTGCTGCTCATGTCTCTGGCGTGTCTGCCGTGAGCTCTGGCGACTCAGGACGATCACCTCACTGTCCGCAGGCCTTCGTCCTCACTCTCGTCGTCGTCGTCGTCGTCGTTGTCGTCGTGGCCCCGTCCGTCGCGTCCGACGGATCAGGCCCGCCTTCTTTTCCGTTCGTCCGGCCCATCGATTCCTAAACTGGCTATTTTTAGCAGCGATGTTACAAGTAAAATCGGGCTGCTAATAATACACGGTTGAATTTGAAAAGAATAATTAAATTCAGCTAGAATGTATATCATGGGTATCGTATAGGTAAATGATGGATATTCGACGAAGAAGAACTCCGGTCTTTGAAGGAGACCAGCGTGAATATAGTGTTTGTTCATTCTCTTCATTGAGCATATGGCCACGGGACATAGGCTAGTGAAATAGAACTACTCCCCCCTCTCCGGGTAAATACTTTTCTACACTAGGTGCTTCCCTACACTAATTGCCTAAGAGACAACGGACATGTCATCTCCTCCAAGGGTTTTGTTGGTCCCCATGTAATGAGGCCTTGGGACCCCCCCCCACCATAATTGGGTGGACTGTGGTGGTATGCACCACGCCGGCAATAGGACTTGAGCTCACAACCACCTCATTGGTGTGCCATGACTTAAACCACTACACCAAGGTCGTGGTGCCTTGGATATTCCAAGATATGGCCTACGTATCTCCGCACAGTATGTGCTTGAATAGCTTCCTTCGCTACTTCAAAGTGTAGGTTGTAGCACTTATACTAATTTTCATAAATTCATTATGGGATTGATAGGACTTCGGGCTTGTCCAAGTGGAGTAGGACAGTCAGCTTGCACCCAGGTGGACACCGTGCCGTATGCTACACCATACACTATATCTACGGTTAGTTCCGTATAAAATTTCTTCTCAGTTACCGGTATGGAGAATGTCCAAAAATTTAGGAAAATTCAAAAGATATCCATGTAATGCCAAGGTGATACCCCCCATCGTGTTTGAATGCTTACAAAAGGGGAAATATATATTTTCGCAATTAGGTGTCAAAATTGAACCAAACGTACAATTGTGTGGACCAGAGTGGTTTGAGTTTCTATTAACTGGAAATATACATGCAATCTTTGGCTTGCACACACTTGCTTGAATTGAATATCCAATCAAAATTTAACGTACATGTGCGTGGTGCAAATTCGTGTAGATGATCCACATCGATGATATACCCACCCCATATAAGGTGAACGGTGTAGATGAACTTCGGTCTTGGGAGGCGAGTAAAAAGAGAGCGGTGTGGATAAATAGAGTGATATTCTTCATGACCACCCACAACCGAAAATCCATAAATGCAACATCCAGAAGAAGAACGCCGGTCTCCGAAGGGGGCCGGCGTGAATAAAGTGTCTGTTCATTCCACCACTAAGGCCATGCCCACCGGACAAGGAATAAGTAGTATGGAACTACTTCCTCCTCTCGAGGGTAGACACTATGTAACAAGTATCCAAAACATCCAAAAAGTATCGAAAGCATCCAAAAACTATGCAACATCCAAAAAGTATCGAAAGCCATGCACACAACTTTATTAAATTCCTAGTGCACATCATCCTAACAAAAAGAAGGTTTGAAAACAAAGAAACACTACCATTAGACCTAATTTAAAACAATAAAATAGTATCAATTACTACCTTTATAGAATTAGTGGTTACAAACCACGGGTATAAAATTTCACAATAGAGGGAAAGTGGAATCCTTTGGGTGGCACAAATTGTACAATTCTTGCTCGTGATTTTTCACAAGCAATGTCAAGCCACTATAAAATATAGAACCACTCAAATGAATCCGTAAAGTTTCAAACCGGGATCCATCTTTTTAAGCACATCCATTCCAATCAATAGATTAAGATCATGGCTTGATTGTAGAAACACAAGAAAATACACACTTATAAAAATACTAGTACACTAACCCGTTGTTCCCAATGGGACAATGTAGCAACTTTTTCTCCATGTCCCCTCATTCATGTCGCATATGTACTCATCTTAACCCCTAAATTTCCAAGAGTCCCCTCGGAAGACTCTTAAAGGTTCATGCAGGTTCTTATGGTGTCCTTTTGTAATAGTTTTCTTTGAATTTTTTTATGTCGATGGACATTACTAAAAGCTTTGTGTGAGTCTAAGCTTTTCCTAAAGCCGACATTTCATGAAAAAGTTATAGGGTTTTGAAGTTCAAATCAGGAAAGTGAGCACGTCAGGCAACTCCAAAAACTTTTGCTAGGACACTCTATTGAATGTGAGATTTTCAATAACAACAAATAATATTATTTCCTTTCATATTGTCAAAATAATCTTTTGTCTAAAGTGAAAAGGCATATAAATCCAAGTCAAACATTTTCATACATTATCGCACAATGTCGGACAATATACCAAAATAAATTCTACTTTTTCACATAATACTTCGAGATCATCATATTTTTAAAATTTTTCCACAGCATTATGTGGTGTAAAACTTCTTATTGACCACTTGGATTCTCATTCTAAAACATACTTAGTTCACAAAAAATTATGACGCAAATTGACAATTTTTTGAACCTCCACTCCTTGCACAACTTTTTCGAATATGCTACATCCTTTTTCTACCTCTACAAATTGGAATACAAGGAGCTAATATCATGCTTAACACGATGTTAATAAATTTAGTCCAATGTGTAGTACAAAAATTTGACACCAAGTGAAGTCAAAGTCTGCAGATCCAAGCATGAAAGAAAATGGACCCTTTTGTCTACTTCGAATACTATAATATTACAATCCATGCGGTCAAACTTTATGAATTTTTTAGTGTAAGTTTGTTAATAAGTCTCTATTGAAATCCTACGGTTTAAACTAGAAGTAAAAGTTTTTGTTTTGTCCTTACTCATTGCACTATAACAAGTTTTACTCATTGCACAATTTTTAACAATGAGTAAGGACAAAACTACTCATTAAAAATTACTCATTAAAAATGACTCATTAAAAACTACTCATTAAAAATTGTCAAGATGAATTTTTTTTGAGAATCTAATCATAGGATCTTCTTTTAAACTTACATGAGAGGATGTGGTTAAAAAAGTGTGAATTTTGACGGTATGAATTTTTGAAAGATAGTGTAATGATCCATTGGGGTATGAATTTTTGAAAGATAGTGTAATGATCCATTGGGGACAACGGGGCAAGGTTGAAACTATGAGCAATGATGTACATAGACAACTGTAAGGATTTCAAGGTTCACATTCCACCAACTTATATATTCAAATGATTCTTATGGAATACTTTTTGCGTGGTGGATGGGTTAGGGTTCAAGGTCATGGTGTCAAGTGCCACTACCACGTTAATGTGTGATATCGATTGCAACACTCGCCTTGGTGACAAATTTAGTCTCCATGGCCATATAATTGGTCTTTGTAACCATGAAAACTCATCAGCTTTGTCCTCTACTTACTCCTTACTTCCCAAGCTTGCCCATCTCTAGCATAGGTGCAATAATCTTACAAGCAAGAAGATGAGGAGATCCTCTTTCGGATTCATAAATGTGAAATCACTATCAATATAAGTATTAGCAAGGGTTTAGAATTAGTCTTGTAGCAATCTAAAAGCCAACAAACAACAATTTAGTATTGAAACAATGTGCATAAGTGGATACAAGACAATTTGTAGATCACTAAATAATTTATGTGAATTGAAGTAATCCACGTTTTTGTAGAAATTGGAAATTCTATGAATTCTTTATTAGTACACACTTGCTTAAAAATGAATCTAATCCAAACTTAATGTGTCCATACTAGTTGTAGAAATGAGTGTAGACAATCTATAATGATAATATGCCCATGATAAATGAGGCTATTTTTTAAGGTGGTTTGTACTATATTCAAAGTCAATACAAAATATTGCCCCATGACAACGAAAAAGACAACCGTCCCTCATAGCACGTCGCCAATCCAAAACACATTTCTTTGAAACACTTGCCATGTATCAACATAAACATGTAATCAAAATCAATCATTATTCTACATAATCAGAATCAATCACAAGAGATTCAAATGATTCATCATGAGGAGAGGATATTACACCCATTTTAGTTGTCGATTACACTTGTTTGGTCTGCAACTTGACTCTGCAAAGGGAAGGGGCAAACATAGAATCATGACTTGGAGTCATAAAGTTTTCATATTTCACAAGTGGGAGTATAGATTTGTATCTATTTAATGTAGAGGCACCCAATTCCGATCACTTAAGCCAGTTCGGGACTCAAATGACATTGTATGTCAAAAAAATTATGCAAAAAGATGCAGAATTAGGAATGAAATTCAACAAATATTTTTTCAAATTTAATCTCAGAGATTTGGAACTAATATAGAATTTAAAAGCCCATAAACCACCGAAGCCCATAATCAAACTCTAGAGTAGGTGAGATTTGGTGCCCTCCTTTGCCCAATGCCAATAAGTGAGAGTGAGTAAAAAGAGAAAAGACATGCCATGGGTAACCAACTCATGGAGGTACCCAATGCCAATCGGCCTTGTTCGACTTTTTGAGGCAAGGCCACCGATGAGTTTCAATTGAGGTGGAGCAACCCAAAATTGCACACTTCATGATCCAATGCTAATAATGACTGGAGTTTTCAGATTTTGAGTTATCGGTGTTGGGTCGCTTTATGCACCACATCATGCATTTACCATTTTCATGCACCATGCCATGCATACTCTACTGATCGGAATTGGGTGGCCGATCAGAATTGGGTGCCTTCACTTTAGTGTGGGAAAGCACTTAGTGTAGAAAAGTGTTTATCCTTGACAGGGGGAAGTAGTTCTACTTCACTAGCCCATTTCCCGTGGTCATATGCTTAGTGAAGAGAATTAACAAACACTATATTCACGCGGGTTTCCTTCGGAGATCAGAGATCTTTTTCTCTTCTTCTGTTGAGATGCTTCAACTGAACTTCAACGGTGATAGGTCTATATGACCAATTCGGACACGGGTTTAGGGCCCGACGTTTAAGGGTTAATTGATTCGCCAAATGAATGCACCTTTGTTCTGCAGCAATTTTTTTTTGATGAGGTCCGTTGCAGCGATTGTGGGAGGTGGTGCCCCGTAGCCAGGCGTACTGAGTTCAGGGTTTAGGGTTTGGGGTTTAGGGTTTAGGGTTGCTGCTGATGTGACGGACTGTGGGAGAGGTGTAGGGTTTGGGGTTGAAGGGACATGGAGTCCAGGCACCACCACCGCAGGCTCTCCATCGCGGCCCTGGCAGTCTTCGCCTTGCTCCTCCGCATCCTCGTCTCGCTGCATTCCTATTCCGGTATCATATTTCTCCAGCTCTTGTTTCTTCCAAATTAGGTCATCAATTGAGGCTGCTTGAGGTTTTAGAAATTTGAAGGGACGTGCATTGGATTTGTGGTCCAGGTGCTGGCGTGGGCCCCAAATTTGGAGATTATGAAGCGCAGCGGCACTGGATGGAGATCACTGTGCACACGCCTGTCACTGAATGGTACACCAACACCACCGAAAACGATCTGCGCTACTGGGGGCTCGATTATCCGCCCTTGACAGCCTACCAGAGCTGGTTCCATGGCCGCATCCTCCATTTCCTCGATCCTGCAGCAGTAGTTCTCAAAGCCTCTCGAGGCTACGAGACTACCAAAAGGTACAGTACTAGCTCGCATTTCTTATGTTTTTCATATTTGCTCTTTTCCAGTGCAAGGATGGTGTTAGATCTTGTAGAATCGCGTAATTTTGAAGACATGGCGGAGCTTTCGTTTTAAAGTGGATGGAACGGGGAATTGGTTGCTGGTTGGAGGGGTGCAGCAAATTTTTGATGCGATGGACGGTTTTGTCATCAGACATCCTTGTGTTCTTTCCTGCAGCTATGGCGTTCGTTGCTTCATATTATAAGCGTAGGCGGTTTGAAGAGCGGGCGTGGGCTTTGGGCATGATACTGCTCCAACCAGCTCTCATGCTCATTGATCATGGTCACTTTCAGGTGGCCTTCTTGTCTTTCCTTGATTTTGTCGTCAGTTGAATTGCTGGCTTTTGTGTATTGATTGATGCTGAGAGTGATTGTCCAATTTTGTTGAATTACTCTACAGGGAAGGATTTTTAGCTCTATATGGTATCGATAAAGTTCTGACTAATGTGGATGTTACCAGTTTAACTGCATCAGTTTGGGCTTAGCAGCTGGAGCCGCCGTGGCTGTTACTTCGAAATACGAGCTCATCGCCTGTGTGTTATATTCTCTGTCTCTCAATCACAAACAGGTGCTACTTTTTTCCCCTAGCTTCTGCCAATACTACGTGTAGCTCCTTAAAATCACCAACTATTAGACACCAAGCACCAGTAAGTAAGTGTTGCCTGTAAATAATTGTTATAATTAATCGTACATGAACCTACTATAATCATGATTAGTGGTGGTGTAGACTTTTTGGGCACGTGTTCAGCATTATGCAAGAAGACATCACACTCGACTGAATATTGTTTACTCTTAAAGACACATTGCTTTCAGTTCAGTAGCTCAGAGCTTACAAACTTTTATAACGTGCTCTAGCTCCTGCTTCTTTGTTTATTAGCCGTGTTCCTGCTTTCAACTCGATGAAATTAATTCGCTCGTGAATTTGTTGATATTGGTGGGACCATATAGATGAGTGCATATTATGCGCCGGCGTTCTTTGCTCATCTTCTTGGACGGTGCATCCAACGTCGCTCTCCAATTTTTGGTGTCATGAAACTAGGAATCGTGGTCTTGACTACATTCACAATTTGTTGGTGGCCTTTTCTGTCATCTAGGCAGTCGGCTTTACAGGTAATTCCCTTGCAATATGTCTCAAAATTCATCTCAGCTTTTGTAGCCTCAGTGCATGCAATTTCTTTCTTTACAAACGCTCTATTTGTCAACCACTGCTTTTTTCTCCATTTCCACCTCTGTACTTAGAAATCCTATGGTACGAGGTTGCACTCATTTGGGAAATCTGGACCCTAGTATTATCTCTCATGTGATTTTGGTTTGTTTCTCTCTCCAGGTCCTCAGTCGATTGGCCCCCTTTGAACGTGGGCTGTTTGAGGACTACGTTGCAAACTTCTGGTGCGGGACTTCCATGCTCATAAAGTGGAAGCAGCTGTTTTCTATCCCAGTGCTAGCTCGCATGGCTTTGGGCGCCACTGTTACAGCGGCCTTGCCATCTATGCTGCAACAGATCTGGGCTCCCAGCGCTCGTGGCTTTCTTTTCGCCATGCTCAACGGCTCTTTTGCATTCTTCTTCTTCGCTTTTCAAGGTTAGAAATTTCACTTATAACCTTGTGGACACCTACATATAGTTTTTTCGTGAAGTCACCCGACTTTGAATAAAACACCCCCTCTTTTGATTTATCAAACGACTTTGTTGCTCACTCTAAACAGTTATCAGGCATGGCGGGCTTTCATAATAAAGAATGGAAGATCTTGGTGGACTCCTAACCTTCTAAGCTCGATAACTCTAATGTCATGGATGTGATTGTGTTATTTGATGGCAGTGCACGAGAAGTCGGTCTTGCTACCACTGCTCCCAGCCACTCTGTTATCTCTAGAGGAGCCTGAGTTGTTGCAGTTCCTGGTGCCGTACGCTGTGATATCCATGTTCCCCCTGCTCCGACGGGATGGCCTGATTGTGCCCTACTTCGCCCTGCTGGCTCTCTTCTTCCTCCTGCCTAAGCGCCCTGCAGAGATAGCAGCAGCAGGCACAGACAGGCCAGCACCCAAGTTTCTACTGGACACTCCTCTGGTGAAAATGGTGTCCATAGCAGGAGCTGTGATTCTGCACTTGCTGTACCTTTTGGTGGAGCCGCCCGTGAGGTACCCGTTCCTGTTCGAGGCGTTCATTACGTCCTACTCCTTTGCACATTTTCTGGTTTTGGTTGTGTATACCAATTGCAAGCAGTGGCGGGTGCCTGCCGATGATGACCACTGGCTGTCGTCTACTAAGAAAATTAATTGATCTGTCATTTACTGTTGTTTCTGATTCCATTTGTTGTTTGAACTTTCTTGCCTACATTTGTTGGCGTATCCTACTACCACTTCAATGGCCAGATACACGATTTTCTATATGTTATTCTCCACAGACGAATGTAGGAGTTATGTGACCTTCTAGAACCATTATTAAGTCTCATCACTCATTAATCTCTTTTGTTATGGTCCAACTCATTCCCTCACTCACACTCCATTGACAATCACTTGCTTCATTTTTGTTCGTCTATTCCAGTTTGGTTCAAGAAGTTCTAACCTCATCTTAGAACCATCTTCAAACATGCCTAGAATGATTGTTGAAAGTTCTCGAATTATGTCATGAAGTTGTAGGGAAAAAAAATTTAATTATTGGAGAAATGAAAAAAAATCTCCAAAAGCATAGTACTAAAAGATTTGACACAAATTACAGTAAACATAATGTATGAGTCATTATAAAGACTCTCATACATTATGGATCTAAGAAAGTCTAACTTGACCATGAAGGCATATTTCATGTGAGATACTAGATTTGCATTACGAAGAATTTGGCCAGAAAATAGCCACATGGGTAGAAAATGGATTCCAATCCTTTACACATGTTATTTAAAAAATCTCCTGTGTTGTAAATCTTTTACATTCAACCTCAATGTTTGAAGAGGGCCAATCACAATGATTTATATTAGTCTGTGTATCAAATTTCAAAAATTTGAAGGTAATATGAAAAATATTTTAAAATGTAGTCATGATAATTTATTTCGAGATTAAAAAATGTAAGAAATTTGCACTATTAATGATGTTAAGAAATTTCTATAACCAGTCAAGCTTTAACTTAACTTCAAATTCCATTGTTTGTTATCAATTTTTTAAATTTTTATTATGGTATTTTCAAACAAGGGGAGAAAGATGGGTCCCACCTCAAACCCCGATGGTCTCTCAAGCTTTCTCGTGTGAGTTTTGTGTCTGTTTTGTGTTTCTGGCCATCTCTTCGCTTCCGTCGTCGTCGTCGTCGTCGTCGTCGTCGTCGTCGTTGTTCTCCTCTGGCCATGGCGACTCCGGCGATGGATCGCGTGCGCTCCACCATACGCACGCTCACTATGAAGAACGAGGAGCTGCTCTCGGACTGCGACAACACGTTCCTTACGGCGAAGATGGTGGCGGAGGACCTGGAGCGCCAAAACGACGACGCCTCCGTGCAGGACTTGCTGGATGCCACGCTCTCGCTCGTTACGTACTCGCACACGCTGCGCTCTTACCGCGACGCGCTCGATTCCTTGGCTGCCTCGTATCAGCCCGCCTCCGAGGTCCGGTCCTCTCCTCCTCTTCCCTTACCGTAACCCTAACCCTGCCCTCACTTCTCACCGCCTGCCTGCCTTTGCCACAGGCCACTGACTTCAAGAACCTGCTCAAGGATCACGTCAAGGACCTCCGCCAGCAAGCGCCCTTCGACCCCGAGCAACACGACTTCATCAAGCAGTTCAAAGAGGCTGTCTGGGTAAGTTAGGTTGAGAGTTTTCTGCAATGGCCGGACACGGCGAATGTTTTTCTTACATTAGGTCGTTGAGATCGATTTCTCATGACGTACGATCTGCGGAAATAGTTTGCACCTGGCTTGAGTGACTTTAGGAGTTCCTATTAGACTTTGAGTTCCAGACACAGAGTCTGGAATCAATGCGTGAGGAACAGAGTTCATGTATTCATTTCTGCAATGCTTGGACGAGGAGCTGGAAGACGAACATTTTTCTTACATTCGCTAGTTAAAATTGAAGGGCGGAATGTCGTGGTGGACATCCGGAGCAGCGTTTTGTATGGAACTGCTAGTTGATGTTTGTGATGATTCCTTGGAGAATAGTCTTCTTCTTAATTTAGGAGTTTTTATTAGTTTGCTTACATTTCGAGTTCAGGTCGTCTGCTATATCTACTGACGTTGTTATGCGCTTTTGCGGGTTTTGCACCAGAAAGTACACCATGCAGGGGAGCCAATGCCAGGGCAGGAAGAGGAAGAGATTGTTGTTATGGCTGGTTCCCAGGCGCTTCCCAACAAGACTTGCCCGTTAAGTGGAAAGCCTGTGGATCAACTGGAGAATCCCGTTCGCAGGTGAGATGAGAATGTCGATGTTCGATGTGAAGTTGGAGTGCATCTCAACATACTTGTCATAAAACTGCTAGGTGCCTCTTTTGGCAGCCAATTGTGCTGATAAGTTCGATGTGGTTTTGGTTGTTACAGTCAACGATGCCGACACATCTATGAGCGCGACGCTGTCCTTGAATATGTTCGAAGGCATACTGTGACAGCGCATGGGAGAAGGCGCGCTCAACCCTGCAAATGCGCTGCAGCCGGTGAGTCCTTTGGAGTGTTTTGCTCAAGATTGTACTCGCTACCACATATCTACATGTTTCTTCTTGATGCTGCTCAGGTGGGCCTGATTTGTCGTGCTTGCCATATGAATGCAGGTTGCCCTGGATTCTTGGTTGAAGAGCAATTGGTTTGTGATCGTTCATTAAAGATAGAAATCCGAGAGTACATGCTGCGACAACAGTCCAGCAATGTTGATACTGTTGCTGACTTCACCCTTCTTGAGGAGGACGATGATACCCCGTTGAAAAAACCTGGACCTTCTCGCTAGGCTGTCTGTCTGGGTTTGCTTCCAGATCGATAACTCAACAGGGTCAGGAGACAGTCACGGTTACTTGTCTTCCAAAGAAGAAAACCTATCCACGTTTTCCAGGGCAGAAGATGATTTGCAGCAATTCGTTCATACAAGCGTCATAGGGTCTTCACCAGCGGTTTTCCAGGACGAGATTGGGCTGAAGAAAGAGGCCACTTGCTCATGTGCTGGGAATATGCACAACCAACTGCCAGGCTTCATTGTTGTGCTCGTGTATATACATTCTGTACATAGATATTAGTCAGTGTATTCATTACGCTTTTGAGAGAAATAGCCTAAATGATATCACTATGAAGATGTTACATTCAAATGCTATTTTTGTTACATTTGTCTAATCTAATCTTCTCCACTTCTGTAATAACTCTAACATATTCTATCACATCCACACAGTAAAACATGTCTAGAATATCACTAAAACTGTTTTTATATGTCTTCAATTTTTTTGTAAAACTTGAAATGTTCGATTTGCACTCTACAACCAAAATGATACGATATTTATGTTACACATCTAGACCTAACATTAATTTTGACCATAAAGAATATGTAATTTTCCAAGAATCCATATTATTCATTACCATGGCTAACCAATAAGTTTAACAAAGAAAATTCATTTTATGTTCATTCAATTGAAATATTGATTCATAGTAAAATGGTTAAAATAAACTATTCTCCTTTGTAATAGACTATTTAAAAATATTACAAATACTTCAATGTATTTGTAAAGTCATATGAAGTTGAAATGAGATATCAAAATTGTTATTAATAATAATACTATTTGTTCACTTTTAAGGATTATTGGACATGGAAGGAATGGGAAAAAATTCCTCAACTTAAAAGCCGCTTTTTGATCCTTAGAGCTCCAAACCCCCGATGTGGATTTTTGCAAATCTTAAGCCATCTCTTACAGTTGCACTTCATTGTTTTTATGGTTAATTTATTATGGAAATACAAGAAGATTAAGATTTGTGAGAATATTCAAAATAAACTATTTTATTAATTCTAAATAAAATTTAAATATTTTTGGATGAGAAATTGTCAAGAATTCTTAGATGTTAATCCCTAAAGACCAAGGCATTTTAGAGGAATGTTTACTCCATCAATTAAAAACTTTCCACATGAGCTTCTTAAAAATGTAACCGTAGGATCTTCTTCTATATTTATATGAGATGATGTGGGAAACATTTCGTGAATTTTGACCATATGGATTCAAAGACAATTGCTACTTAACTACTCAAGCCAACCTTTCCTTTTTTGAACTAAACTACTTGAGGCTTTAATGATACCAAAGGTCAAGGCAAACTTCATCTTTAAAATTTCACAAGACATGCTAATTTCCTAAACATACACTTTTTTACGGACTTCAATCAGTCCATAAAAAAGTTGATACACTTTTTTATGGACTAATCGAAGTGAGTAGATTAGTGAGTAGATTAGTGAGTAGATTAGTGAGTGGATTAGTGAGTGGGATAAGTGTTTAGTGTACACCGTGCTCCTACTGATTGAGATTGGGAGCTCGTGAGAGTGAGAAAGAGAGAGAGAGAGAGAGGAGAAGATTCAAGGAGACGCAATTGCTTGCATTTGTTCCCGAAAACCATCGCCATCGCCGTCGCCATCGCCGTTGCCAGCGCCACTCTCGTGCTCATGGTTTCGTGTTTTCTCCAGCCGCGGCGCCGATGATGTGCTCCTGTGGATTGCGTGGCCATTCGGTGCGCAGCGTCCGCTTGCTGTCCTTGCTGCGCACCTGCTGATTATTGCCCTCACGAGGATGGGAGTGTTGCTGCTGGAGCTTGGCCGATGAAGGTTCCGCCGCTGCCAATTGCCCGGATGGCCTCGCTCGCTCCCTGCTGTAGGCCGTGCTGCACCGCTTTTGCCCCGTCCACGCGATGTCCTGCCAAAACCTCTAACTCCCTACGCCTCGCCATGCTTCGTAACCTCGTCTACGGCCACCGCTGGAGCGACGGGAGGCGGACGGGCTCGCTGCCGTGGCTCTATTTTCGTGGCTATTCCTCAGGTATGTGGCAAGTGAGTGAGTTAGGGTTTCACTGACTTATCGAATTTAGCGCTCGGGCAATTCTGGTCTCCAGGTCGTGAAAATAGCCACTCCAGGTCGAGATTTGGCTTGTTTAATTCACGATTTGATCAAGCAGTTCGCTAGGTACGTGTTTCGACGATGCGATGCCTTGACGTCGAGCATTTTGTGGCAAGTGTGGGCTCATACGATCCCTGGAACGGGAACCTTGGAACCTTAAACCCTGAAGCCCTAAACCCTGGCCATGTGTAGTTTCTGGATCCATGTGCAACACTTTTGGGAACGATGTTGTGGGAGGATTAGGTTAAGGAGGTGACGTTTTCTTTGCTGGTAACCACTTAAAGGAGACGAGCTTGATGGAGCGTCTCTGGATGGAGGTGATTCATCTGTCATCGGTGGCTTAACCGGTTGATACTTCTTGTATGCACAGGTAGTTTTATATGTCAAATTCGCCCTCCAGTAACTCCACCCGTCACATTTGGAAGTACTGTTGTCAAATCTACTAGAAGAAGGTTTCTTTCTCAAGTTTGTACAAGTTCTCAAGGACAACCTATGGTAAGGAATATATTCTTATGCTTAGTGAGCGACATAACTGTGAATTCGTTGCTTGGCTCTGCTGCCATTTGATGTTTGGCCCTGGTTTGATGTGACTCGGGGCTGTGTTGAACCGTCCAGGTAGCGGATGATGGGAAGCTGCTTAAGGCTATGATATACGAAGCGCAACATGGTTTTTCGAATGTTTCCGGCATTGCGTCTCGGTAAGCCGCGTTCGTTATTCATACGAACGAAATGGCTTCTGCAAAGAGGTTGCAGGGGTTTCCTGAAATTATATGACTTTGCATCAGATTTATTCCAACTGTGAGAGTGTAAGATGGGGTTCCTGATATGGGGGTTTGAGCAGGGTTTATGAATATTGATTGTGTTCTGTTTTACAGGTTCGGGGAGTTTCTGTATGCGCAACTTTCTCTGAGGTCGACAGCAGCTGATAACGTGTTTTCATCTCTGGAGATCGATGCCAGAAGATATGATCGGTTGGATTCCGAAAATCGTGCCGAGCTTCTGGACAGAGTATGCCTGCAAATCATCAAGTAAATTTTGAATGTAGATTTTATCATTCTGTTATTGTGATTGTATTTGGATCTTGGATGGTTTCGGTCTGAAACTTTTGCAGGGTATTTTACCTCTCGGTTCATTTGGAATTTGTTCCCATTGGATTGTAAGAGGAGGTTTGTACGGGGTGGTTGTAACAGTGTCTTTGGGATTATTAGGTGGCTCAAGCCATGGGCTTTCTCAACACCCAGGATCTTATTGCGCATCATATTGCCTTACGGGAGTCAAGCATTGACCTTCAAGATCCACCGAGGTATTCATCAGAAGGTCCTGCAACTAAATTGAAAGGCAGGCAAGTAGAAAGTCCCAAGGACGAAATCACTTTTGGTACGAACAGAGTGATGACGCCTTCCAAATCAGTTCATTCAGCAATAAAATTTGGAAGTAGTGAGCCGATTGAGCTTTACAAACCGCCTGTGGGCGGCAAAGCGAAGCAATCCACAAGTGAATTAAAATACAGTGTCGAGAACGTCAGTTCTTCCGAGACAACCGTGAGTCGGACGAAGGCACCCAATGAGAAAGTCATACAACAGATGAAGACAGAATTGCCCAAAAGTTTGATGGCAGTAACTCCAACGCTAGATACGAGGAGTGCACCCAACACTGACCCTGTTGGCGATGCTGATACCCAGATGAAAGCCTCGGAATCTGATTCCTATGTGGAAGAGACTAGTACGGAACTGATGCTGATGAGGGGAGCTGCTAAGTACAAAGACTGCGTGCTTGATATTCCTGTGGGCTTCATCAAGAATTTATCAGTATATCAACGTTCTCGATTAGATGAAAACGGTTTCCACACGGTAAGTCGAAGGAACCCTGTCAATGTTATATTGGTTTTTGCTAGATGGGTTGTCAGTAAGAAAATCGTAGGTAGAAGCCGTTCTGCCCTACTGCATTTAGAAGTGTAAGCTAGTTATTGGAACTTTTGAATCTCCTCACGTGAGGTAAACTTCCCATTCTAATGAGCACATGTGGGCTATCAGCTGCGGATGCTGCTTCAGCACTTTCCCAGGACATACGTAAATTTCCAGCAGGCCGGGCAGAGAATTGAAGATGGACAACATCTAACATTTGTAGGAACCATCATGTCGTCCAGGTACTTTTTAGGTTACTGTTCGTGTACCAACGATTGTGTGCACCAATCTGCATGGGTGTATCAGTAGTTTGTTAATCATGAAAATATATTTTACACCATATTGCCCCTACTCTTGCACTCTAAGTTGTATACGAGTCCGTAGCTGTTATTAGAGTATGTGCTGCAGTTTTTGCCGTAGCAAGTATCGGTAAGTCCGACATGTGCGTGCGCAGAGGTCTTCGCTTGGGACCAAGCCTGGGTGCCATTGAAGTCATTGTCAAGAGCAAAGTTGATGCCCAGGGTCCTTCAGACGAGCATTCTGATGATAGCAGTTCTGAACAAGGAAAAACAGTGTTCCTTCATCTGAAGAAATTCTTTAGGGGTGTTCGCTTCACGAATCCATGGTTTTTGAACAAGATGGCTGCAAAATACCCTTTATACGCACAAGTGGCCGTGGGTGGCAAGGTGAGCTTTGGGCTTGGAATTATGTCCTCTCTTTTTGGATCTGTACGGTAGTATGTAATTCGTTCAGTTCAGATGTGTAGTAACGTGCTTGTTGACTCGCTAGCATTAGAGCCTTACAATGATAGACTGCAACAGGTCAAATCCATGGCTCCTTATCTCAAAGAGGACCACTTTGAGATAAGGGAGTACAACCTGGAACTCTGGGACCCGGACGCCATTGACTCCTCTGTAGATGGTGTTGAGGAGTTGAAACCCGAGCTTGAGATGAGTGGAAGACCGTATCCTGTCTACCCTTCCAAGGGCGGGTTGCAACCCAAAACACTGGAGTTCTGTATTCAACGGTAATCTTTTACTTCTTCCTGTCACCTTTTATTGACTTGTATTTTTACATAGATATTCTCATTCTTATCTCTAAAGTTGAGGATACCTGTCAGGCTGTCATGTGAGGATCAATTGTTCTGTAGGTATTGCACATGGTTAAAGTTCACGAGGTGCGATTTATGTTTAGTCTCTGTTCTCACAGATTATTGCCAGCACTTCCATTGGATCTCGATCCATTACCGAAGAACATCCTCGAAAAATACGAGCTTGTAGAATTAAGACAGGTATTTAGGATGATCCTATTATCATGACCACTTTCCGAGTTAGAAGTATGTCCCAAAGTTGTAGCCGGACTTAGATCTCGTTGCTTTATTGAACTCTTCCAAATGCGATGTCTTCTTTCCGCAGTTTTTACTATATAATGGTTGTTCTTTATTAAACATCAATCTCATTGAATCATTGTTTATTGCAGTGCAACTCAGGGAAGGCACAGTTTGTATTGTAGAGCTATTTTATTCGCCTCCTTACTCTTATAATTGAAACCTGGGTGCAGGCATACCTTGGGATACACACCCCCCAGGACGCAAAGGATGCTGAACAAGCTCGCCAGAGACTCGTGTTTGATGAGTTCTTGTATCTTCAGGTTCTCTCTTAGATTAGCACGGAACCCTCCAAAGTGTTCATTTATGTTTGACTGCGGTTGTATCGATGAAGCAGCTCTGTCGCAGATGCACAGTTATTTACTAAGAACTGGAACTTTGTGGCTAATATCGTATTACTCCGCTGTTCGTGCAGTTGGGGTTGCTTCTACATAGGCAGCAATTGGCAGACAAGTACTTAGGAGACGCAGGACCATCAGTTGTCGGAGAATGTGGCACCTTGGATATGGAACAGTGGTCGCCGTTGACTCTGAAGTTGGTGAACTCACTCCCTTACACGTTGACGAATTCTCAAAAAAAGGCAGCTTCTGAAATAATGTGGGATCTTCAAAGACCAGTCCCAATGAGCCGTCTTTTGCAGGTACATACAGGATCCTCATTATCCTCATGCTTGTTCATTGAGATAATATTAATTCTTAGATCCAAATGGCTGTTGAACGTGAGCGCTGAATTTGCGTATCTCTCCACACACAGATTAGATGTGAAAAGCAAAGTTCTTGTTGTTACTCGTTGTGTAGGTCACACCTCAGTACTTCATGTGAATGCATAAAACCTTGTATGTTTGAGGAATTGAAACAGGTTTCATATATTGTAATCAAATTCAACCAATCATATAATGGCTTTATATAGAGAGAGATTGTTGATTGAAGTAATTTCTTGCTTGAAATACTTCTTCTAGTAGTGTTTCGCTGTTGTTGGGAAATAAGTGTTCCTTTTCAGTTTTTCTCATTTATATTTGTCATGCTTGCAGGGAGACGTGGGATGCGGAAAGACGGTGGTTGCCTTTCTTGGCCTTATTGAAGTGATCTGCGCTGGGTATCAGGTCAGCCTCATCCCTTAATCGTGTTTTTCTGTGACGGTCTTATTCTACCGTCTTTGGAAGAAGGGATGAAAGGGCCGTGTGATGTAGTTTCAATTTTTATGTTAAGTACGCACTCAGTTTTCCTTATCCATGATCAAGAGGAATCCTTTCTTAATTCTGATGATTTTCCAAGTGCTTTGTTTTGTTTTGGGGGACACATGAGGGAGAATAGTAAGGGTTGTAGGAAAGTTATGTTTGATGCTAAATGAATCTTATGCTTGTGTAGGGAGCTCTAATGGCACCCACTGAATTTTTAGCTGTCCAACATTTTCAACGGATAGTGGGGTGGTTGGATGTTTTGGAAGACCACGAACGACCACGGGTGGCTCTGCTCACTGGTTCCATTCCAGCCGCCAAAGCTCGCATCATACGAAGCGTACGGCCTTCGTTCCTTACCTCGCAATTCATATGCCTGTTATCATTACCAGTATTATCATAGCGAAGCCATCTTAGTGTGTCAAAAATGCTTTCAAATAATTGCGTGTATGCCATTTCTGATTCAATTTCTAAACAAACGCATGCTAATGTGGAAATGCCGCTAATGGGAAGTGAATGCTGCTGCTTACTCCATGACGAAAGTGGTGGCTTAGCATCTTAAAACGGATTACCACACGCTTCAAACTACTGTTCTTCTTTTTGGTCACTATCGAAGTACTCGGTATTTTCAAAATACACCTAGATTATTGGTATTGGTGAATTCTGATACCATCTGATATAACCTCTACATGATCTAATTATGCTGTTGAAGTTCAGTGCCATTTTGTTGCGTCACTATACCTGAGAAGATAAACATGCACAGGAATTGGAGAGCGGGGAGATTTCTCTCGCAATTGGAACCCACAGCCTCATTTCGGAGAGCGTTAGGTTTGCAAACTTGGGTTTAGCTGTTGTGGATGAACAACACCGCTTTGGTGTGGCACAGCGGGGGCGTCTAAACAGCAAGGTTAGATTTGTGTTTTCTGGCTCATCCTCTCGGTTTCTTGGCTCCTGCGTGCTTTGTACTCAAGTTGTTCATTCAAAACAATGATTTTGATGCTCTAACTGATTCAATTTCTATATATCATTTCTTCACCGCCTCAGGTAGTAGGCTGAATTACTTTGAAATATTGTATGTAGCATTCAAATTCTCATCGTCTAATCGTGGTACTGTAATTGCTCAGGGTCGAGATAGTGGTTTGATGCGTGGTGAGAATATCGAGGCAATTGAGGGTGGGGACAACGAAAGAGAGGGAGCTTCGAATGTCCTTTTGAGTGCCCCACATGTGCTTGCAATGTCAGCCACTCCTATTCCTCGCACTTTAGCGTTGGCAATGCATGGAGACATGTCTATAACTCAGGTTTGTTGCATGGCCCCTTGTTTTCCAATACCGGTGAACGTCATCGCTTATTCTTCAATTATCGTGACACTGTTTGATTCCGTTCAGAGATAATGTCGATTCTGAAAGAATGAGCACAACTTCCGAGGCGATGCACTCTTGCAATTCACAGCTACTTTGGGGATATTAGTAGCTAGGGTTCTTAACTATGTTACAGAAGAGGTTGATTTAAACCATGGGAATATGTACGTGTTGAGTAAGTGACAGTTTTCAACTCCTGTGTGTTTAGATAACAGAGTTGCCACCTGGACGACCGAAGACAGCCACCCTGGCATTCGAGAGCAGCCATAAAGGGCGCCAGGAAGTGTACAAGGTCTTGTTGTGTCTCCCCTGTTTCAGAGCATTTGCGTTTGGAATGTATTTCACATATATGGATGTCATGTTTTGAAAGGATAATTTTTTGTCATGTGCCAGGAAAGCTTTTCATATACGTATTTTGCAGTAATTGGATGTCATATTTCATTGCACAGCTTTGGTCCATTAGTAAGTTGCTGAGTTGCTGGTCCTGATTTGTTGCAGATGATGAGGGAAGAACTGGAGTCTGGAGGCCGAGTATTTGTGGTGTACCCAATCATTGGGTTGTCAGAGGAGTTACCCGAACTTCGGGCTGCTGAAACGGAGTTTGAGACACTCACACAGGAGTTCGGAGACTTTCAATGCGGACTTGTTCATGGTCGCCTGAAGGTTCTGAACATTCCCATCAGTACTATTTTCTTTCGTTCTGAAGACAGTATATCTGCAATTTTTTCAGCATCTGTACAATGAAAGTTCTCCCGCACAGTTCTGAGCAAAAGAATTGCATGTTGTTGCTCTGTCCAGGCTCCGGAGAAAGAAGCGGCAATGGAACTATTTAAAACTGGAAAATCACAAATTCTGGTGTCAACAACTGTAATTGAAGTTGGGATTGATATCCCCGAGGCATCCATGATAGTTATCGAGCATGCCGAACGATATGGAATGGCACAACTTCACCAGCTCAGGGGACGCGTCGGACGAGGCAGCAGAGACTCCAAATGTATATTGCTGGGATCTACTTCGGCGTCTTTAGATCGGCTGACACTCCTTGAGAATTGCAATGACGGATTCTACTTGGCAGAAATAGATCTAAAACTAAGAGGACCTGGTGAAATGCTAGGAAAAAGGCAGTCTGGTTTCCTTCCCGACTTCGGCATTGCAAGGCTTGATCAAGATGGCGAGATTTTGGGACAGGCGCGTGCTGCTGCTGAGGTATGTGCTTGGAGTTCAAAGATTCATCTTCTCACAGTTTTCGAAGTGAATCACCTTCTACACGCAATGTATGAGACAGAGATGGCTGACTGATTATTCATTTCTTGTTTCTGCATGCAGGAAATTCTCTGCACTCACCATGGCCTCAAGGATTTACCCCGTATCAAGCAGGAGCTGAGCATACGTCGACCACCAGGTTCTTTAGGATAGTGTCAATTATTTTCAGAGAAATTAGTCTCCTTTCTAATGTGTAGACAGTGACCGTTCTCATGAGGCAGTCCACCGCAATCTGCAATTGAGCTTTCATTATTGGGATGTAACAGAACACCCGTTCAGCCTAAGAAGGGAGTCTGTACCAATATCACGATCAGTTTCAGTCCAGTAATTATCGATATCTATTTTCTATTCAACACCTAGCGAAGCTTGTGCAAGACCACTCCGATGATTTTGCTAAAGCCAGCTTACCCGTAAGTCTCTGGATGAGGGATATATTTTAACCCACGTCTGCTTCTCGGTGGAGAAGACAACCTTTCCAGATGCAGCGCAGGACAATGATGCTGATGGCGGACCTAATGCAAAACGAGCCCAACTGCCACGACATAATTGGCAGGTTCAGCTTCTACACCTCAAAAGTCTGCTTCCATGTCCTTAACGAAAGAACTGTAGGAAATGATGAGACGATTATCTAGTGACAACATCTGTCTGGGCCAGTTGTAGGAATATACTGAGTGATGACCGTTTCTACTCTCCTGCCTCCTGGATTTGAAATGCACCAATGGCCGTGTTTGCCTCCCAATGCAGGATCGTCGCCGTGGATGTTGGAAGTGCCGCCCCTGCAAGCTACAGGTGCAACCATTTCACCTCCACATCCGCATTAATTTAGTCTCCAGGCTAAATCCGTGGCAGCAAAAATGCCCCTCAGCTTGGGGACACGCTAAATGCGGGTGCGCCTGCCCCCAAACATGGTGCTCCCCTCGCCCAGTCAACGCCCCTAATTTAACCAACTAGGCTTCATGATAACCAAACTACCTTTCCCCCTTGTTCGTTGATACAAATAATCATTTCAAACTTCTCTCTGTTGCTAATCAAAGTGCTGTGTCTGTAGCGCTGAAAAGCGTCCGAGACTGATGATCGGCCAAATTTATTGGGGGTGTCTACAATCACCATGTTTTCTTACCTGTCCGCTTGTCACTTGTAACTTTTCTTAAAATATTACACAAGTGTAATGCTTTCTTGAAAAATAATAGTTTTAATCGATCTATAGTACTTGTGTCTGGTTTTGGTCGGGATGGAATGTGAGCTAACGCTTTTGGCAACGCCATGTGCGCAGGTGTGCAGTCCTTGCAAGTTTGTGGAGCCATTAGCCACGCCAGAACATGAGTAAGTTCCGCCACTCGCTGCACTCCTTGTGCTTGCTCAGGTCTGCCAGTTGAAGCATATTACCCCACCCAAACATTTGCCGCTCATGCCCAGCACATCATCTCTAGCGATGCACCATGTTACTTCCTGGGGTATTATTTGTTTGAAGCATGAGGACCCACCATCTCCAGCCATTCACCATGTTACTCCCTTGCCTATTATTTGTTTCAAGCATGAGCAACCCGTACCCTTGCCACATGAGAACAGGAGCCTAGACAGAATGCCCCTTTGGACCACTCATGTAATAGTGTTTCACATGGCGGTGGGACCCATTCCATGATTCATTGGAATAGAGTTACCTTGGTACTTTGCTGCAGAATTGTGGCAGAAGAAAGTGGTGACAATGACGGTGAAGCCGCAGATGCAGTTGTGTAAGTGCCTGTGAACATGGAGCAGCAGCAGCAGCAGCACAGGATGCCAGTACAATTCATCCATCAGTACAATGTTCACAAATTCCTAGACATTCAATAGTTTAGGAGAGGAAACATTGTTGCGCTGAGAGTCGGAGTAATTCTCTTGCAGACCCTTTTGAGTTATGCTAGTAATTGTGAAAGGAATTACGGTAGGAACACTTCCTAGCTTTCAAAGTACTTGATTATATGGATTTAAGAAATGGCATGTGTACCCCTAAATTTCTTTGACAATTTCACACCAAAAAATGCTTCCAAACTATTGATTCTAGTGCAATGAATACGGAAGGAAACAAAAACTTTATTTTCTACTCTTGACTATAGTATCTCAATTAAGACTCATTAACCCTTTAACCCCTAAAGGCCCAAGGCATTTTCACACCAAAAACACTTCAAAGTTGCTTGATCTAGTGCAATGAGTTATGAGGTAATCAAAACCTTCTATTTGTACATCGAACCACAGGATCTAAATTAAGACTTATTTGTTAACGTCCTCACAAACTTTCATAAACATTGATTGCACGGATTGAAAGATTACAGTGTTTGAAGTAGAGAAATCCGTTCTTTTTCTTCCCTGCTTTGAGTAGATCAGCAGACTTTGGCTACACTTGGTGTCAAATTTTTGCACTACACAAGGTCAAAAAACATTACCATCATGTTAAGCATGATGTTGTTTCCTTGAACACCAAGTTTTAGAGGTAGAAAAGGGGTGTAGCGTATTCAAAACAAGATTTGCCAATTCACCTTTTATTTTTTTGTGAACTAAATATGTTTTAGAATGATAATCCGAATGGTCGATAAGA
Source organism: Bryoerythrophyllum caledonicum (assembly GCA_963971425.1). Taxonomy (NCBI): domain Eukaryota; kingdom Viridiplantae; phylum Streptophyta; class Bryopsida; order Pottiales; family Pottiaceae; genus Bryoerythrophyllum; species Bryoerythrophyllum caledonicum. The sequence goes on along the minus strand of OZ020525.1, from coordinate 1,544,799 downwards.
AGTTTTACACCACATCTTGTAGTAGAAAAAATAAAATGTAAGAAATATGAAGATCTCTAAGTTTCATAGGAAAAGTGAAGTTTTTTTAATACCTTGCCTAACAAAGTTTAACAATGTTCTAAAATGTTTGACGTAAATTATTATGTTTTTTTCCACTTAAGACAAGAGATTTCTTTTGACAATATGAAAGAAAATAATATTATTCTTTAGTTATGAAAATATCACATTCAATAGATTGTCCTAGGAAAAGTTTTTGGAGTTGCCCGACATGCCTGGTCTCCCCATTTGAAATTCAAAACCCTATAATTTTTTCATAAAATGTCGAATTTCAGGAAAAATTGGACGCACATGAAGCTTTCAACAATTTCCATCTACGCTAGGTGTTTTAAAAAGGAATGATATAAATTGACACCGTATGAACCTGCCCAAGCCTTCAAGACTCCCCTGAGGGGGCTCTTGGACCTTAGGGGTTATGGACAAATTTGGGGGTGGCCAGGCCCGGGAGAGTTCACGAGTGTAATACATCATGTTAAACATCAATTACACATTGGGCACACTTCATCGCGATTGGTCACTACAAACACCACTATAGTTTGCCTGACAAACACCAGCGCACATTCTCACCGATTTGTTCGAAGCACATGGATCCAAGGAACTCAACTTAGGCCGCAGATCAAACAAAGATGAAGTATCGCTCCACCAAATTCGCAAATTACTCCAAAAGTGACCACCTATGGGCCTCTTGTCCTTAACCCTGAAATTACCAAGACTCCCCTCAAGAGACTCTTAAAGGTTCGGGCATGTTCCTACTTTGTTTACATATAACATTCTTTTTCAAATTTTTTACTATTGATGGACATTACTAAAAGCTTTCTGTGAATCTAATTTATTTCTAAATCCGATATTTCATGAAAAAATTGTAGGTTTTTGAAGTTCAAATGGGGAGAGCAGGCACGTCGGGCAACTCCACAAACTTTTGCTAGGACACTCTATTGAATGTGAGATTTTCAATACTAGCAAATAATACTATTTCCTTTCATATTGTCAAAAATATCTCTTGTCCTTAGTGGAAAAAAGCATATAAATCCAAGTCAAACATTTTCACACATTGTTGCACATTTGTCGGGCAAGGTATCACAGAAACTTCTTCCCTTCCACATAATACTTAGAGATCTTTACATTTTTACTTTTTATTTTTGTCACAACATTATGTGGTGTAAACCTTTTCATTGATCATTCGGATTCCCATTCTACAACATATTTAATTCACAAAAAACAAAAAAGTGAATTGACAACTTTTGAACCTCAATTCCCTGCACAATTTTTTTGAATATGCTACACCCTTTGTTTACCTCTAAAATTTGGTGTACAAGGAACTAATATCATGCTTAACATAGTGGTAATGAGTTTAGACCTTGTGTAGTGGAAAAATTGGACACCAAGTGAAATCAAAGTCTACTGATACACTAAACGCAGGGAAGAGAACGAACCCTTGTCTGTACTTCAGACACTATAACCATTCAATCCGTGCGGTCAAAGTTTATGAAAATTTGTGAGTATGTTGCTTAATAAGTCTTAAACCCTAAATTTGCAAGAGTCGGCTCTGTAGACTCTCGAAGGTTTGGGCAGGTACCTCGTGTGTCAATTTATAACATTTTTTTACGAAATTTTGACAGTAGATGGAAATTACTAAAGGCTTTGTGTGAGTTCAATTTTTTTTCCTAAATCCGACATTTCTTGAAAAAGTCATAGGGTTTTGAAATTCAAATGGGGGGAGCGGGCACGTCGGGCAACTCCAAATGCTATGACACTCTATTGAATGTGAGATTTCCTACAACACCTAATAATATTATTTTTTTCCCTATTGACAAAAATATCTCTTTTCTTTAGTGAAAAAGTGCATATAAATCCAAGTCAAACATTTTCACACATTGTCGCACATTGTCGGGTAAGGTACCATAAAAACTTCTTCTTTTTCACACAAAACTTCGAGATCATCATATTTTTTATTTTTTATTTTTTCCGCAGCACTATGTGGTGTAAACCAACTTATTGGCCATTTGGATTCTCATTCTAAAACATACTAAGTTTGCAAAACAGTATGACGCAAATTGACAATTTTTGAACCTCCACTCCTTGCACAATTTTTTTGAATATGCTACACCCTTTATCTACCTCTAAAAATTGGAGAAGAAGGAGCTAATAACATGCTTAACATAGTGGTAACAAGTTTAGACCTTGTGTAGTGCAAAAACTTGACACCAAGTGAAGTCAAAGTCTGTTGATCTACAAAACGTAGGGTTGAAAATGGACCCTTTTCTCTACTTCAAGCACTATAATATTACAATCCCTCTGGTCTAACTCTATGAAATGTTTTGTGTATGTTACTCAATAAGTCTTAATTGAGATCCTATGGTTTAAACTAGAAGTATGAGTTTTTTTGTTTTGTCCTTACTCGTTGCAATAATACGGGCAATTTTAAAGTGTTTTTGGAGTGAAATTATCAAAGAAATTTAGGGGTTAATTGAGATCCTACAGTTACAACTAGAAACAAAAGTTTTGGTTTTCTTCATTACTCATTGCACCAAAACGAGCAGTTTTGAAGTGTTTTTGGTTTGAAAATGGCTTGGTAATCTAGGGGTTAATCTTCTTATCTCTTTCCCGGTGTCCAAAGGGCATTCCAAATATGTATTATGAATTTTTTGCTAATTCCCTGTCCGGTGGACTTGGTCTTAGTAGTGGAACGAACGGACACTTTATTCACGCCGGCCTCCTTCGGAAACCGGCGTTGTTCTTCTTCTTATGAATTTTCTGATAGATGATTGAAACTGATGGACCGTCCTAACGTGTATACGGAACAATCGCATAGTTGTCATTTTTTTCATTCGAAAAAAAGGTTACCAGGGAATAAGGAAAAAGCTCATAAGAATAATAATCCATCTAATATTTTAATAATTACAGATTTATGAGGTCAGTTTGAGTGAAATTTTTGGGGGAGAAAGTAGGAAATCAATTGAGTTGAATGTCAAGCCTGTCATAGTTTCAATGAGATGCCCCTTCTTCGTATTTATCCCGGATTTTCTGTCCAATCTAAATTACTGCGTATAACATAATTTTGTGTGTTTAAACTACAACAATTTTGTGTTCAATTTTGTGTTCAATTTTGTGTTCAATTTTGTGTTCAATTTTGTGTTTAACCCCTAAAGGACCAAGGCAGTTTTACACCAAAAACACTTCAAAATTGTTGGATTCTAGTGCAATGGATAAAGAAGGAAACAAAAACTTTTATTTTTAGTTCTGACCGTAGGATCTCAATAAAGGATTATTAAGTAATACATGTTCAAAATTTCAAAAACTTTGACCGCACGGATTGAAAGATTATAGTGTTTGAAGTCAAGCAAGTGGTTCATTTTCTTCCCTGCGTTTAGTGGATCAGCAGACTTTGACTTCACTTGGTGTCAAAAAATTTCACTACACAAGGTCTAAATCTATTACCATCTTGTTAAGCATGATGTTAGCTCCTAACACACAGATTTTTAGAGGTGTAGCATATTCAAAACAAGTGTGCAAGGAGTGGAGGCTCGAAATTCGTTAATTCACACTTTAATTTTTTTTGAACTTAATATGTTTTCAATTGATAATCCGAATGGTTGATAAGAAGGTTTACAGTACATATTGTTGTGGAAAAAATAAAAAGTGAAAAATATGAAGATCTCTAGGTTTTATGTGGAAAAGAAGAAGTTTTTTTGGTACCTTGCCCGACAATGAGTGACAATGTGTGAAAATGTTTGACTTGGGTTGGTATGCTATTTTTCACTAAAGACAAGAACTTTTTTTTGACAACATGAAGGGAAATAGTATTACTTGCGAGTACTGAAAATCTCACTTTCAATAGAGTGTCCTATCAAAAGTTTTTGGAGGTGCCCGAGGTGCCCGCCGACCCCATTTAAAATTCAAAACCCTATAACTTTTTCATCAAATGTCCAATTTAGGAAGAAATTGTTTTCCCACTAAGGTCTTGGAAATGTCTTTCTATAGTGAAAATTTCAAAGAAGAATGTTGAAAATTGACACCATAGGAACCTGACCGAACTTTCAAAAAGCCCATTTCAGGACAATGGTCCTTTAGGGGTTAAACTACAACTATCTATTCAGTAGTATAGTAGAGTGTGGTGATATCTCCACTCAAAACAAAATAATTCTTACCATTGGTAGGAGTAAAATAAGAGTTTGCGCTCAAACATTATTTGTATTTTAAAAATCTTTTAAGTCAATCTGAATATCATTGTCAATATGTAGGATAGTTTGAATCATGAAAATAGGAGTTATGTTATTAAAACTTTGAGTGACCTTACAAATCATTATTGTAATACTCTTTCAAACGCTAGAGGGCAGTTGGCCAGTAGAGGATATTTGACAAGTCAACAAGTTCTGTATGAGTGAGAAATAATTTTCATTCTTTGAAATTTCAGCTGTGCAAGTATTGTGGGAACATTTAAAATTTAACATTTAACATTTCGTTTATGGACCTCATCTTGAATCCTTGCAGATAAATGAATGGAATCTCAAAGTTGAAGAAGATGGCAACGATTGAAGAAGCTGTTGGTGAAGTGAAAAGGGTCTTTTGGACCAAGTGTCCAAAATGAACAAGAGATACAGTATCAAGCAAAACTGAGTCAAACTTTTGAAATTTTTGATTCAATCAACAATGTAAAGAATTTGGTAATAGGTCATCACAAGCTATAAATTGTGTAAGATAATACTTTAAGTAGGCTACATTTTCATGAGAAAAAAAGTATCTTTCACATTAATATGTACAAAAAAATTACTTTTTACGGAAACTATGTTCCGTGACTCACTTTTGCATCCTCTATCACAAAACAATTTAGTAATTTGTCCACTTGCCTTTGCTAGCTAAAACAGCTTGGATTCGCTTTGGCATGCTCTCATATAACCTTCTACACTCCTCTGGTGTAATGGAAGCCCAACATTCTTCAATACGCTCCCACAATTCTAAAATTCCCATTGGAGCACTTTCATATCGATTGAGACGGTGTTTTAGCCTTGCCCAAAGGTGCTCAATAGGATTTAAATCGGAGGATTGTGCAGGCCATTGAAGAACATTAAGCCCATGTGATTTCAACCATTGGCGGACACTTTTTGTTGTATGTTTGGGATCATTATCATGCTGAAAAATTAGCTGGGAAGGATCAAGATCATAAGCTATAATACTGTACAATAAATCTTTCTGCAAGATTTCCTTGTATTGATGCTGATCCATTATTCCTTCAACTCTACAACAAATACCAGGACCCTGGAACCTCATGCAACCCCACACCATCACCGAACCACCACCAAACTTTACTGTTTGTTGAAATTGTCTTGAATTAGAAGATTGTCCATCACGAATCCAACACCAACTGCGACCATCTGAGAAAAAACGGTTTACCTTTGTCTCATCAGAGAAGATCATGCGCTCCCAATCACAAATGGTCCAATGTTCATGGCGCCTAGCAAATTCAAGTCGCTCCTTGATGTGTTTCTGGTTCAATTTTGGCTTCTTCTGCTTCACTTTTGATCTGAGCCCTGCAACACGTAACACCCTTTTCACTGAATCAACACTTACAGTAACATGGCATTCTCCACGCACATGTTGAGCAATCTGTGTTGCAGCATCAATGCCTCCTAATGTGGCAGCTTTGACGATACTCTCTTCTGTGCATCTGTGAGTACCTGTGGTCTACCTCCACAACTAGCTTCAAGATCAGGCAATCTCTTCTTTCTAATCCGTGCAACATAACTCTGAGACACCTGCAACTCATTTGCTACATCTCTCGTAGAACTACCAGCTTCCAACTTGACAACAATAGAGTTGTTGAGGTCTCTTCTAGCAGTAGCAGAAAGCTCCTTTAAATGTACCATGATGATAAAACAAGATCAACAAAAAGAGGTAAAGAGCTTCCACTGAAGGACTATGCAATGAGTATAACTATCTAAATCTTGAACCTCCTACTTTGCATTGATTTTAATGATCATAAAGTTCATTGTGTTTAATGTGGAAGAGGCATGCAAAACTGAGTCATGCCACATGTTTGAGTTGCATCATCAATTTTTCATCTAAACTTTGACATTTGGTTTTGTGGATTGATTGCCACATACCACACTTGAAGCAATATCTTCTGACAATAAAGATTAAAAAAATCATGCTTTGTGTTATGTGCAATTCAAGTTCAAAGTTTCATTTATGACAAGTTGACTCAGTTTTGCTCCTCACTGTATATGCCATCTAGGAGGCGATACCAAAGTACCACCTAACCAAGTTTTTTTTTTTTTTTTTTTTTTTTTTTTTCGTTTTAGTGGGATCGTCACAGTGGCTGCAGAGGCTAGGAAGCTGTAGCACTGCTAGCTTTCTCCTTAATCAAACGAAACTAAATTTTCTCCATAAATATTCATTTTGAAGATTTCATCTCTATAAACATAGATTTGTACATCCTTTTTGGCGACAAGATGGAGTCCCTGTTGTTCATTAGTGGCAATATGGCGACATAGCAACGACCATTGATGGAATTTTGGCGATGTGAAATCACAAATTTCCCACTTTTTCGGGAGTATCCTATTTTTAGATAATTTTTTTCGCCATCTGGCTATTTTTTGCCCAAAAAAAAAGCTGCACCTAACCCTACCTTGACAATGAAACAACAGCTCAAGTCAGCTTGTGCTTGTGACATGGAACACCACAATGTGAGGATGATGTGTATGCATCAAATGCGGCCCCAGTCCCATAAATGAAGCCAGGCTTCAGACACGATCATTGCACCCGCATCATGACCCAGGCTCCAATTGCATTCACCCTCTCAACAACGACTCCAAAGTAGCCTAACTTCACATAGCCCCTAATCAGACTCAGGAATGAACCACACCAAAAGGTCGAGGCTCACACTAATCACTACATCTTAATCACATCCATGACCATGCCCGTGACCATGCCAGTACTAGAGCCCGTGACCATGACGGTAATCACGTCCCTCATGAATGACAGTCACTCTCACTGTAGTTAATCGAGCCTGAGACAATAGCAGTGATGGCCAGTGCACATGATGGCTGTGAGGGCTGGGTTGGACGTCTTATTTCTCAGGGTGGGCCCCACCCTCATCCAACAAGCCACCCAATTTTTACACCCATGTTGACTTCTCAACCTCGCTTTTTGGGTCCACCAAGGTAGAATTTTCTTTTTATCTCAAGGAGAGAGACGATGCTCTAGAGAGAGAAAAGGAGAGAGACAAGTAGACTTGTGTAGTGAGTTCCTGATACCGTGTGTGGAGACCTTCTTCGTACATAATTAATTCAAAATGGATGGTGTCTGAATTTCTTGGAAAATATATACATTTTGTCAAAGGTGATACCCATGTGATGCCAAGGTCATACTCATGTAATATCTATGTGATACTTTTGTAATATCTAGGTGATACCCATTAAGTCCGAACAACTGTGCGAAGAAAAAATAATTAATTCGACACAAGGTTGTTGAACTAGACCTTGGGGTACAGTAGGTCTAATTTTGGGCTAGGGGCAAAATATGAGGTAAACAATTTGTGAAGGCTCAGGTCGCACGAAATATTAGCTGTGGGCTGTGAGGGCTGGCGAGAGCCAACCCGTGTTTTTACGACCTCACATACCGTAGTACTTGGCACAGTCCTCGTTTGCCTCATGTGCGTGGGCCTAATGAGGGTGGTCCAACGGAACTCTTCATCCGCGTGAGTCCGTGCATCCAGGTCCGCCATGGATGAATAGTTCCGTTGGAACGGATTCCGCCATAAAACCAGCCCCAAACTCCCGCTGCCGCTCAACGTCAAGTCAAGTAACTTGGGCGTGTAAGTTGAGGGAAAAGAGACACCCAGAGCAGCTGCGTCGTAGACGCAGGACAGGCCATCGCACCAACCAACACACACACACACACATAACTCCATCGAGCTCGCACCACAACACTCCCTGCCTGCCAATGTCGGCATGCGGGACTTGATTCTTGTGCTTCTTTTTGCTCGGGAAGCTCTGTGGTGTTGTTGTTGATTTTTGCCACGTTTTGGGACCCGTCGCGATGTTTGCGTCATTGGAGGACAGGGGAGGTGTGGAGGAGGCGCCCGGGGTGATGATGCCTTTGCGGCCTGCGTCTCGGGCGCGCGTGCGAGCGAAGAAGTCGCTGGGCGCGTCCTTGGAGAATCTCGCGCTGCCGACGCCTGGGAGGGGGGCGCTGCTGTTCAAGGAGAATATTGCCTTGGAGTCTCCCATTGCGAACTTGATGTTGATGGCGGACCTGCCCGCGCCCAAGTGCTTCGGCGCGAGAGCCAGTGACGCGGCGTCGGAGACCGTTTCGCCTCTCGCGGAGAGAGGGATCGTTGGAAATCATAATGCAGTGTCCACGCCGGCGAAGAGCAGAGACGCGGAACGCGACCGGTTGCAAAGAATCTGCGCTTCCAACGGGGAGCAAACGAGTTTCAGTTTCCTAACTGCACAAGAGCCTCCTGAGCCTCCTCTCACACCTGCGCCGCACACGCTGCAATACTCCGCCCTCCCTGCCGCGACTCCGTCGTCGGGGAAGAAATGGAAGGACGACGGTTTATTGCGCCTGAAGAAGGTACATTGTGCGCCTCACGAGCCGGTAGCAACATTGTCGTGCTTTTTTTGTTTTTCCTACGTTTTCTCACGTGATTTTGCCTCCGTGATGCCAGAATTTGCGAGTTTGGTGTTTGTCCTCGGAGCGCAATTGGATTCCTGGAACGATCGTTTCTGCCGAGGACACAGAGGCCATAGTCCGCACTGTTGATCAAGAGGTGAGAGTTTACACGTTGTCCTCAGTCTTTAACTGATCAATGCTTTACATAAATTCAAAGTTTCAAACCATCCAAGTGCTCCCTTCATCAAACCTATCGTGATGTTGATACAGGTGATCAGAGTGGATGTTGCCAGGCTACAGCCAGCGAACCCTGATATATTAGAAGGGGTTCATGACCTGATCAAACTCAGCTACCTCAACGAGCCTTCTGTTCTGTACAATTTAGAGTTTCGATATGCGAGGGATAAGATATATGTAAGAATTATCCTGCTTTTCCAGATTTCAATTTGTTTTTAATGGCCGCCTCGCCATTGCCCTCCCTCACCTTTGTTTTAGCGAGCAAATTCAAGGTGGTGGACCTGAAATGAATGTTTCTCTACAGACGAGGGCTGGTCCTGTGTTGATTGCTGTCAATCCATTCAAGAAAGTCCCCATCTATGGTCCACGAAATGTGCAAGCGTACCAGCAGAGAACTCCGGAGAGCTCTCATCCTCATGTGTATATGACAGCGGATAGTGCTTTCAAAGCCATGGTTCGGGGTACGTGAATTTCGCCCTTTGTTTCATGTTGTTGAGCCACTAATTGGGGTCCCAATCCTTATAATCATAGTTAATGCCGCGCTCGTCGCTTTGTATCCTGAAATTCTATGGAGGACTGGTTTGGCTACAGAATGTAATGAGACATTGAAGATTTTGTTTGAGTTGTTGGAACCTTGCATTGGCATGTGTGCAGACGGAACTAATCAGTCTGTGATCATCAGGTATGCGTTCATTTTCTTTTTAAAAGTACAATTTTCTTAGAAGTGAATTCATGTTTTGATCAAAAACTGCATAACTCTTGGAAAAAAGTGTACTGAGCGTCTTTGTCCGGCATTTATGCAGTGGAGAGAGCGGAGCAGGAAAGACAGAAACTGCAAAAATTGCCATGCAGTATCTAGCTGCACTTGGAGGCGGTGGTGGTTTAGAAGATGAGATTTTACAGACAAACCCCATTTTAGAAGCATTTGGCAATGCTAAAACGCTAAGAAATGACAATTCCAGTCGCTTTGTAAGTATTCCGACTATCTAACCTTGTACCAATCAAGGTCGTTTGATTTCATGTCGCTACATCGACTTTTGTTTACAGTGAATGCTTTTGTCGTTTCTTAACAACTATTTTTTGTTGGATCCTCGTAGATTCACAGTAGTTAGTAGGGTTGTTCGTCTTAATGTGATGTCTTTTACTGTTGGTGACGCCGTTGCTCATGTTTACAGGGCAAGCTGATTGACATACATTTCGATAAACTGGGCAAAATATGTGGGGCAAAGATTCAAACTTGTAAGCCTCATAAGATTTCATTTGAAAATCGTGGGCTGGCTGCTTTAGCAGGGATTCATTTGATTGCCTCGAAACAAAATTATTGTTGCAGCTCTATTGCGCATTTGCATTCATTGTGTTGATCTAAGTATGATATGCTTCTAACTTTGGTATCTCTGTTGTGGTTCTTGTGCAACTCTTGAACTTCTATGCGCAAAGATTTATTAGAAAAGGTGAGTCGTCTTATGTTGAGTCTGTCCTTTCATCTTTGTTAATGACTAATTTCACCGTATCATATTCAGGAGTATGCAGTCGTTCAACTACTGTGGTTGTGTTGCCTGACGTATTTTAATGTGTCGTGATGACAGTCACGAGTTGTTCAGCAGGGTGAGGGCGAAAGGTCGTATCATATTTTTTATCAGCTGTGTGCTGGTGCTGATACTGATTTGCGAGGTAATAAAAATTCCACGCTGAGCCATTTGAATGTGTTTCTTTGATCGTGATACTCAATTGCATTTCGCTTCGATTGTGAGCGAGGAATCGTGATCACTAGCTTCCTGAATATTCCGTTCACATGTCTGACCGGCTATTAATGTTGGAATCAGAGCGGTTACATTTGAGATCTGCGGAGCAGTACCGGTATCTGAATCAAAGCAACTGCTTGTCGATCGACAACGTTAATGATGCAGAGGACTTCCGACAGTTGAGGGTGAGTCTAAATTGCTCCCGTGCTTTGCAACTCTTTTAAGACTATCGGATGTCTCATCGGAATTTTGAAATGTTTAGAATGCCCTTCGAAGTTCTCCATCCCGAGACGACCAAGCTACCTAAATATTTCTTTCTCTCATTGTTTTGCATAGTCTTGTCTCTGGTGACTGGATCTCTAATACCGTTGACGAGGCGTTGCCGTGCAGAGTGCTATGAATGTGGTGCAAATCAGCAAGGAAGATCAGGAGCAATCTTTTGAAATGCTTTCGGCTGTTCTTTGGCTAGGCAATATCAACTTCTGCGTGGTCGAGCACGATAATCATGTTGTTGTTGCGGAAGATGAGGGTAATTTCCTATGTCTAGCACAAACATATACTGTTTTGTAGCTGTGGCAAGTGTGTAACTCTCAGAATTCCAACTCTTATTTTTCTCAAGCAAACGCTTGCCTCTTCGTGAGCTAGGGTTTTTCATCGGATGATTTTAACTCTATGTTTTTGAGAGTCTCCAGTTCAAGTGTTCGATGTTGGACTGTGCTCTTTCTCTTAGATTCATATTCTTAATGTGTGCAGCTGTAAAAGTAACAGCAGCGTTGCTTCACTGCAAGTACAGCGACCTCATTGATGCTCTTTCCACTCGACGGATACGTGCTGGAGGTGATGATATTGTACAAAGACTGACCTTATCTCAGGTACTCGTTCTAGGACTCTGGTCCTCATATGAAACTGATGTGGTTTGATCAGTGCTTGTGGTTTATAATGATCGAATGAGAAAGGCCACCTGGAGGTCAGTTGTTGAAGCGCATTTCACTTTTCCTCTCTTATTCCCGAGCCGGTACTGGAAGGGCAGCTGATGGAGGAATACAGTAATTTGCGACAATGATATGCTCCCCTCTAATTCCTTTTGATCACAGGCAACTGATTCCAGAGATGCCCTTGCAAAAGCTATCTACTCAAACCTGTTTGACTGGTTGGTGGAACGAATCAACAAGTCCTTAGAGGCTGGCAAGAAACGGACAGGACGGTCCATCAGCATACTGGACATTTATGGTTTTGAATCTTTCAAGGTAAAATCTTCGATTGTACTGGTTTGAGATTGTACGTTTATAATTACGTGCTTGCGGCTCCAGTGTAAGTATTTAATAAGCATGTCAGTAACCTATCAGAGCTTAGCGAAGTACTAACTGTGCTTAGTGAAGTGCTAACTTCTATAAAAGAATGATCTGTCGAAATCTGTCGGTCTGAGGTCTTTTTTTCCGTGAACGCAGAAGAACAGTTTTGAACAATTATGTATTAACTACGCAAACGAAAGGTTGCAACAACACTTCAATCGCCACCTGTTCAAGCTTGAGCAAGAGGTTAGTAGGGGCTGTATTTCTTTTCCAAAGAATTCCTCCTCTGTGTTAGCTTTTAAGCATCCCTAAAGATTTCCATGTGCTCTCGGTATATTTCTTACACCTGCATCATAAAGGCTTAATTCAAACAACTAACAAAATACGTATTCTGCTGTGATTATTTTCAGGAGTACACCTCTGAAAGTATCGATTGGACGAGAGTGGACTTTGAAGACAATCAGGAGTGTCTAGACCTTATTGAGAAGGTACATCACTGTGCATAATATTATGCCAATCTATGTAGTGAATTATCTTAAATATCTTAGTGTATGTATACTAGATTCTCTATTTTGTTGCATATGAGCAATCATCTGCCCTTCAGCTATACTCAACTTGTCTATCCGTTACTACATGTCTATTCTACTAGGCTGTTCTGAACTTTTTTGGTCTAGAATTACTTTCGATAAAAGTCAATCACATCGCTAATAGTATCTCGGGACGTGTTATAATCGTGCAGAGACCACTTGGATTGATTTCTCTACTAGATGAGGAATGTATGTTTCCACGAGCTTCAGATTTAACTCTTGCCGACAAGCTGAAGGAACATTTGAAAGGAAACGACTGCTTCAAAGGTGATAGAGATAAGGCATTCAGAGTTTGTCACTATGCTGGAGAGGTATTCACTTTACAAGTTCTGCCTTTCGAGCTCATGAGAATATTTTCGTTACTTTTGAATTTCCCGTAATAGACACACGCACAAATGCAACAGGTCAAATCCAGGTCGGTCTTGAGATTTTGTGTACATCGTGATAATTTGTGTGCCTCTAAGTATACATCCAACTAGTCAATGTTGTACTGCTCGGTTGTATCAGCAAACCTTCGTTGTTTTGTTGGATTGCATTTCCTTGATTGGAGACTGCGTTTCCTCGATAAGAGAATCTTTAGAGACCCAGAAAAGTTGCAACAAGCGGAAGGTTTTAGTATACAATTTGTTCTTATCAACTACAGACGATTAAGATCAAGTGCTGGTTGCAGGTTGTATACGAGACGAATGGATTTCTGGAAAAGAACCGGGACCTGCTTCATGCAGATTTATTGCAGCTGCTAGCTTCCTGCGATTGTGCGTTACCACAACTATTTAGTGTCTGCATTGGAGATGGTGTGCAGAAGTTACTCTGCCCTACTCGTAGAGCCATGAACGGCACAGAATCGCAAAAGCAGAGCGTGGCTGCGAAATTTAAGGTTTTGACCCTTTCACTAATGCAGTTGATCCTTTCGCATACTGCTTCTGTAAACTAGTATATATGTTCAGTCCAATTTTTCCGATGCAATGCTAGTTTTAAGAAATTAGCTATATCATAACCGAATGCTTCTTTTCCGTTAGTTTTTCCATGAGCCTTCGTTGCAGAGAATTGTCCTCTGTTTATACAAGATTGAAGCGATACAAACATCTGGGGATGGTTGAAAACTAATTGCAATCCTGGAATCATGCGGTTTTTCAGGGCCAATTAAACAAGCTCATGCAAAGACTGGAGAGCACTGAACCCCACTTCATAAGGTGCATAAAACCCAATGCATCTCAGCTACCAAATATTTTCGAGCAGGAGCTGGTGCTGCAGCAGCTTCGGTGCTGCGGAGTTCTTGAGGTCGTTCGTATCTCTCGTTCTGGCTACCCAACTCGCCATTCACATGATGAATTTGCAAGCAGGTATACTACTGCTGTAAGACTAGATATCTACCAGAATTACCACTGAAGGCTTGGGCATTTGGTTACAGTAGAAATACTTTTCAAACCTTCTTCGTGTTGATGCACAATGTAAGTTGTGTGAAGGTAGAGTGCTTGATTTTTTTGTCAACATTGGTTGTAAGTATGACAAACGGTACTGCTTTAGAGGCGCATCTTTCTTTTTATGCCAAGTGGTGCAATATCATGCCGTGAATATGCAGGTATGGCTTCCTTCTTCCAAGAAACCTGTCTAACCAAGAGGACATGCTAGACATATGCGTCTCTATACTGCATCGATTTGGCATATCTCCAGATATGTATCAAGTTGGTATCACCAAGTTGTTTTTCCGCGCTGGGCAGGTAAGACCTCCGTTCAATTTCAACTCTTCATTTTCTGTCCTGATAAGATATTTCCAGGCAGGTCTTCGCTCTTTTCACATGTTACTCCATAGCTGTTATTTTCACAGTTTTGTACGTTCTAAGATCCAGGCTAGCATCCTAGGAAGAGTTCTAGGTAGACATAGCTAATACTTCTTTCGTCATCTGTATCACAGATAGGACACTTGGAGGACGTCAGGTTGAGAACCCTCCAGGGTATTACTCAAGTTCAAGCCTTGTACAAGGGTTACAAGACACGCTGCATTTATAAAGAACGCCGCAAGACCACGATTTTCTTGCAATCCTGTAGGCTTTCCCTTTCCAATCTCATTTGATTGAAAGCTATTATCCTTTTGATGTCTGAAAACCCTCTTGAGCTTACTGGACGTATTCTGGTTGAAAATCTTCAGTGGTGCGAGGAGCAATAGCGAGACGGCGATTTGAGGTTTTGCGAGAGAAGCATCGTGCAGCTATCTTGATACAAAAGTATGCACGAAGGCAGGCTGCCTGTCAAAAATTTCAACTGACGAAGGATAGAATTGTAAATTGTCAAGCAGGTACTTATCTTTTCTGACGTGAGCATTTCATTTACTTTGAGTGTTTTCAACTGCTCTGTCGTATCTCAATGGTGTGTGATAAACTCTAATTCAAAAGTGGCATACGGCAGTTGTTCGCATGTGGTTGGCTAGGAAACAGTTCCTTGCTCACAAAAGGGAGGTTGAAGAGAAGCTGGCAGCTAAAGCGAACGAAGAGTCCAGGATCGCAGAAGAGAAACTGAAAGAGCTCAGAAACAAAGAACAGGATCCTGATGGTGAGAGTGATGGAGTTGTGGAATGCATAAAGGAAGTGGCAAACTCAGCACCTGCTGACTCCCTGGGAAGTGAGGTGAGTTCCAAATACAGACACAACTCACTTAGTACAATTCAGTTCCTGTGCCGGGTCCGAAGCTCGTCTATCCAATCAGCTCATTATTGAAGTGCGTTGCTTGGTGTTGCAGGAATGCAACGAGGCCACCATCAAGATACAACCTTCGTACCTTTTAGAGCTGCAGCGGCGGGCTGTCATGGCGGAGAAAGCACTGCGGGAGAAGGAGGAAGAGAACGTAATGCTGCGGCAGAGGCTCCTCCATTATGAGGCGCGCTGGATAGAGTATGAGGCCAAGATGTCGTCCATGGAGGAACTGTGGCAGAACCAGATGTCCCACCTGCAGCTCAGTGTAGCCGCTGCCAAGAGAAGCTTAGCAACAGATGATTCCGTGCTGCTCACTCCCGTCAAGGACCGTGACTCCGCCAATGGCTACGTCAGCGTGGGCAAGCTGCAGCAGCGCACGAAGCGGCAACTACTACTACCCCCGGGTGACGAAGAATTTGACTGGGATGATGCCATTAGCAATGACACCAGGAGCCCCGACCAGTATACCAACAAGTATTTGCTCACAGGTCCCGAATATGGCACACCGCGTGGCGACGGGGATGCAGCGCGGTCTGTGGTCAATCACCTGGTCAGAGAATATGACCACCGCACACAGGTATTTAACGACGACGCTGATTTTCTCATAGAGGTCAAAGCAGGCATTACAGACGCACATCTGTGCCCAGAAGAAGAACTGAGGAAGCTGCGCGTGAGGTTCGACACCTGGAAGAAAGACTTCAAAGCCAGAATGCGAGAGACCAAGCTGGTTATGCACAAGTTATGTATCATGGAGTCCGCTGAGAAAGACAAGGACAAGACGCGCAAGAAGTGGTGGGGCAAGAGAACGTCCCTTTGATGATTATCTCAAACATGATGTCCAGTAGGAGATTCAACCATTTGAGAAGTACCATATCGTGTAGCATAAACCAGGTTGACCCCAGTCCTCACCCACACCGTTATAGACCTCGTGACTCAGGACCATGCAACTTCTCCACATCTGACTCCTTGTCAGGGTGAGCACCTTTACCTCGCCATCGTCCCACAGCCTCGTGGCTTGATTTGCACGCCTTGCTGCAACGACGATGGCGCATTCGGGTAACGAGACCGGTGAGGGAATTTGATGATCCTCTCTCCTTGAGGAGGACCGGCGACATTTACATGAGCTTGGCTCCAACACTGTACATATGAGCTTGGCTCTCAGACTGTATTATTCATACCGCATGAGACGCATGCTGGTTGGCTGGGCGGATGATTCACCTTAGAGGTGTAAAGATGCCCCTCACAATACACTTCATCTCTTTCCAGATTTTTGTATCCATCTCTTCATCGTTGATAAGCCAACGATGCTCCTCAAGTTGTTTGCCACACAAGTTGATTCTCAAGAGTGCACAACCTGTTACATGAATTCATCGGAAACAGTGACCGCAGGTGAAGGAAACAGTGACCGCAGGTGAAGGAAGCAGCGACGACGTATTTTGTACTGTGAAAAAAGGAGTTAGAGGAGGCGGAGATGAGACGTGTCATTGACTCTTTGGATTTCCCATCCTTTGCGGGTGGAATGGCGGACCACAGTGACGGAGGTGTTGTCGATGCACCACCGGGTGGTGAAGTGCGGGTCGGACCCCGTCAGACCTCGCAGCAGGCACTTAATGGCCATGCCGTGGCTCACCACAGCCACACTACAGGGTTTTTCTACGTCACGGTTACTATGAAACTCCCCACTCTGCTGGCTACTGCTGCAACTATTCTGCTTCAAACTACTGCTACCTGATGCCGCGTCTGCCTCTTGCGAGGTGATGTCCGTGTCCTGCAGCCAACACATAGCAGACTCATTTCACAACCATGTCCCCAACATTTATTCCTCTTCTAGCTCGTGAAATCAACCTCTCAACTCTAAATAATGATGAATTGTCGACTTACCAGCGCGGCATTAGCTTGTGGCAACTTATTGAGGTGATCTCCGCTGCCTCGTTTGGAAGAGGAGGCGCGAGGCAACACGATGTTGTTGAGGAACTCCACCATGCGAAACTCCACCTGGCGCTGGGACTCGCCTCCCGGGGCGCGGAAGTCCGGCTGCGTGGAGTTGACGACGCTCACCGTGGTGGGCGTGTAGATCTCGCTGCGGCTGCGGCCCTCCCATTGCCCCTGACTCAGCTCCTGCACCGCGTCTGCCGCCTCCACTGCTTCCCGTGGGATGCCCAGCTCCTGAACAATCACCATCGCCATGTCAAGGCTCAAAATATGGAAGCCCTAAACCCTAAACCGATTGATAGGGATGTTGCAATTGATATACCTGGCACAAGGCATACGCTGTTTGCACAGCCCGTTCAAGCGGGGAGCTCCAAACCGCGTCAAACTCCATTCCTGCAGCCCTGAAATGCAGACCCAGAGCGCGCGCCTGCCGCTTGCCCAGACTGGTGAGCGTGGCAGACGGGCTCCGGCCTCCGATCAGCTCCGGCCTCGCATTCATAGAGCTCTCCGCGTGCCTGATCAAGTAAACCTCCGTGCACACAGGCTCTGCCAAAACAAAACAATTAACCCTACTGGAAATGGGGTCGACAACAACCGTGTATTCTGTGACACCCTAGTACCTGGCCCTGCAGTGTTCATGGTTTGCAGGCGATGCGCTCCGGGGCTGAGGATGTTGCACGAGGTGCCGCGGGTGAGCGACAGCAGAGGCGACAGCGGAGTAGAGGACGGGTAATACGGCGCTGCCTCGGGCTCTTGGTGCAGCTCGTCGTCCGCGCTCTCCACTCCAGACGAAGAAGAATTCATGGCACCCATCACCACTGCTCCGCCTCAAACTAATGATTTCACCATTGCACAATCTCCCACTCCAAAGTTTTAAAACGACACCAAGCAACAGGAGGATCCTCTCTTTCGGAGTCAGTCCGCATCATATCCGTGTATCATGGGAGTAGTGGATATGTGATGAACTTAGGGTTTGGGGCTCCAGCATCATCTGTGAATTGGGAGCCGAGTTCTGGAAAGGATTCGCGTGGTGTCATCAACATGGGTCGGATCAAAGAGGCGCAGCGGGCATCGTCTCCTCAGGTGCGCCTGTGTATCCTCTGAGGGTTAGGTTGAAAGAGATGAGGATTCTCAGCTTGAATCTGTGGGTTTGTAGAAGGAGCAAGAGTTGGCGGGCGGGGAGGAGGAGATGGATTCGAGCGGGGTGAAGGCGGAGAGTGTGGTGGCGGGCATGGTGGCGCCGCTGCAGGCCTTGCGGGAGCTTCTTCTCTGGCCTCTCATGTATGCTAAGGAGGCTGCATCGCTTGGGTTGCAGGTACGATCAGGGTTTAAGGTTTAGGGTTTATGAGGGTGTATGGAAGCGAGGACCATTGGTTGTGAATATTGCTAATGTTTCAGGGTCTACGAGATTGTTCGAAAGAGGAATCGTCGTTATGAATATTGCTAATGTGTGGCGTCGGTGCAGTGGCCCAAGGGACTTCTTCTGTACGGACCACCGGGAACTGGAAAGGTAAAGCATCCGTCAGTTGAGTTTTCCATGTTAAGAGTTTGGGTTTATCTGAGTTTTGTGTTTTGGCACGTTTCGCAGACAACCGTGGTGCATGCCGTGGCTCGGGAATGCAATGCTCATTTCACATCTCTGAGGTTCGTCTCTGTTCCTATGTTGGCATGTCCATTGAAGAATTTGGGCATTTGTGTGTGATTTTGGTTCTGTGGTTTTTTCAGCGGCGCTTCTGTGCATAAAGCATATGCTGGAGAGAGTGAGAAGGTGTTGCGGGAAGCGTTCAGCAAGGCGGCCTCGGAGGCCAGCACGGGAAGACCGGCCATCATTTTCATTGACGAAATTGACACCATGTGCCCTCCTCGGGACTCCAGGTATGTTCATCCCCATGGAGCAATTCTGCTCCTTCCTTCTGAAGGTGAACGTGTGTTTTGACGTGCATAACATCTTACAAGATTTGGAAATTTATTTGCAGGCGGCAACAAGAGACAAGATTGGTGGCTCAGCTCTTGACTTTGATGGATGGCATTGGGAACTCAAAATTGGGAACTACTTCTCGAGTTGTCGTCGTCGCTGCAACCAATCGGTAAGCATATTGCAGGCTTCAGGTTCAGGGTTTACAGATTCCATGCTTTTTATCACGTGAAGATCATCATGGAATGAACAGCTGTGTGACACTCTGGTGTTTTGGGGGCTAGGGTGAACTCCATCGATCCTGCCTTGAGGAGACCTGGCCGATTTGACCGGGAAATAGCAGTTCCGCCTCCGAATGCTCAAGATCGGCATGACATCCTTCTTGTGAGTCGCTTCTCGAATTCTCTAACTTATTTTTTTTGCTTCAATATTTATTCCGAGCTTGACGAGGCACTTGTGAGTTTGTGGCACAGCTCCATTCACGGAGGTTTCCTCTGGACAAAAGCGTGGACTTGGCGGCGGTGGCGAAAATGTGCAACGGGTACGTGGGCGCGGATCTGCAAGCGCTGTGCCGGGAGGCAGCCATGTCGGCGCTGGCCCACGAGGAAGGGGTGCGGCCCGTGGAGATGCAGGACTTTCAGGAAGCGCACAAGAAAGTGGGCGCCAGCATTGTGCGGGGCTCCGCTGCCGAGGTTCCGGAGGTGTCCTGGAATGACATCGGCGGACTCCATGATGTCAAGGTGCACAGTAACTCCCATTTACTTGGAGCCATTGTCATTGTCTCTCACATGACTGCATCGTCTTTTAACATCTTAAACCTGAGATGCGATCCCTTCCATTTTGAGAGTGCTATATCTGGATAAAGTTTCCGTCACCTCAAACCTTAAACCTGAGTCCTTTCTTCATTCACATGTGCAGAAACGCTTGCAGCAGGCTGTGGAATGGCCCATCAAGCATGCCGATGCGCTCGCAAGGCTTGGGATCAGGCCAGCACGGGGTGTCCTGCTTCATGGCCCTCCCGGTTGTTCCAAAACCACCCTTGCAAAAGCTGCTGCCCATTCTTCTCAAGCCACTCTCTTCTCTCTTAGGTTACAACCCGAAACCCTGCACCTGAATCATGTGCATCCACTGCGCATTCTGGTGTTCCGTTTCTCCCGGTGACTTTGAGGGCATCTTTCGTGATTAGAGGGCTCTCCTAGTTTTGGCTGCTTATTCTTCCTTCAATTTCCGCAGTGGTGCAGATTTATACTCCATGTACGTTGGTGAAGGCGAAGCACTGCTACGCGATACGTTTCGACAAGCTCGACTAGCAGCTCCCAGCATCATATTCTTTGACGAGGCTGATGCGGTTGCTTCGAGAAGGTGCAACACAACGCTCGTGAACTTGAACTAGAGTGCACAGTATTACTAGGCAATTTGTTTAATACCGTCATGGTTATGGTTCCAGGGGGGTAGGAGAAAACGGAAGTTCTGGAGGCGGAAGTGATACATCAGTAGGAGAAAAGTTGCTCTCTACCCTGCTCACGGAGATGGACGGTCTTGAACTTGCCCAGGTATGAGCACTCAATGGACAGAATGGACGCTCCTGAAAGAGATGATGGGACTGACCAATCGTTGGTTGTGGTATGTCAGGGAGTGCTTGTTCTGGCAGCAACCAACCGGCCACAGGCAATCGATGCAGCTTTGATGCGACCAGGGCGCTTCGACTCTGTAAGTGCAACAAAAGGTGATGGGGACACCTGGTCAGGATGAGGTTGTGGATTGTGTATCTGATCCCGGACCTTGATCGCAGGTACTGTATGTCCCACCTCCGGACAAGGAGAGCAGGCTGGAAGTTTTACGCGTCCACACGAGGCGGAATGAGTTGGCGGAGGACGTGGACTTGGAGGTGGTTGCTGATACTACGGAGTGCTTCACGGGTGCCGAACTTGCAGGACTGTGTCGGGAGGCAGTCATGGCTGCCCTGCGCGAGAGCTTGGCTAGCAATACTGGGTCCAATGTGGTATGTAAACGCCATTTTGATATTGCTAGAACTGGGACCCGCCCAAGCTTGTCCCCCCTCCAGATCGCCAGCTATGCTGATTTCAAAGCTCAAAAATGAGTTCAAGGCAATCCACCCAACCCCCCTTTTAAACATCTTACAAGCACACACTCGAGGAGCTCGCAAAAGAACTCGATGCAATCTAGTCTACTGTACAGAGGATGAGGGTGTTTGTCTCGCAACCATTTTGCAATGGAGGGAGCCAATCAACTCTACACTGTCATCTCCGCTCCCAATTTTGTTTCATTTTTCTTGTACTAGGATCTTAGAATCTATGTGTGTAGCGGCTCCCAACGCTAGTTTATTCTATTATTAGTCTTACAAGATCCTAAACAAGTTAAACTTCAGTAAGGAGATGTAAACTTGTATGATCAGAAAATGAAATTATGATTAGTGAAATTAAGGCGGCTTACATCAGTTTGATGCTCTCTTTGGAAGATGAGCATAGCCGTCGATAAGCTGTGTCTGGTGCCCCAGTACTGTACAGCATAAAGGTCTTCATGACTACAAACCTCAAAACCACAGTTGCAATTGTCTTGTGTAAGATTTTACAGGGTAACTCTAACATGTTCACGGATACCCAATTTTCATTTCCCCGGAGCAAATTAGTATCGGTAAACACTTTGAAAAACACATTCATTGACGTCATTCACGAATATCATCGGGGTGGTCTCTCTAAGTATCTCAAGTGTGATGAAGAATTCACCCAAACGTTAGAATTTCAAGCAGTATGGTGGAGCGGCCTAAAACAGTTCATCTTACTCGAATGGGGTCTGGAATCATGTTGTACGTCAAAAGAGACAATGCAGGAAGATGAAGAGTTAGTATGGATGCTCAATGTGCAATTTTTCAAGCCCAAAGTTCTCGACCTTTGGTCATGGTGTGAAGCAGTCCTAATGCTCCTCCATCGTTGAACCCCAAGTTCACCCTCTCCATGTGGTTACTAATGATTGGTACATAGCAGACTACGTCCAACCATGGGCGCCCCTGCGGCATCCCATTTCGTGTGGAATGAGATTCTCGTGCTCACTACCTCCAACCATATGCAGTGCATTCGCACCGTGCGGAGAACATTCAGAAGAGACTTGTCACCATCGACTTCTACATGACAAAATTAAAGGGCGGTTCAAACTATGGATCATGAGGATTGACCAAACAGAAATCATTTGTTTTCAAGGTCTAGAGCCATGACCATGAAAAATAAAAAAATCTTTTTTTGAGTGTCTTGGTCACTTCTCATAGTGTAAAGTGGATTTGGACCGACCTAGTATTTGCCTCCACCCAACGGAAAACCCGTTGGACCAAGACACATTATCCACTCGGCAAAAATAGCATACTCAAATAACCTCGATCTCCGTCGTCAATCTCCTTTATTCAAGGTAGTGTAAAGCGGATCGGCACAACTTCCTTGACCAATCACAGATTTTAGAGGGCCGTGACCAATCTCCATGGTCCGTAGTGTAAAGCGCCCCTCAGATTCCTGTTGGACTTGATATATTTGTTGATCAGCAAGTTACAATCTGACTATATGTGTCTATCATATGTTTACCTATCGCTGGATCTCGATTGCAATTTATTGGCCAGCTGAGATCATGGCTGTTTCAGAAGCTGCGAGCCTGTTAGGAAATCCAGTGACGTTTCACGCTGCATTCCGAAATGGAGTTCCAAAATCATGTGTCTCAAAACCACAGCTGGCAAAAACAAGGGAGAGATCAAACTCTATGGTAGGCGAGGCATTTCGTGACGTTTCAATCTTCGTGAAACGCACTGAAAGACAGGTAGCTAGAAGCGTGTTACATCGAGAGCTCAATGCACCCAAGGCAAAGATTTCCACAGTAGTTCATGATCGCAGCTTCGTGGCCGATCTGGTGTGGGAGGATGGCAACCCGCTGGTGGCGAAACGCGACATCGGGGCGGTACAAGCGGCGCTGGACACGCACAGCGTGCTGGTGCTGCGGAACGCGCAGCTCACGCTCAGCGAGCACATCGTCCTGACGAAGCTGCTGGGCGAGCCGGAAGTGGTGACGGACATGCGCAACCACCACCATGAGAGCCTGGAGATCCTGGTGGTCAACAACGAGGGGCAGACGCCGGGGATCGGGAACTTCGCGTGGCACTCGGACCGCTCGTTCCTCCCCACGCCAACCCGCTACACCACTCTCCACGGCATCATGGTCGGGAGGGGCGATACGCTCTTCGCAGACATGGTGGGCTGAGGCGCCGGCGGCCTGGAAGCACGCGATGCAGAGTGCCATGGGCGTGCACACGTATGACAGGACGGCCTGGGTGCGCGCCAAGGTGCACAACAAGGATATCGAGGAGTATGCGTCGAGGTACCCGCCAGTGCGCCACCCTCTCGTGCGCTCGTGTTGCCATGACGATGTGATCCCGCGCGACACGCTGGCGCTGTTCATCAGCGAGCTGTGCCTGGCGCGACTGGAGTACGAGGACGGCGCTGAGGTGCCCGGGTTGACGCCGGACATGCTGCTGGAGCACGCCACGCAGGCGCGATTCGTGTACCGCCATCGCTGGGTGCCGGGCGACGTCGTCGTGTGGGACAACCGGCGCGTCCTGCACAAGGCGGACGACTTGCCGCCCGGCCTGCCTCGGCTCTTGCACCGCACCACCACTGCCGACGAAGCGCCCGTCGCCGCCGGCACAGCAGCACATGCGAAATC
Source organism: Bryoerythrophyllum caledonicum (assembly GCA_963971425.1). Lineage (NCBI taxonomy): Eukaryota > Viridiplantae > Streptophyta > Bryopsida > Pottiales > Pottiaceae > Bryoerythrophyllum > Bryoerythrophyllum caledonicum. The sequence goes on along the minus strand of OZ020525.1, from coordinate 1,521,015 downwards.
AGCAGCATAGTCGCGGGTGTCACTTTCAGGCAGGGCCACAGCTCGTCGACAGAGTGTCTTGATGGAAATCTAGATTTCGCGAATGCTGGTCTCTCAAACACTAATAGTGTTCATTAGTGTTCGCAACACTATTTACGAACGTCAACGCCAAATGTCAATTACCCTAGTAATGTAACAACATTAAATGTCAATTTAAACACTAACTATCAAATTCTGTAACTTTTGCCCTTACTACATTTTAACATATTGACATTTAGTGTTGGTTATGTAATAATTCATTGCAAGTCACCCATACCACGCCACATCTCAAAAGCAAACCTTCCATGTTGGGCTGATTTTTTGACGGTTGGTTTTTTCAAATGATGATTTTCGAGGCAATTTTTGTCCAATTTGAGAGTTTTCGGTGCCTATCTAATTTTATTTGAAAAGACGCTTGCAATGGCACCTTATCCATCTTCAAATTCGTCTTAAATAAAAAGTTATAATGAATATTTTCGGGCAGATTTCTTCAGTTTTGGCCAAAAGTTTGAGGAGGCATATCTTTATCAATTTTGCACCAATTCTATTGAGTAAGGGGACCATCGTATGTTCTTTTTGAAGAAGATTCCATCGGTATATGGTACATTTTCTAATTCGTCATGATGCAAAAGTAATGAGCAATTTTGTTAGGCTGATTGATTTGACATTAAACACTAAATGTAAACAGATTGACATTTAGTGAAAGTCAGGTCATAGGGGTAGTTACACTATTGGTGCCATAACACTAATGAACATTATTAGTGTAGTTGACTTGCACAGTTCTCCGATCAGTCCGAGTGGGACTCGTGCTTGCTACTATTATATCAGTTTAGATTTGGCTTGCGTCGAATTGCCTCGTAAAGGTAAGTGCTTTGACACATGTGGACTTCTTTGTTCAGTACACTAAAGATGGCATTTAGTGTAATGGTATGACTAGCATAATTACCCTGGTACACTATTTGTGAACAAGTTGGCAATTAGTGTTAGCCGCCATTGTCATTTATAATAATCTCCAATCATCCACCTACCTTAGTACACTTTTTAAAAAACAATCAACAATTAGTTTTAGTCCCCAATCATCCACCTACCTTAGCATATAAATTTGTTAAGAAGTTCATAAAATTATATTATAATTATATTATAATTATATTATAATTATATTATAATTATATTATAATTATATTATAATTATATTATAATTATATTATAATTATATTATAATTATATTATAATTATATTATAATTATATTATAATTATATTATAATTATAATATAATTATAATATAGAATCAAATATAAAATAATATTATAATAATACCAAATTAACATTCATTATATGTAAATAATGAATATTTGATATTTAAACAATATGTCATGTATGCTTATTTCATTCTTCATTAGTATGTAAATAATATTTAAATATGTTAAATGATTATTTATGAATATTCAATGAGTACACAATGAATACTTAATAAATACTTAATGAATGTTTCATGACTATTTATGAATATTTCTGAATATTTAATAAATATGAAATTAATATTTACTTCATATTTCATGAATATGTACTGAATATTTAATGAATATTTGATGAATATTTAATTAATATTTGATTCATATTCATTTCATATGTAATTAATATTTAAATGATATTCAGTTGGTATTTATTATATATTTAATAAATATTCAGTTCATATTTATTATATATTTAATAAATACTTACTTAGTATTTAGTAAAAATTTAATTAATACGTAATTGATATTTAATGAATATTTGTGAATATTTTATGAATATAGACTGTATATCATGATTTTTTATGAATTTAAATACTTTAAAAAATTAATATAATACTTTTGTATATTTGTAAGTTTTGTGAATATTTAATTTTGATATATATTAATTTATGATTATTTCATGTTTGTTTTTTACCAATTTCATTATATAATATTTAATATTTGAGTATCCAATATTCTACTTAATGAACATTTATTGTATGTTTGTTTATTTAATGTTTATTTAGTTTTAATTTATTTCATATCTATGTTTTTTTAATTTTTTAATTTATCTTTCTTCTCTCACTTTCCTTTGAATTCCAATTTCATATTTTTCCCAATCTTATATTTGCAAATTCAATTCCTTCCATATGCACATTCTATTTTTTTCCACTTTTGGGATTTCTTTTTTGTTCCATATCCACGTTATATTTTTTCCAATCTTTCTTTTGCGAATTGTTCTTTTTTTCAATGCACTCGTAGCCTTCTTTACTTTGATGCTCGAAATGTGCACGTAATCATTTTTTATGTTTCATACACTAATTGTCCACATGTAAGAAAAACCTAAGTTCCACTATTTACTAGAATCAACATTTAGTGTAGTAGTTGACATTTAGTGTATAGTTTTGTCACTACACTAATTGTAAAGTTGACAATTAGTGTATGGGTTCGCATTTAGTGTCCACTACACTGAATGCCATCTTTAGTGTAGAGAAGAACTTACTTAAAATATGCTTTCCCCTGCAAATTCGCACTTCCATTACAAGTCCTCTGATACAACTTGCATCACCAGAGTGGTGTTTCTTTTTGGCTTTGCATTACTCTGCAGAAATCTTAAGGTCCTAAAGCACTCTTGGTGAGTTCTCTAATCTTTTTGCATAGATGGTTAGTTTGATGTTTCTAAAAAAAACCTAGACTTTTTTTAATTTTGTTGCAGCTCAAGTTCTTGCTTCTTCTACCATGAGTGTCTATTTTGAAGTAAAAAATGTTGGGTAAGTTGTGCATTTTTGTCTAGTTTGTGTGGTACAAATTTCAAGTCAGTTCGATTAGTATTGAATGAGTTATGTGCATTTTAGTGGCACGGGGTTTTGCCAAAAAATTTAGGGTCAGTTTGGAACACTGCAACTTTGGCATGCTGTAACTTCTTGGTGGAAGGTTTGTTTTCATTACTTAATTTTTTTCAGAGATACAAATTTTTGTCTAGTTTATGTGATACAAATTTAAAGTTAATTCAATTAGTATTGAGTGAGTTACGTGCATTTTAGTGGAAGGGAGTTCTGCATATTTGAAATTTTTGTTGCTATTGATTTTCAATTGTTCTTTAATTGTGACATCTTTTCTCTGCCACCATCCATAATGTCAAATTGATGTAAATGAAATGAGAAACCGGAGAGGAGGAACAAGAAGTAAACATGTACTATATAGTGACGAAGAGTAGTTTTTCGTACAATGATTATGGGATATATCTTTTCCATCTTTGACTATGTTTTCTATACAAGAAGTAAATTAAATCCGGTGTACTAAAATGGGCCTCCAAATTACATTGTATATTGAATATATGTGAAATTTTTACCACAAAAAGTAGACAAGTAGACAACGTTTTGCAACAAGTTTTAGTACATTTGAACTCTTTATGCAAAAGATATAGATTTTCAAAGTTGATTGTAGCCCAAAAACTCTATGCTTGATTATGTTTTCTATACAAGAAGTAGAGTTAACCTGGTGTGATAAATGGCTCTCATTATCACATTATATGTTGAATTCGTGTGAACTTTTTACCACACAAACTAGACAAGTATGACCATTTTTTCCAACAAGTTTTACTACATTTTTACACTTGATGTAAAATGTATAGATTTTGAAAGGTGATTGCGGCCAATCAACGTAATGCTAAATTCTATTAGTTGGGTCAATTATTGTCCACATAAAAAAAAACAATGTCCTAAAGTTTCATACTAATATTTTTTTTCAAATTATGTGTTATTTTTCATATTTCATATTTATAATTATTGTATTGAAAATATTGTATACCAACTTCATATTGTCTTTTTACAATATGATCTCAAGAAGGATTGAAACAATATTGATTTTATGTCAATATTGATATGGAATGCGAATATGACCCATATGGAATCTATATGACCATAAGAAACATATGTCTCTAATATATTTTACATGTGAACAAAAGTGCCTTCTATTTTCTTGATGTACTTTTGGTAAATAAATTTTGAACAACCGAATCAAAAAAAATTTGTAGTATAAAAATTATAAAGTACAACCCACAGTAATCACATAGATGTGTTGTTACTTAAACTAATGTCAGCATCAACAAGCCTTATGTGGTAATTGAAGAAAAGGCAAGCAAATAATTAAAAGATTTGAAACGAGTCAATTATAACATGGGTGTGTGTGCTAACAGCATGTATATTGTATTCATGTGAAATTTTTACCATACAAACTAGACAAGTAGGGACTTTTTTCCCAACAATTATTACTACATTTGGATATTTGATGCAAAAGATATAAATTTTTGTAGTTCAACGGAGCCCATAATGTATACAGGAATGCTATCTTGTGAGCGGTGAGCGGCGAGCAGCGAGCGGCGAGCACTCATTTTTAGTGTTTCATTTGCAACAAAAAAATTCAAAATTTGAAAGGGACACCTAAGACCGTAGGTTATATATACATTTTTTGGACATGAAAAAAATACATGTAAAACATACAATAATTAGAGTTTTGGAGAGATGGAAATCTGACTTGTTGAAGTTTAAATTGCAACAATTCTTCTAAAAAATGAGGGAAAATGCCTATGGCCGTGCGTTTAGTTTGGGGTACATGAACATGTTTTTACAAAACTAAATACATAGATAGAGAGATAAAATATACACCTATGGAAATATGAGAGCGGTTAGTCCGTTTAGTTCATAATTATTCTACGATGGACTGTCTAGAATTTTTTGAAAAGTTAATAGGGTTTAAGATAGATGATACCCATCTGATGCGAAGCTTATACCCTTATAATTCAAAGGTGATATCCATGTGATACCTAGGTGATACCGATTGAATCCAAACTACTTTGAATTGGAAAAATAAAATATGAAGAAAATGCATGTAGTTAAATACATGTAGACAGATGTTGTGGACATTGTATGGATCGAATAATAAACAAAACAAGAGTAACGACTTGGTAATTACGTTGGAGTTTTGGATTGTGGAAGGTTGTGGAAACCCCAAATAAGACACAGTAGATTGACAATTGTAATGAAACTGTCAAGAAACCAAACCCATGATGAAAAAGAAAACAACTACCAAAGTAGAGAGATCAAGATTCCTCTACGGAACAGTCATCCGAGCTATCCTCCTGGATACGAGGCAAACTACTATCCGATCCACTAGCGGCCGCCTCTCCATCTATGAACTGCTCTGCGGCAGACCTACAACGGGCTACTTCTGAGACACGTAAAGGAGATCGAAGTGCAGCCATCGCATCTGCAATACCTCTATCCCAAGGATTCATGTGAAATGAGCGCGGCGGACTCTTCACCTCCATCGATAAGCGTAATAGCACCCCCGACCGAGTGTTTGATGGAACAGCCATCAACGATGTCGTCCGACTGCATAAAAAATGTGTCATTTCATTATTAACTCAAAATATAATTAAACATTGTATACTAGTAAACATAATCTTTTATCAAAGGCACTGAACTTACTTACAAGTTCTCTTCCGAGCGGTCTTCACCTCCGGCTCGTCGTCATCAAGCTCCAATGGACGCTTGCGAGAGTTTTCTTGCACTGGCGGCGCTACTTCGGACTCCACCTCTGAAGTGCAAGGAATCAAAGGCCGGAGGACCTCTTCTACCAAATCTGAGTCCTCCTCTAACGCCAGGATGTGGCGCTTGAGGGCCATGCAAGCCTTGATAGATGCTCCTGTACGACACAAAGTTTGAAATTGATAATTGCATAGAAAGAAAAGACAAATTTCTTTGAATTGAAAGTAGTAAGAAAACAAACCGGTTGATGCTGTCAGGTCGAGGATGATGTCATTCTCCTCAGTGCAAAGGTCAATAAGAGCCTCCATGAGATTGGAGGACTTCTCCCGCGCTCCTCGCCATGGCTGGCTACTGGAACCTCTCATCGTCAGCGTCTCTTGTGTGATCAGATTGGTCAAATGACCATCTGAAGACAATTGGATCCCCTCCAACAACAATTCCATCCTGTCATTAAAAGAAAAAGGGATTGCTGGATCAAGCTTCCTTATATAGCACTTCACCATGAAGCATTTGTGAGTGCGCCCGGGGTATCCTTCGCGCGAGAGAGACAAACCGTTAATGGCAAACCACTTTGTCTCCTCACGAAAGTCTGCCCACTCTGCCCAAGCATGAAGTTCATTCGATATGAACTTTGAGTCTGGGTAGAACACGATGAGTGGCGCCCCATCGCGAAGCAATGCCTCAGCCATCTCAAAACACCTGTGAATCCATGGAGATTCGTTCCTACCACTGCTAGACAGTTGGGTTGGAAGTTTGTTCCAAATCGGCACGTCAAAGCCGCCCTCAATTCCAGGGACTGGCAAATTCTCTGGGACGTCGAATAGAACCATGTCCACCAAACCATCAGAGCAATCACTCCCATGATGGCGCCGCATGCGCGATCCAGAATGCGTCTTCATGAATTGGCGAATCTCACACCAAATTGGAGGGAGGTCATCCTCTTCAGCGATACTATCAAAGAGGGTCATAATGCTAAGAGCACTCTGACAGAATACCTCCACTCCAACTACAGACTCGACATCCTCCACCACCGGAATGGAGTAGATAGTCTACGAAGGCTTCGCGACAAAAGTGGAAGGCCGACTGCTAGCTGAAGGGGAAATGCCGGTCGTTGTCGCCATCGCAGCAGGGCGAGTAAACGCTACAACCCCCCCAAGCTCAGCAATTAGCTTCTCAGGCCCATCCCTCGCCACCAACGCCGCCAACTCCTTGTTTCTCTCTTTGGTCTCTTTCTTCAGTGCCTTCGCGGTCTCTCTCTCCACCCTCATCGCCTCCTTTTCTGCCGCCTTGACCGCCGCCCTGGCCGCCCTCTCCGCAACCTTTGCCTTCTCTTGCTCTGAGAGTGTTGCGTCGACCGTGGGAGTCACTATAGTGACGGACAAAGGAAGCATGTCGCCATCTCCTGAAGTGGCAGCTATAGAATCGCAGTCCCTACGAAGCTGAATTTCCTCTCCCGGGGTAGGATCGGCATCCGTCAACTCCAAGAACCAAGGACACTGTACCAAGTGGTGACGAGAGAAGCGTCGCCTCTGCTGCTCGGTGAAAATGCAATCTGTAGAAGTAGGGTCCGTCCATACCTTGAAGCGGATTGGCAATTGACCCGGCTGCAACGCTCCTTTTGCAACGAGTTCCCTCCAGAAGTATCGAAGCACCGCCCGCTTCATGGTCTTCTCACAACCCTCCTGCTTCAGAAACTCCTCTGACTTAGAGAACACGCCCTTCCTCCCAACATGGTCCTTGAAAGCCTTAGTCCACAACATAATGCTCCAAGCCTCCATCCAAGAACCAATATCTTCAATGGGATTGGGAAGCCCCTCTTTCTTCAGAACAACCTTGTCTTCTTCGAGGATCTCAGAAAATTTCGTTCCAGTTTCCTCCTCCAACTACCACATACAATAAAAATATAAGTGTGCAAGATATATTGAACTAAATGATTGAAATTCAATACAAAATAGGCATTAGAAGAACTCACTCCAGCCCAAAATGCAGCTGTATCAATCCATCCCCGAAGGCTCGTGTCTGAAGCCGGCGATTTTGGAAAGTTGTACTCCGCCCTACTGTGCTTGCTCATATTCCACCATTTACACCAGCGCCCCTTGAACCTCCCAGCCACTTTAGCGGTGCAAAAGAGTTGGAGCTTCTCAAGTGTCATCTCTGGCTTAGTTTGGTAAATATCAAAATGACGCATAACCTGAAGCACTTATAGACAATAAATTTGTCAAATACTAATAGACAATAAATGAAAGTAAATGAAGAAGGAAAATACAATCAAATACAGAATCAGACTTGGAATTAACACACCTCTGTGAAAAACTCTTCGCCGTTTGTTGGATTTGCGATCGCCAACATCCTGGTGAAGGTAGTCTGACACGCCGTTTTCTTCTTCTGCACGGCCTCAGTGCAAAGTTTTACCAACTCAGCTGGACTACCAACACGATCAACTCCAACGCCAGTTACGAGGCCATCCTTGTAATTTCTCATACACTCCTCCTGGGTGGCAATAATCTCACGCTGAAAAAACCAATGACAACAATTAATAGATAAGAGAAAAACATATTAATGGATAAGAGAAAAACATATTCTGAAATATGATTGAAAGGCAATCGAATTATAGGCTTGTATCGAATATGTACCTCAAACATGAGTTTCAAGAATGCATCATAGGTCATGTGATACCACTTCTTCATTGCCCTCCTCCCCCACTCGTGAACGCTTGCCTCGTAATCGTCATCGCTAATCAAGCCCTTGAGTTGGTCAAAGTCCAACAATCCAAAATGTTGGATCCTCTTCAACTCGTGTGATATGTGTTGGGTTACATGATCTGCCTCCTTTTGCCTAGAAAATATATAACCACTAATTAGCATAATCCCACCAAAATATTCAATATGAACATGACATCAATGACAATGCGCAATTGAGATTAAAACATGATATAGTGGTTTAGTAGATACTACTTACTTGTTCAGATCTGTCATAGCATTCAGTAGAATATGACGGTTTGCCAACGATGGCTCCAAAACAACTGCCCTCACTGGCGAATGATAGATGAAGTCGGTAGAGTGCATCTGGGAGATCAACTCCATCCATGCAATATGGCGGTGGTTTCCATCCCAGACAAAGAAATACTTGTCGGAAAACGCCTGCAACTCTGGCCGACTCTGCAACATCGCCTCGAATTTCTTATCCTCCTCCAACCATAGTGCAGACCACTTCGCACGCTCCGAGGGAAGCACCACCTGTTCCACTAATGAGAAATTCTTGACCGCCACGTAGAAGCAGGCAGAGCCAGGTCGATATCCCTTCACAAACTCCGCCTTCAACTTCTCCACGTCGGTCCTCAAAGGAAGTCGCACCTCTGTCATGGGGATCATGCGGCAAAGGGGAATGAGGAGCTCCTCACTTGAAGGATAAATCGAGGTCCGAAGAACCTCGGAAGCTGTCCCCCTGATGGACTTTCGCAACGCTTGCTCGGTCGATTCCATTCTTGACTCGGCCTCCAAATCAATCACCGGATGTTCCACCACTTGAATTTCAATGTCCATGCCATCACCCATGGACATAGAGCCGTGCTCAACATCTGCCATCTAAAACAAGGTAACGCACAAATTTACAGGGTCACATTTTAACTCTAAAATATTCTGAAATTTTCAAGCAACAAGCACACAAGCATCATGAGCTTAGGTTCCTCACTCTAAGACCAACTCGAATCAAGGCACAAACATATAAAGCATGACCTTGCAACATGAGATGAAATTAAAAACCAAGAATGAAACAAAAATTAGCAAAGAAAGAAAAAAAAACATATGACTAAACCTACCCTCGGATGTCACGGTCCCATTTACACTCCTACAAATTATGAAATTCAAAAGCAGTATGCACATGAGCATGGCAAGCTTAGGTTCCTCACTCTAACTCCGGCTTGAATCAAGACACAAACACATTGAGCATGACCAAGCAACAAGAGATGAAAATAAGAAACCAAAAATGAAGCACAAATTAGGAAGGAAAAGAAAAGAAAAATCAGATCACTGAAGCTACCCTCGGATCCGAGGGTCGCATTCACAGTCACAAAAATTCTAAAATTCACAAGCAATATGCACACGAGCATGGCAAGCTTAGGTTCCTCTCTCTTACACCAGTTTAAATCAAGACACAAACATATTGAGCATGACCAAGCAACAAGAGATGAAAAAAAGAAACCAAAAATGAAGCACAAATTAGCAAGGAAAAGAAGAGAAAAATCAGATCACTGAAGCTACCCTCGGATCCGAGGGTCGCATTCACAGTCACAAAAATTCTAAAATTCACAAGCAATATGCACACGAGCATGGCAAGCTTAGGCTCCTCACTCTTACACCAGTTTAAATCAAGACACAAACAATTTGAGCATGACCAAGCAACAAGAGATGAAAAAAAGAAACCGAAGATGAAACAGAAATTAACAAGGAAAAGGAAAAAAATCAGATCATTGAACCTACCCTCGGATCCGAGGGTCGCATTCACAGTCACAAAAATTCTGAAATTCAGTTTGAAGTATGCACACGAGAAGAAAAAAAACTAACATGAAAACAGGACTTGGGCAAGGAGGAAATCATAAATTCGGAGGACTGATCCTACCCTCGGATCCGAGGGTCTAATTTTCGCTCACAGAAATTCTGAAATTCAGTTTGAAGTATGCACACGAGAAGAAAAAAAACTAACATGAAAACAGGACTTGGGCAAAGAGGAAAACAGAAATTTGGAGGACTGAACCTACCCTCGGATCCGAGGGTCATATTTTCACTCACAGAAATTCTGAAATTTAAAAGCAGCATGCACACGAGTATTAAGTGGGTGCGTATCGACTAATTCTAATGCGCCGTTGTGTACAAAATAACTTACCCTAATGATGCGATATATCCACATTGTCTAACCCTAGTGCAGCATAATGTTTTCAGCGAGATGTAAGTGATTGCCGCACATCCTTGTGCGCTCTCAACCATGTAAACGTTACCCACGACTGGAAGCTCCTGTTTAAACAACAATCTAAACCGACGCGCAAACAGAGGATGGAGATCAGAGTTTCGAACCTGAACGGATTGCAAGCTTCGGCCGTGTGCAGCTCCTTCCTCGTCCAACGCAGCTCCCTCCGTAACTCTCCGACTACCCGCACGCACTGCGCCCTGAACAAGAACCACCGGAAACCACAAAGTCAAAAATGTGCAACAAAATGAAACAGCCGCGAAACACACGAAGCTCACACACATATACCGAATTGGAGTTTCTCCAGATATGAAAGCACAAGTCATGCTTTTGCAATTTTTTAGCTTTAACATGTGCCGAAAGCGTCAAGTAAATATTTCCTCCAATTCTAAAGTCATCATGACATTCCCAAATTGTCGGATACACATAGAAATCCACATGCCCATCCGTCCTATTCGACAAAAAATGCAGTAATTTCCATTCAGAAATTTCACTAAAATTTACTATATTTAGTAATTTTTTCTCCGCCCCTACAATCCCCCCGGGGAGACGTCGAGACATTTAGGAATTTTCCTACCAAAACCAGTGGTGAACCCGATTGACACGTCATAGATGAATGCATCAATAAAATGCATAAAATGCATATATCGGAAGTAGTCTTAAACAATGTAATTAAATCTAATATATGTAAGAATGCGATTATATGTAGCGTTTGTTAAGATGGTTTCAAGTTCAATAAGTATTAGCTGAATGATTAGAACTTTGATTCAATGCAAAAGTTAGATGTTTCAGACATACACTACATCTATATTCATGTCCACAGATTTTACTCTCTAGATAAATCCTGACGAACTATGGATTGGTAATTAAGTGTCGTGCATTGTAATTTATAGGCCGATACATAACCTCAAACAACTTGCGAATGGATGCCATGAATCAAACCTGAGTCGATGGGGACCATCCTGGATTCATCAGTGCTTCTGGACGCTCGTCCGCGCTTTCATAATGGCTCTCTATTTGAGTATCTGATGTCCGAGAGGGTGAACCATTCATGATCCTTGAGGAGTTTGGTGGATGTCCCTGGCTCCCGGAAACTTCTGTGGTCTCCATACTTTCACACTGGAATTCCTTAACCTTTTCAACTGCAACCTTACCCCTTTGCAACGAGCAATCGGAGGCACTGGATGTCTGACATTCACTCACCATATTGGCTTGTAAAGACTCTTCCTCCTCACTATCCCCATGAGAATGCTCAAATGGTGTAGTCACCTACACAACATAAAGAGATAGCAAAGTCATGCAATAACACCATTGAATTGAACTAAATCGTGATATTCAAAATCATTTGGGCAGACCATTCAAGACATACATGAACCCTTGACTGGATTGGGTTAGCTCCTTCGTGGATACTAGTCAAATCCCTAAATCGCTCTGCCCATTCTGGTTCATCTACTTCCGTGTTTTGGGAAGCTAGTAGTGCCCTCTGCTCTCGACGTTTCTTCTGTGCGCGCACTTGCTTAGGATTTGAAAACTTGGTAGATCTTCTACTGTGTCTAGCATTCTTAGTCATCCTCAATATTCAAAGCTAAACCGACTCCTTCTCTATGCCTAAACATCACTCTCTCACAGAGAAGACCACAAACATATTGACGCTTCTACTACAAAGCAATGTTGACTAAGAATGCCCTTTCCTGTTATCTTTAGTACATGGTGGCGATTGTTTAGGCTATATTATTGGCTGTTGTCAGCCTTTAATTTGAATCGGAACTGCTATCTATTTATGATATGCCCATAATATTCTTTCCTCCCACCATTCTAAACACTGTATTTTTTGTATATAGGTTTGGATTCTTGAATAACGACAACACACATAGCATAATTAGATTGGGTGATCCTACAGCTTGAGGTGGCACATATATCAATATTCTATTTCGCACCTGAGTTTTGAAAGCACCTCATCGTTGCAAACCCTGGACTATTGACCTACTCTAAGCACCCACATTTGGCACGGCCCTTTCCAAACATCTATTTAAACTAATGTTGTCAGCCTTAACTAAACTTGAAATTAGTTCTAGGTTGTTCCATTACTATAATCTCCCACCGCCGTCACAAGCCTCTTATCTTTGGATATTTACTGATAGTTTAGTGGATAACCACTGTACACGTCGAATACCAACTGTATGGTATACTCCGCCTTAGTTGGATCAACGTTTTTAATTTTATCATAAATTTTAAAATGTTTCCATTTTTATAGAGGCGCCGTCAAGGAGCGTGCATGGGCATTTGACAGAAGGCATTAAATAAACTCAGCCATTTATGAGCACGATGCGTTTCCGTACTTGGACGTCTTCACTCAGATGTTTAATCAAGCAGTTGATTTTGTTCAATATACAACCGCAATCATAATCCGCATGCATTTCATATCCTATGTTGTGGAGAGCTCTTAACTATGGCGTCACTCACATCTCAGAATGGTGGTGTTCCGCTTGTCATGTCCGTTGGTGAAAATGGCACTGTTAATGTCCCGGAGGCAGTCCTCAGTAGTCGATTTGGGTTTAGACTTGGAACCGTTCATCTTGAACAAGAGGTGTTTGATAGCTCAGGACGACTAGAACATTCTATATACCAAGTGAAAGATCGAGACGATTTAGGCTTTCTGTGGAATCTGTGTCGTGGTTCTTTTAAAGTATATGGTGTTAGGGATACTCAAATGTCTGCTAATGCGTCCTGTGCAGTGATGATCCCTCCTTCCGATTCCGGTGATACGATACTTGTGCCTGGTTTGGGCACACGGTCTAATCCAAGCGTGCAACTTCTAAGTGACACAGACGAGGACCTCTCTGATGTGAATTTGGGGGAATCATCGCACACTTTTAAGTCGCAAAACTCTACTGTTCCCGATGCGTCTATCCATACCCCAAGTAGATCGCACATGTCTCCGTCTCTTTCCTTTAGAAAACCACCTGTCCATCCAAAATCTAAAAGTATCCGCAGTATCATTCCATATGTTCGTAGGACCTGTTCTAGAAAAGGATCCCGTTCTGAGTTGACACACGTGGATTTCGACACCATAGAGGTTTCACGTGTGAAGTATTTGCCTCCGTCTTACAACGGGGACATGATGTTTGAGTTGCCTCCACTTCCAGAAGGCATACCAACTCAGTTCGGAGGAGGACTGGATGGTATGAGCAAGCAACACGATGGTCACACATGGTGCAAGACAATGACTACAAATATCATGAACGATTTTGGCTTGACATACCGAAAGTCATCATGTATTGGCCATCTTCAATGTCCTAATCTTCATTGTGATTATAAGTGCAGGAATGAAGGTCGCACTAATCAAACGGAATGGAGTGGTCTCGCCATTTCCCCCTGGCCTCTCAATGGCGCTCCGCACCGTAAATCAACCTTGGCTTGTAAGGTTTGTCAAACCCCGCCTATTTGTCTAGCTCTATGTGATGCACGTATTTATTATGTGACGTGTACCGATTCGGAGCGCACCCGACTTGCCATTCATCTAGGTATTCACCAGCATCCCATCTCAAATGGAGTTGACCAAGCCGCAATGGACGTGATGCATGAGTGCGTTGCGAAGGAAGTCGAGCGCACACCCAACGCCACTAATTCTGCAATCATTATGGCTGCCAGTAAGAATTACCTTTCCGATTACTTGATCCGTCCCGGATCGGGATCATCAAACCTTGAAGGAGCATCTATGGATGCTGTCTTGGATCAGTTCCAGACTCTATCATCCCCTAACATAAGGAATTTGGTGTCGACATGCAAGCGCTTCTACAGTGGTGGGAAGGGTGTCATGGACAACATCATGGAGCTAAAGGAGTCATCCAAGTTTGTCTTCATCCACGAGAACAAGTTCCCAGGCCAATCTAAAGGTAAGGTGTTTGTATTTAAAATGTCTGTGGATCGTCCTGGTAGCGGTGTTGATCTTGTTCGGCGGATGCAACCTGGTGGAGATCTCCAAGATTGTTGGTTGATGTTTGATCACGTAAAGCGGGTTAAAGACTGGACTACCATGGCATGCCATGTATACGACAGTAAGTATTGTAAAGTTATGACGATAGCTATGTGTGATATGCAATCGGAGGATGCTCAAGCACAACAGTTGTTTTGGGAGAACCTGAATGATACGATGTTGAATCACGGAGTGGAGAACACAAATTTCAAAGGGTTCATGGCTGATAGTGCCGGAGCGAATTGGCACGCTGTTCGGCGAGTGTATGGCAATGGCGACAAGGACGTCCCGATCGAAAACAAAGAACGGACTTGTTTATTCCATTGGACCAAGTGCCTTCAACGAGCCACCACGAAGAGCATTCTACCAGCATTCCAAGATCAACACATTGCACTTTGTAGGATTTGGAAGAACGCGAGATCACAAGAAGAGGCTGAAGCACAATACAACGTCATTCGTGGATGGTGGATTTCATCTGGAGCCACTACCGAGAGCGGGCGTCGTGCGCTGGAAGATTGGATGGCTTTTTGGCATTTCCGATATAGACAATGGGGTGGAGCAATGCAACTAGTAAGTTCTCGCAATGTTGTTTATAAATATTCAAATTGTTGAAAAGTTATATGTGAATGATGTACTGACCATTGCTGTATGATATCAGGACCTCACACTCGACGAGCGAGCTGACATGCCATCATGTAATCTTGCGGAAACAGTCCACAACCGCTGGCTTCAACAGTCCGGAAATACCATGACATGTTTATATGCGGCTACCGTGGATGACCTAATTCGGGCTTTCATGCAAATCACATCGTATCGGGCATGGATCAATGGAGGCACCTCCGGGAAAGGTCCAGACAAAGGTACGCTTCGATTAAGATCTGCCCAACGTTCTGGTGATCCAAGACTCATTGCAGAAGCTGTGCGGAGTTTCCCGGGGGCGGAGGATCTCTTGACAAAGACGGGCGGGCTCGAAGGAGCGGAGCATTTTGGGTCTACAAAACGCAAACTTGACATGCCACCCGGGTCCAGCCACGACTCCCACCGATCCGATACGGTGAACTATTCGATTCCACGTGATGGCAGAAGGGTGACGCGGGCGCGAATCGAAGAGGCCCTAAATGAACAAGGTTCCGGGGTCCGTCACACAACTGCAGTATTGGAATCGGAGTGTGATCCGTCAAAGTGGCACATTGGTCGACTTCCGAAGACCTCCCACCGAAAGTGCCAAGCATTGCAGGCACACACCGGTGAAAGGTGTGACGCTAGAGTTGGGCGTGGGAGTCAGGGAACACCTGCCCCGACATATATTGGCAAGAAGAAGGAATTCAGGTCGCCCCGAAATACTGCTGTCGAGTTCTGGTTTTGTGCTGATGATATTAGCCGATGCGTGATGGGTTCGAAGAAACCGTTTGTAGTAGACTGGCCATCAGTCCCAATGACATGGCCAGTAAAGCTTGGCACGAATCTAACGATGCAAGAAGTTTTATCGTTAGAAGAAGCAGGTTTTCAGTTAGAGCAACGTGGTACTTTGTCGCCTCGTAGACAGTTTCAGGTAACTATGAGCATGCCTCTACCGCGATCGAACTTCCCTCTTCCAGAGAATCCGGACTCGTACCATACTTTCCGCAACGGCTACCAGATTCGCCGAAGTTCAGATGTGCCTTCCGTGGAGCACCGAAACAAGTGGTCAAGCGCAGCGTTGATGAAGAATTGCTACGTTACGAATGTCACCGCCATGCCGTATCCGGGATTTGGATGCGTCATCACTCTTCTAACGGAGAAGGAGAAGTCGTATTGCATAACCTTCACAGACTATCCGGCGTGTACATGTCCAGATTTCCTGAAGATGTCAGTGGAGGCGTTGGGGAAGAAAGGGCAATGGAAGTATTGCAAGCATGTGTATTACATCTTACGCTATTTATGTAAGATGGACTACAAGGAGGACTTATTCATGCATGCCCCAAGCTACAGCTTTAACGAGGTCATGCGCATTCTAGAGCTTGCAAATATTGCCGAGCAAGCATGAAAATCGTAGTGAAGTATCTTCTGAATAGTATTTGTATTTTGCAGTAGCTCGTATTTGAACATGTGAAATTGGTCTTGCTTGTCACGAGGATGGCTAATAGTCAATGCATGAGTGAATTTCTCACTCGTACTTCTCTTCAATATACTAATTTATGTTACAATGTATCATTCTTTCTGATACATTATTTTAACCGACTTGAGAGGAGCTATGTTAGCAACATGCAGAAGTTATGTCATGTATTGGCAGCATATAATATCATCAAATTTGAACCATGCCTAACTCCAATTGGAGAGATGCGGTATCTTTAACCATTGGACGATAGTTTAGAATCTAATGTTAGAACATTAAAATATTATTTGTTCCAAACACTGTGTAATATAGCTATCACGATGAAATTATATGACTCCACATCCCCTACTGTTGGACTTCACATTCATTGTAAGTTTTATAAAATTTCATTCAAATTTTTTATTTGATTGTGGACTCTGTAATTTTAAGGTTTTAATAAATGGAAATATAACCGCGAGTTGATAGTCCTGGACATGAGCGACGAAAGGAATTTGGTAAAAATGTCCATGGTTAGAGATTCCACGGCTATAGGGTACATTCTAAGTTTAGAAAATTCTTCGAATTTTCCACGCAAAGTTTGAGAGACTTATCATTATTTTCCAAAAAAAAAAGTTTTGCTATAAAAAAACAACTTTTTTTTCCCATTTTCAGACTATTTTCTGCTCACCGCTCACCGCTCACCGCTCACCGCTCACAAGATAGCGTCGTTGTAATGTATATAATACGACCATGGGGACCATTAGAAATTGTGGTTTCCATTGGCTAGCATAAACTTTCTTCGTGGTGAAGTTCACCGGTGGTCTTCACCTTATGAAGTTGGCCGGTGGGCTTCACCGTTGGATGTTTACACTACTAACCGGTCAAGACCTCTTCATGCATTACTTTATTATTTTTTTGTCTTGTCCAACATCTGTTGCTCGCTTCAGATAACCATGTCTTGGCCGAGACTTCTTGACCGGCTCGTAGAGTTCTCCACCGTAGTGTAAAAAGGGGCCTTAGTTTCCAAGCAAACAAACATTGCATAAACAACATTTTAGGCGCGATGCATGCTCTTATTTTAGCATGTGAGGAGAAGCTTCACAATAAAGAAAACGGAGTACATAGTAGAGTTTAAAAGAAAGTGCTTCCAGAAGGGGCAAGTCAGGAGGAATATGGTGCCACACAGTATGAGATGTATAAACAGCAAAAAAGAGAGCATGAAGAAATTTCATATCACCTTTTTCTGCACCAATGAAATGCTTTGCAACTAATGTTCTTGGGCCCTATCTCATGCAAGCTAAAGTTCCCCCATAGTACCCTGAGTTCTCAAAGGGTTGACCAATAGTTCCCCCAAACCTTTCCTAAGCCAAGACACCATGTGCATGTGGTCCCGGTTACTAACATAAGACCTTAAGATTTGGGGTACCTATCCAGTGTATTTTGGTGACTTTCAGGGAAAACTCTAGTGTGTGCAATGAGAAGTGAAATAAAAGTGTGTTGTGTTCATACCTTCAAAGCTCATTTTAAGCAGTTTGCACACTTTTTGAACATCTTAGTTACTTCTCATGCTGATTATTGTCAAATATGTCACAAATGTAAACTTGTAATCCAAGAAATTTATAAATTGCCTTTCTCACTTATTTTGAATTCTTTAGACAAAAGTTGCTTAAAAGTGATAATAATGGATGTATACATATAGCTTTGATTTATACAGACCTCTACAAAGATGGCTATGATAATAAAATTGGTGTATTCATGTTCATATGTAATTACATGGATCACCTCTAGGTTGTGTTAGAGGAAATTCCATAAACCTATAGAGAATTACATGTCGATTTCATGATGTTTGTTCAAACCTGACTAGGATTTATCTATTAAGCCACAAATAAGAGTTTCATTTGTAGTTGAAGTTTGAACGGTCATACCACCTGGAATATTCATGTGTTTTGAGAGAAACACGATGAGCGAACCAAAAAGACATGCACTATGTTGACAACTTCACATTGACATACACTATGTGAAGTTGACATTATGCATGATTTCTAATGAACTTTGTCTTTTGACTATTTCACTGCATACAAACATGTTCCAAACTTATACAAATCAAAACAAAAGGTTTGAATGTGATGAAAGAAATCACCATTCAAAAGAGGAGTGAAGAGCCTCTTAATCCCTAAGAGCCCACTTAACTCCTGGGGGACAATTTGCATTTTGGGAGGTTCCTAAACTTCAATAAAATGAAAAAAAATTCAAAGTTTTACACTTGATTGTCCTTGATAAGAGCGTTGTAGAAATATTTTTGGATTCATTATATGAAAGTTATTAGCCTTCAAAGTTAAAATAGGGGACTCCGGGCAGCTCCAAAGCTTTTGCTAGAAGTTTCTATTGGCATTGAGATTTTTCATACATATAGAGAATATTACCTTGTGGGGATGCAAAAAATAAATTCTTGCCTTTAGAGTTAAAAAACATTTTAACCCAAGTCAAACATTTTCACACAGTGTAGAGCAAGGTAAAAAAAAAACTTCTTCTTTTCTACATAAAATCTAGAGATCTTCATAATTTTCACTTTTTTTCTTTGGACAAAAATATGTGGTGGAAAACTTCTTATAGTCCGTTTGGATTATCATTCCCAAACATATTAAATTCACCAAGAAAAAACACGTGAATTGGCAATTTTGGAACCTCCAAACTTTGCACACTTGTTTCGAATGTGCTACACCCCTTCTCTACCTCTTAAAATTGGTGTACAAGGAATTAACACCATGCTTAACACAATGGTAAGGGATTTAGACCTTGTGTAGTGCAAAAATTTGACACCAAGTGAAGTCAAAGTCTGTCGATCCAGTCAACGCAGGGAAGAAAATGAACCATTTTCTTGACTTCAAACGCTATAATCTTCATATCCGTGCGGTGGATTGCAGCCAGAAAACTATGGGAAGTTCATATAGAAATATATTTTAAGATCTTATGGTTAAAAGCTCAAAATTGTACTTCAAAATTAGATTTTCTAGCTACTTGTTGATAGTGGTAGTTTTGGAGTGTCATTTTATTACACATTCCTTCAGCGAATCCATGCGGCTTCGGTTGAAGCGTCTGCTCATGTCTACCATGTGGCATAATCTGCTTGGCACCTACCATCTATGCAAAACGTGTGTGGATTCTTTCACATGGTTCTGTATTACTGCAGTTATCCTGAGAGTCTTACAGGAAGAGCCATGACAAGGGGAGTTCAGGGGGAGATACAAGAGTACTCCGGAACTTCCTACCATAAGTCGAGGATAGGAGGGTGAGATTAGAGGGCAAAGTCCAACGTCAGAAATTCATTGAGCATGAGTAATTCCATGCTCTCTTTTTCTACACCACTGAAATGCAAGGGTACTAGCGGAACTTAATACCCAATGCAAGCTAAGGGCCGCTTCACACTATGACCAAGTTGAGAGGCAGACCGTCAAAATTTCAGCTCAATCTCGATCTCAAAGGTGTCAAATTAATACAGAATTTCAAAGCTAAGAAACCACTCCAGCCCTAAACTATACAGTACAATATGTGGTACTTGTCATGGATTGGGTCACATTTTGGTGGCCCCCTCCCCTAATCCATTGCAAAGAATTGGCCAAGACATGGGTGACCCAAAACCACATTGACCAACTTGAGAACTTTCGAGCAAGGCCACCAATGACGTGCTCTTACTACCCCCTAAAGATTCATCCAGCCCACAATTAAGCTCATGTCATCCACAACACCCGCCTTCCAAACTCGTGCAGAGAGATCGGTGACTTCTATGACACAAACGCAACGACAAATCCAAAAATGCAGTCAATACGAAGCCTCAGATACAGCCGTACGACAGAGAATGAGCACAGCAAACTTCATGCTAAACAACCAAAGTAGATAGTCAAAAGTTCACTACGACAAAGGCCACTGCGAATCGAAAGAAATATATCGACACAAAAACCCATCAACTGAGCGCCCCATGCAGTGACAGAAACACAACGTGCACAACTGCACCAAAAGGACACACCAACTGCCCAAACTCATATCGGAATGAATCCTGGATCGAAACTCCTCCAATCGAGCCTACGTCATGAACGAATGCCTCCAATTATTACGAACGTCAAACGTACAACTTCACAAAGGTGAACACATTCTCTCGAGGTATAACCCGGTGCCGACAATTTCTAGGGGCCGCGCTGCAAGGGCTACGCCGACGCTGTTGATCACCGAAAAACCCCAACTCATTAGAGATAAGAAATCTGCTAAACAGCCCACCTAACAACAGCCCGGCCAATCAACTCCACCAGACCACCCTAACGTCTATCATAGCCGTTGTTCATCTACACTTGGGATGATACCGCCGCCAGCCTACTGCTGCCTGCCCGCTGGTGCGCTCTTGAGGTGGGAGACGGCGACAGCGGGGGCACCCTCTGCACGTGCTTCCGCTTCTCTTCTCGCTTCAGCTGCAGTTCCCGCTGCAACTCCTCCTTCCACAACCTTTGCCGCTCCGCCGCCTGCACGTCGCCAGCCGGCGCTTTCATCGAGTTCAGCCGCGGGGACGAAATCTCCAGCAGGACGCTCGTGTGCCCGCTCGTCGAGGGGGCGCCGTTTCCGCCGCCAGGGCTGTCCGAGCTCACGCTGCTCAAGCTCTCCTCGCTGCTGCACACGCCCGCGGACCTCCCGCTCGTCCCCGCCAACGCCTTGCTGGGAGACCTGCTCCTGCTCCGACTGGCATGCACGCCAATGCCGGGGCTCACCGGCGCCTCCGCACCTCCCGCTGCACTCAGTCCAGCGTCCCCGGACACTGACGCCCTCACAAACTCCTCGTACAGGGGCGTCTGCAGCTTCTTCAGCTCCAGCGCCTTCTCGTCCAGAAAGGCCCGGATCTTGCTCTCCGTCACCTCCTCCTCGTCCTCTGGCCGCAGCGACCACCCCCGACTCTCCCGAACCATCCCGCCGCCCCCTGCCACACCTTGTGCCGTTGAACGCCGGAATGAGAATCCGCCGTTCCGAGTCAGATTCGACCGCCACCTGCTGCCCTCCAAAAATGACGGCTCCGACACCGGGTTGAAGCTCTCGCTCCAGGTGTACCCCCGCCCCACCGCGTCCATCCTCACGGAATCCAGGCACACCGAGTCCCCCAGGTTCACCGAGTCCCGAAGGTTCACTGACTCCCGAAGGTTCACCGACTCCCGAAGGTTCACCGAGTCCCGCACCGAGTCCAGCCTCACCGAGTCCCGCATCGAGTTTCCCACCGAGTCCAGCCGCACCAAGCAGCTCGGATCCTCGCCGTAAGTGGGCCCACCCCTGCTCATGCTCAGGTACCGCTTGATCGACGCCCGCGGGTCCTTGAACGAGAACGACATGCCGCCCGGCCGCAACGACCCCATCAGCGACCCCCGCAGCGAGCTCCGCCGCGACATCGAAGTGCGTCCGGGACCCTCGCTGTGCGACGCCGCCGGCGTCCTCGCCGGCTGCAGATGCTCCTCCAGCATCTGCCGCCCCTCGCCGCTCTCCTGCCCCTCGAACGCCTGGTCGTAGTTCTGCACGAACGGGTGCTTCAGCATCTCCGCCGCGCTCGGCCGCAGCCGCGGCTCGCGCTGCAGCAGCTTCAGCAAAAAGTCCTTCCCGTCTGCCGACAGGTGCTCGGGGATCGGAGGGTGCGACTTCGTCGTCCCAATGTGGAACAGCGCCGCCACCTCCTGGAACTGCTGGCTCCACGGCGGCTTGCCCGTCGCCATCTCGATCACTGTGCACCCCACGCTCCACATGTCCGCCTGCCAGTTGTGGCCCGTCTGCCGGATCACCTCCGGAGCCATCCAGTACGGCGTCCCCTTCATCGACTTCGCCTCCGAGATCGTCGCCAGCTCCACCACCTTCTTCGACGCCCCGAAGTCCGCCAGCTTGATGCACCCCTTGTTGTCCACCAGGATGTTGGCGCCCTTAATGTCGCGGTGCATGATGTGGTTGCTGTGCAGGTACCCCAGCCCCAGCAGCAGCTGCCGGGTGTACATCCGGATCACCGTCTCCGTGAACGACCCGAACTTGCCCAGCAGCGACGAAATCGACCCGCCCGGCACGAACTCCAGAAAGATGTTCAGCGCCTCCTCCTCGCGCGCCGTGCCCAGGTATCGCACGATGTTCGGGTGCGACAGGTTCTGCAGCAGCTTCACCTCCTCCTCCAACTCACGGATGTGCGCCTGCGCGCGGTCCTTCGTCACGTTGTTCTGCGCGATGCACACCTGCTTCACCGCGATCAGCTCCCCCGAGTCCAGGTTCAGGCCCATGTACACCCGCCCGTACGCGCCTGCACACAACACCACACCCGTCACGAACACCCATGTCACGCCATTGATTGCGGAGGGAGGAATGCACACTCACAGAGAAAGAGAGAGCGATGGCTTCGCCTCTGGAACGACCCAGACTCACTTCGACAATGCAGCACGACCTCCTCACAACAAAAATACTCTCTCCCAGCAGGGACTGCGTGCAACGTCGACCGCCTCGATGGAATTCCAGTGCAGCTGCACCCGAATGAGACGCAACCCTAACATGCTCTCTGCTATCCCGACACACGAAATTGACCAAGAGGGAGGCAGCACGAACCCGCGGCACTCTGAGCAATCACAGTGCCGAGAGAGGCGGCCCAGAGGATGACAAAGGATCACAAGGCAACCAGAATGTACCTGCCCCGATCAGCTCGCCCTTCCGCCATCGAATTGCGCGCGGGCTCCCGAGGCGGCCGCCAGCCTGCATGGTGCCTCCTCCTCCTCCAAACCCTGTCTCTCTGCGTCTCCCGCTCTCTCTTCAGTCGTCGCTACGCGCTCGACCTCATGTTCACCCACCACTTCCGCGCTGGCCGACGCTCATGCCACTTTCCCAATGCATACCACCTCTCCGATGCTAGAGCACCACACGGTCCGGCCACCATGCGACCCTTGACGACGCCTCAGTCATCAGCTTTCCAAACACGAACTCCTCACCAACCACACACCAAAAAACGCACTCGATCTATAAGCTACTCTCATACACCGGGAGACCTGTAAGCGCAAAGATGCCCACCACACCTTCAAAGTACAAGGTGACGCCCTTGTGCAGTCCCGTCGGACACATTTTCTTCCCGCTGGCGCCGCCTCACTCCATCACACATACCAAAAGAAAAATCAAGTCTCTAGCCCTGGCTTTGAGGCACAGCAGCGTCCAACTTCGCAGCGTATCCAACTCCGGACCGCCTGGGCAGAAGCTACAAGGTCAAACGCTTTAAGATCCGACAAAGAAGAAGCAAAGATGCGCCGAGAAGCCAACGGCGACGTAATTGTCAGTAATGGCGACTGCGTGAAGCGGAGATCCCTGGAGGGCGAGCTGTTGTTGGAGGAACCCTAAAACGCCCTGGCCTCCGCAGCAATGGCGTGGACAAGAAATGTTGGAAATCCAAACGAAACCCAGACACAGCGAGAGGAATTCAAAGAAACGGCTACAAAAGCGGTGTGAGTCCGCGATTGGCGCATTAGGGGAGCCAAGGATGTTACGAAGGGGGATCTGCACGCAATGCTGGTGTTAAGGACGGCAGCAGCACGGCAGCTCGGCGATGCACCGGTTGCTGGATCGATGGAGGCGCAGCAATTGAAAGGCAAAACCAAGCAGAGAAACCAAACGCACTTGGCCGTGAGAGACGCCAATCGGAGCTCCAACGTAGCGGGACCTCCTCCCAGTTCAAATGTTGGGCCCCACCCTCCGCGGGCTTCGCATTGCGGCACCCGGCCCAGTTTCGGGGTTGGTGGGTGTGCTTGAGCGGACCCTGGGATTGAAGGCCAGGAACCCGTTGAAGCAGCCGCCCTGCGTGTCCCCAACCACCGTCTGGACCACTCTGCTGGTGCCGCCCTTCCTGAGTTATGCAACTGTAAATTACTTCATGCCAAGATTCTTTCAACCCACGGTGGTGCCGTGCAAGCGTCCATTCACAGCATCATGCACTTTGCGTCTTTGTGCTCTCCTCTCCATGTGAATTCCAGCTGCAAGGAGATCATGTTTGTGCACTTACGCAAATTTTTATTCAAAATTTCTAGCAGTTTACACTTGGTGAGTTAGTAAGTAATGGTGGTGGAAGATCCCGTTCGAGAGTATGATACGTGAGAATCCTGGAGCTTGAGAACAGACACGGTAGACCTGATGAAAATCCTATGGAGCGCCGTGACCTCAACCACCACACCTAGGTTGACCATTCCAAAGCTAAGACCCGACAATCCTTGGTGAACGGGCAACCCACATCTACGATAAACTTTAGAAGTGCAAGAAAACAAAGAGATATAACTCTACCAATCCTGACCACATCAAAATGGACACAACGAAACAAACGCAGAATCATCTCTAAACATCTGCTGCTCAAGGATCTGACTCTAAGGTCAATAAAATCTAGGGCCCTGTAAGCTAAAGGGCAAGAAGAGCATATTCTAGACAAACTCATTTTACATACATATGTAGTTCAAAGTACACTTGGAAATGCTGATGAAAAGCCTTATTGCAGTACTACATTGTGGCGGACAGTGGCTGTCGTGACGTCACAGAACTAATCTCAAAGTATTTGAGAAAGTAACTACAGAAAGTACTACGGTGAGCACTGCCACACGGGCTTCACAGAAGCTAGGCAAAGAAACGAGGGGAGATGACATAATTCAAGTTAAGCGCAGAAAGACAATGAATACCACTTGTTTAAACACGAGCGCCAGCAGTGCTTGAAACCACAACTAAGTCAGAAGAGATTTCATCACGGACTTCACGTTGAGCTTCTTCAAGTCGGTGTAATTCTGACCACAGCCCACAAACATAACAGGTGCACCGGAGGTATAAACCATCGACAGTGCTGCTCCGACCTTGTCATCAATAGTGTCAAACTTGGTGAGTACAATTCCATCGATACTCTGTGTTTGAGCAGAAGTCGTGGAAAGATCAGCCAGTTTCTGGTTGAATTGGGTGAGCTGGTGAACACCGTCATTGCCAACCAGGGCTTCTCCAACGAACAAGACCAAGTCCGGATTGTTCATATTGATGAGCTTTGATAACGCCCTCATCAGAGGCTCATTATCCTGCATTCGTCCGGCAGTGTCCACGAGGACAACATCCTGCTTCGTGCGCTTCGCTTCGTAAATGGCATCCCTGGCAACTGCCGCAGGATCTTTTTCATAACCCCTCTCAAAAATAGGAATCTGAAGCCTGCGAGCATGGGTGCGAAGCTGCTCAACAGCACCCGAGCGGAATGTATCACATGCAGCCATCATCACCTTGATGTCATGCTGCTGCAGCCAGTAAGCCACCTTGGCCAGGTTTGTGGATTTTCCCACTCCATTGACGCCCACGAAGACAATCGTGTAGGGTCTACCAGCCTCCTTAGCCTGGTGGACGTCACGCAGAATATCAACTGAACGTTTTGGAGTCAAAATTCTAACCAATGCTTCCTCCATGGCCGCCTGGACAGTGGTAGAAATCCGCGTGAAAGAACCCTGCTTCTTCCCCACAAGACTTGCAGCCACTGACTCACACAGCTTCTCTGCAATATCGGTAGCGACATTCTTTGTCATCAAACGCTCCTTGAAAATCTTGAGAGCCGGCTCTAGATCGGCATGCTCAAGGGCTGGTTTCCCTGCGACACTTTGAACGAGAGACGTCAACCAACCCTTCTTAGGAGCAGCTTTCTTGCCGCCGGCGCCTTTCTCAATCTCCTCCTCCAAGTCCTCCACTCGGAAATTCTCATCATCATCCTCTTGGTCCATTAAACTCAACCCCTTCTCCACAGCAGTAACATCAACTCCAGCCTCGACCTCATCGGAAGGGGTAGGGTCTGTATAATCTAGTTTCGAGGGAGGGGCGTCACCCCAAACCCTGTTCTTCTTCGTTTTCTTATTATCCTCCTTGGAAGCAGCCTTCGGGCCCTCTAGGCCGGTTGGGGCTTTCTTCAGCTTGCTGCTCCGAAGCTTGGCTAACTTATTTACATCAAACGCATTCTCGCGAGAGATCTTGCTTGCAACACTATCCTCATCGCTGCTGCTCCCACTCGCACTGCTGCTGATACCATTCGCACCAGCAGGCCCGTTGGCTTTGATAGCATTAACATGCCCATTACCTGTACCATTGCTGTACCTCATGGCACTCGACTTGCTACCGTTTGCTTCGCCATCGTCCTCTGCCCCATCGTCCTTTGCCCCTACACTCTTCCCGCCTGACTTTCCACCTTTCTTCTGCATTTGTCCATTCCGGGCCTGAGACTCAGAGCCCTTCCGTGAATTCTCTAAAGGCCGATTCTGTCCCGAACGCTTGAGCTGAGAATTTGCTTCGGCCTCTTTCAAGAGCTGCCGATACGTGTCATCGAACTCACGGTAAACCGTCCGCGTCGGAACAAACAACATAGAAAACTCCCGCATCACCTTCTCCAGAAGCTCATCCACGTAGAGAAGATGTAACATCCTCTGATAAACCGCCACAAAGACCAATCCAAGCTCATTATGAAACCTCCACTTCAAAGTGTACCCCGCTCCCGCCGCGTCATACTGAAATGAAGAGTCGCCGGCTCTCTCCTCCAAGAGACATGTCCTGATGAGGGCATCAACTGGCGAACCCTTGAGCGCTTTCCCGACCTCCAAGCACGACCATAACACCAGGCCGCCTCGGGTGAAGATCAAAAACTGCTCCAACATGATTGCACCCTGAAGCACACGAACGTTAAAAAATCGTGCCTGGCGCCAAAAAAAACCACGTCCTAAGAGATCGCCGATGAACAAGAAAACAGAAACCCCCAGCAAAAGCAAAAGTCGTCCCTAAACAAGCTAACCCTTGCGCCCGGAGATCTACGCTGATATACACGATAAAACAGAACCCTGGAAACGGCAGATGCTCGAAACCATACGCCCTCACAGGATCACAACGCTCCCAATCTAAGAAGTGCACTAGGCAGCTGAAGCAAGTGACAACGGCCTTGAACGACCCCGGCACCGGAGCAAAAAAGAAACTTGAAGATGGAGGGACTAGGCTTACCTGGACAGTCCAGAAGAAGTGAAGAGAAACAGGTGGGTCCTGCCCGGGATCCTGGAGCGGAGGCAGCCTGGCGGAGCGAGAGATGTCGAGAAATGGAAAGAGGAACAATGGCGACGCGGGGAGGAGCTCGGTGGCTTTGTAGGCGAGCTAAAATTAGGGTTTACTCGTTCTGGGTGGAATGGCCGTGCGTGTCCCGGTCAACTTGTGAGTGCAGTGCCCCCTCCGCCGGGCCCACCGCGTTAGAGTCGTCAGTCCTGCACGCAGCGTGGATTGTCTGCTTCTCCTTTGCCCTCTCTCACGTCTTCCTCCCACGTATGCAACCCGCCACCTGTGCGCGTGACCCCTTTATTACCCCCACTCTCACTTTTACTTTCCCATCCAGGGGATGGACGGAGATGGATGGGGAGTCATCCGCTCCACGTCCTCCTGACGTTCAGGTTTATGAATCAAAGTTTAGGGTTAAGGGTCGAGGGTTTGGGATTTAGGATTTATTGGTGGATGGGAGGGTTTAGGGTTTAGATGGGGCTATGGAAACAGGCCACGAAACATGGAGGGGGAGGACCTCATCCATCTTAGAGGGCAACGAAGGGGTCATTCCACCCCTATCTGATGCAGTAGGGGTTTACATTGCCATTCTGCATGGATTTACAGACGTTGGCTTCACTTGGTGTCATAGTTTTTTACTATACACGGTCTAAACTTATTACCAACATGTTAAGCATGATAGTAGTTTCTTGTACAGAGATTTTTTGGAAAGGAGTGTAGCATATTTTAAACAATTGTGTAAGAAGTGGAGGTTCAAAACTTGCCAAGTCACGTTTTATTACCTTGTGAAGTTAATATGTTTTACAATGAAAATCCCAACGCCCAATAAGAAGGTCTACACCACATATTTTTGTGGAAAAAATACAAAGAAAAATGAAGATCTTCAAGTTTTAAGTTGAAAAGAAAAGTTCTTCTGGTACCTTGCCCAACAATGTGTGAACACAATGTGTGAAAATATTTTATGTGGGTTAAAATGCTATTGTACACCAAAGGCAAGATTTTTTTTGACATCATCAAAGAAAGTTATTTTTTTCTTTATATGTATGAAAAATCATAATGTCAAAGAAACTTCTAGCAAATTTTTGGGAGTTGGAGTCTCCAATTTTGAATCTAGAATGACATTAATTTTGATTTTAGAATGACAATAATTTTTACTAAATGTCCACTTCATAAATCAAATTATATTTCCACAAGCTACTACTATGCCGCACCTTCATTAAAAATCTCATAAATTCATGATCAAAATTGTGACCATAAGAACCTACCCTAAATAGAAAACATACCCATAGGGAAAAATGGTCCTCTGGGGGTCAATTGATCAATCATTTACAAGCCGCCACCACCTATCTTTTATCTTCCATGTCAATCGGGAATCTTAGTATGATAGGGCTACTTTGCATTCAAATAAGGCAAAGGAACATTTGTGATGAAATGTTTTAAGTTGCAGAAGAATTCCTTACGTCCTAACTTATCTCTAATTGGGGAGTAGGATGACAAGATGAGTTGGAATCGTATGGTTTTTGATTGAGCAAATTATTCTTAAGTTCTTGACTTTTTATAAAACTGATGTATTCAGATTTTAACATGCAAGTACACGTAGTACATCAAATTTTGGAGTAGTCAAAACATTTAAAACAAGGATTCACTAATTTATATTTTTTTAAGATTGAAAAAATTTAATTAATCTATATTTTCTATAATATATAATTATATAATACATAATTATATAATACATATTTTCTATAATACATAATTATATATATATATTTAAATACATTATCCATAAAATATAGTGAAAACAAGTGCAATATAATTGTAAACTACTTGGGGGAAGTAGTTCCATATTAATATAAACAAGTGCAATTATATAATATGAACTACTTCCCCCTCTCGAGTTTACAACTGTATTAATATAGTAGTATGGAACTACTTCCCCCAAGTAGCACAAGTGTTTCCATAACATTGCATGATTTAATTTGTCTTGTGTAAGTTAACGTATGTATTTGTTAGCCTAAAATTGTGCCTTTACAACATGCAAAAAGTAAATAGGGCTTTTCCAGCCTAATTGTTTGTGCTACCTACAATGTCTTGTATTGCTTTTCTTTTCCATGTTATTATAATGGACTAGATTTTCTTGTTTGGTTAGCACTTACGGCCGTAACCCTATAGTGCACAATGAGAATCAACACACAAATTATGTATTGGTGAACGACTACTTATCAATAAAAAAAATTAGTTAATTTTTTTTGTTGTTGCTTAAAACCGACAAGAAAGAGCACCAAGGGAAATTGACTTGGAATAGTATAATTCTTTTGTGAAGAAGAAGAACTCCGGTCCTTTGAGGGGGACCGGCGTGAATAAAGTGTCTGCTCGTTCCACTACTAAATCCATGTCTATCGGACATGTGTGTTAAATGGGGATTTCACCTCAAGTTAGGTGAAAGACAATCCTTTCTACGCTCCATCAAACTGACGTTTTACGACGGCAGACAAAAGTCCGGAATGGGACTTTTACTGAGTCTAAGACCTTAGATTCGACCTAGATCTGAATCTAGATCTGAATTCAGGGTTTGTTGGGACTTCGTTTATGTGGTTTTTCTCACGTTTAACACACAGATCTGAAGTTTCCGCACTCAATTACAGCAAATCAGAACATACCCACAACAGATCCGGACTCGTTTCTAACTCTAACACACTAGATTTGATCAGGGTGTAGTAGATCCAGTCAGATCTATACCAGATCCAGTGTATTTAGGCCAGATCTTCAATACCCACAACCCAATTGCACCCAAATACTCATCTAACAACAAGATCTACGCACACATTCACAACACTAACACAAACACACTAGAAGTAGTATCCAATTCATGCTTTACTTCTTCAAACCTTCACAAACCTCTTCCATCCTCACTACAACTACAGATCCGCACATTAGATTCAGATCCTAACTCTCTAACCACACTTCTACACTCTAACTCTAACACACACGAGAGCTCCACACACACACACACACAAAGAGAGACGAAAGAGAGAATGAGCCTCCCAACCCAAGAGGGCAACTCTCTATCCCTTCCAAACCCTAATCTGCCCTAATGGATGAAAGATGTCCGGATGGATGACATCTAGGTCCGGACAGTTTCATCCAAAGTACAGACAGTTCATCCACTGTCATTTAGGACAGTTTCATCCAAAGTACAGACAATTCATCCACTGTCATTTAGGACAGTTTCATCCACTGTCATTTAGGATAGTTTCATCCACTGTCATTTAGGACAATTTCATCCACTGTCATTCAGGACAGTTTCATCCACAGTCCGAATTCATCCACTGGTTTACTTTTTAACCATAGCTACTTAGTAACTTCAAAAAATTACTACCGGGACCTTATAATATGCCTAAATCTACGGTTAACAATGTGTTAGTAGTATCGAACTACTTCTCCCTCTCAAGGATAGACACAATATACCACATAACAAGAAACCAAGGACAAAGAACCAATAACCCAAGGAGGCTAATCCAATGAAGTGTTTAGTAGGTATTCATGGGGTGTGT
The DNA here is from genome assembly GCA_963971425.1 of Bryoerythrophyllum caledonicum. Classification (NCBI taxonomy): domain Eukaryota; kingdom Viridiplantae; phylum Streptophyta; class Bryopsida; order Pottiales; family Pottiaceae; genus Bryoerythrophyllum; species Bryoerythrophyllum caledonicum. Next base: position 1,489,824 of record OZ020525.1, on the reverse strand, counting down.
CTAGGATGGATTGGTTGTTTTTGAGTTTTCTTTTGTGTAGGAATATGGACATAGCATGTTGGATTGCAATAGTGTTAATATTTGTTCAGATAAGTTTACTATAATATATTAACCCCTAAATTTCCAAGGGTTTCCTTGAAGGACTATATATAACAGTCCCCTCAGGGTACTCTTGGAAATTTTAGGATTAAAGGAGGAAGTTTGGTTGAGATTTTGAGGTGCTTCTGGTTGAAGTCACTTTACGATGCATGAGTTTATCCCAGAAGGTGGTCCCTCATCTTAATCCTTAAACATTAAAAGGTGCCACTGATAGCGACAATATTCTACATGTATAATGCCATATTTGAACATGATATGTTTAGAGAATGAAAGACCTTCAAATGAAAAATATTAGTTGATGAATCTTCAATCTAAAGGTGTAAATCTTGCTAAACTTTGATACATTTTTGTATTCTACGTAAATAAAGCGTGCTTGTTTTTACGGTTTCCAGTTGACATATAAGAGTTAATGGCATGAGGTCAATTTTTTGGGCCTCTCATTTAGGGGAGTCTAGATGCTTTTGTAGGAAGTTTTTTCTTGACAATTCTGGCACCAAGAGCCCCAATTCATCCCTATAGGCCCCTCATAGCTAAAAATACGTCCCACAATCCAAAAATGAAGTAGAGGCCAAGTTTTGCCCCACCCCCTCCGAGAGAAGCTCGTGAGAGTTTTACAAGCCACCCCCTTGTTCTTCTTTCAACTCATCATCTAAGTAGTGTAAAAGTATTATTGAACAATATTCTTATAAAACCAAAGTATTAAAGTAAAAATATAAAAATAATAACATCTATAAATAAAAGTATAAAAATATCCAAAGCTAGTCCGCTACCCCCCCCCCTTGACGAGAGCACCTCCATTGCCCCCTTCGCCATGAACTCCTCCCCGCAGCCTTCCATCGCACCCCAAACCACAAAATGTTGTTGCTGCTCTAGACTGCTCTGCTGCTACAATCATCACCACACAGGTAAATCCAAAAACCTAGGCTTACATACCTGATTACTAAGCTAATTCGAAGTTAGTGATAAAATTGTAGTCATTATAATTTTGCAATGTAATTAGGTTCTTTTATTAAGTTTTAGTGAGGATATTACAATGTGAGAGAGGGAGCTTGTTTTTATATGTCGTGAGGAGGTGAGAGACGTTGTATTGTTAGGATTCAAAGTAAGCACATCAGATTGTGAGATACCGGTAGAAAAGGACATTGTGTTGTAGGCGATTTTTGATCCAAGGAAGTGAGCATTTAGTGAGAATCTGAAAGTCTGTTGCAATGTGTGGCAACTTTTTACTTTTGAGGTGTTATGTTTTTCCACAATGAAGGACAATGACGTGTTTTTGCATTTTGAGGGAGTATGACAGGGATTGCTATTGATTCATAAGTGTACTGAGGTTGAAAGTGACATTTTTTCATGATTTTGGGTGTCTCCTACAGGTATTGCTCCATATCAATACTTGTATAGAGCTTTCTAGTTAGGTATTTATATATTCTTGGTGTCTGCGACAGGTATTGTCATTTTCATACACTTATTTTCAGTTTTTTAGTGGTTTGCATACTCTTCCTATCGTTTAGAGAGTTTGGCAGTCACTAATTTTATTTAATTCCAAGGAAATGATATGTACTTCCAATGTGATAGATTGTGATAGGGATTACTTCATAATTATGTGTCTATGTAAGATGTTTACTATGACTTGTATCTGATTATTGATGGCAATTTTTCTCACTATTTCAGCATGCAGGATGGTGATTACAGGTTTATCAGAGGCCGTTTTGGGACAAGATCTCAAGGACATGAAGAAGGTAACAAAGCGGTGGCAATGTGCACGGGGTATAAGGATGGCCATTTTTCAAATCGCCGACATCTAAATGCCCGCCTCCGTAATCGCCACGGCAAGGCGCTACCTGCTTTACCCTTGAGTCGTCCGAAAAAGGCGGAATTAAGGCTCCGTTCCATCAATAGCCGCCACATGAACGCCAAGGTTTTAATAAATCCTTTCAAAAGGGAAAGGAAGGAGTTCTACTATTGAGTGCAAAGGTGGAAGATGGCGGTGGAGGCATTGTGGGCAGAGTTGCAGACGGAGGTTGCCAAGCGTTGTGACATGGAAAAACCTTCCCTAGCTAAATTCCTGGGAAAGAAGTACTCTTCCTACCTTGGTGCAAAAAAGGACGGATTTGGGGAGGTGGATGCGTTTAAGGTTGACGCGCTTCCATGTGACCCTAATTTTGCCGATGCCATCTTAATGTTGCCAGATGTGACGCAAACGAGCTAGAGCTTGCGGAATTGGACTGGTTGAAATCTTATTTCAATGAGCGCAAGGATTGGAAGAAGAATTAGCAGTGGAGAAGAAGAAAAGTAGAAGACTTAGTGAGATGACATCGACAACGTACCATTCAATAAATGTATGGTAAAACAATTCATTTCTATTGTGTACTTTGTAAATTTCTAATACTGATGAAACAACTTTCTTTGCAATTCATGATTCGTTGATATGTTTCATTTACGTAATTGTTGTTGGTTCAAAGATACAAAGAAGAGAAGAACAGATTCATCAATCGCAATCTAGAAGCAGAAAAGAATGTCTTCTACGTGAAGAACATTCTTTTCCAAAAGAAAATCAAGACTGCATGTAGCGTTTACAAAGATTTACATGCTGAAGATCTTTCAAAAGGCAACTTTGATGGCAGTGAAGAAGAAGTTCAAGAGGAGGAAGATAGAGACGCCGAAGACAATGTGTGAAGTTTCCTTGAAGAGGCGGAAGACAACGTAGCCTTTCTTACGTGTTTGCAATGTGTTTTGAGTTTTATGTGACCTCTCTTATATTTGATAAACATTTGATTCAAATCACAATCACAACAAAGGACGTTTGTGTTGTCCTATATTCAAAGTCTCTATTTTGAATTGGTGTGGTGTCCTTCAGATTGACTATGTTGTATACTTCTTGAGCTGTATCTCATTACCCATTTCATTGTTGTATACTTCTTGTGTGTTCATTTGGTTCTTGTGTGTTTTATGTGCACCTTTATGTGTATTCATGTATAGTATTTTTCTGTCATAGTTTCAAGTTTTTTTCTTAGATATCCCACTAGTTAAATTCCAATCTATTTTGGTTAATTACTCCAATAACCCCTAAAGGCTCATGACAATTTCACACCAAAAACACTTCAAAATTGTTGATTCTAGTGCAATGAGTAGGGAAGGAAATAAAACCTTACATTTATCCTTTTTTACAGTAGGATCTCCATTAAGACTTACTAAGTAACATACTCACAAATGTTTCATACACTTTGACCACACGGACATAAAGATTGTAGTGTTTGAAGTCAAGAAAATGGTTCATTTATTCCCTACGTTGAGTAAAGCGATCGCACCTTGACTTCACTTGGTATGAAATTTTTGCACTACACAAGGCCTAAATCTTTCACTAGTGTGTTGAGCATGATGTTAGTTTCTTATACATCAAATTATAGAGGTAGAGAAGGAGGGTAGCATGTTCAAAACAAGTGTGCAAAGAGTAGAGGTTCAAAAATAGTCAATTCACAATTTATTTTGTTGAGAATTTAATATGTTTTAGAATGATAATCTAAACAGTCAATAAGAAGGTTTAAAACACATATTGTTGTTGAAAAAATAAAAAGTTAAAAATATGAAGATCTCTCGGTTTTATGTGGACAAGATGAAGTTTTTATCCCCGCTTGCCCAAAACGTGTAAAAATGTTTGACTTGAGTAGAAATGTTTTTCTTACAGTAAAGACAATAGTTTTTTTAATACATCTTCAACAAAGGTAATATTCTCTTTATGTATGGATAATCTCAATGCCAATACAAACTTCCAGCAAAATTTTGGAGCTGCCTAGAGACCCCATTTCAAACTTTGAGTAGTACTAACTTTCAAACCATGAATCCAAAGATAATAATAAAAATATCTCCATGGAGCTCTTATAAGGGACAATTGAGTATAAGGGTTTCAAAAAAAGAAGATTTTTTTTAAATTTTATTCACATCTTATTGGTAGGAACTACAGTGACACATTGTGGCTTTCATACCATCCGTGACGGATATTGAGCATTACATATATAGTCCTCCAGTGACGTTTTATTCACTATTTCCTTGATGTGACGAGTATTTTACAATTCCTGCAAACGGTAGCATAAGGATACTCTCTCGGCTTCTGTAATCTCTTTGTTATGATAATTATTTTCTAAGTTCATTTCACATTCTTACCCTCCTTGATTCACAACCGAGATACTGAATCAAATCATGGTCGACATAATCACACACTTTCATGGAAAAATAAACATTGATAATAGTAACATGACTGCAAATACTGAAAAGTATCATAACCTATGAGCTAGAAAGTACCTAAACTATTGAGCATTGTTCCTTCTCATCTTTTGTGAGCCTGCTAACCTTTCTCTAAAATCTTTTTTCCTGGCAATTGAATTTCTATCTTGAGTGTAAACAATCTCAAAAGTTGCTTGAGGATGAGAAATGTCATTTTCTTTCAATGTTTGGATTCTCCGGATGTCACTTGCTACAATAGTCATCATGGATTGCAAATGCTGAAGTAGAGCATCACAACCGGCTATGGCTTCAGATATTGCATCGTCTACCAAATCTCTCATTATACGCAAAGTACCTTTGGTGGATGGTTGCCTCCTTTTGGCTTCTATATTGCCGATTAATTGGTGTTCAGCTGACTCGAACACATGATGAATACCAACATCCTCAACATTGCCATACCTTGCCACATCATCAACTCTCAACCATTGTTGCGTCCCTCATTCTATTCCAGAACATCTTCGTCATCATCGTCTTCACTGTGGACATCTTGAAATGGGTCACTTGGAACATTGTGAGTAAACATTGCCTCAAGCCCCCCTTGTATGGAACCATAAAAGGATCATAAATATTCTAACATAGTTTGCCAAGAAAGATTAGTGGAAACTTTTAGAATAACAAGTTGATGCTTATAGAAATTGCCCCGTACGCTCCATTCACAAGAACAACACGCATACAAAGTGAATGGTTCACGGATGTTGTACCAAGGGTCTTCAACGGATTGCGATTTTACTTTCCAAAGTAAATCACATTTTTTTGGCGGTAGAATATCTAAAGAGAAATTTGTTTTGCACGTGCAATTCTCCTCTCAAGAATTCCTTCAACGGATTTGTTTCGGACATATCCGTTCACCTTTTGCCCTTGCATATAGTGGTTGACGACCAGAGTTGTCAAACGCCAAACTAGAAAATCAATTCTTCTTCCTCGTCTATCACGATTATCCACCAACATCCACCGTTTTAGAGCTCTATGGTAACCTTCAATGCTTGATCGAGTGTCTTGATTTGCATGATGATGCCAATGGTGACCAATAAAATATAAATCTAACATAATTCAAATAAAACACATGAAAATTATAAGTTACCATCATAGTGATAATTGATATTTTAAAGTAAAACGTGATATTGAAAGAAAATACAATTAACTACGGAAACATGAAAGAAAAAGGAGGAATCATACACCTTGATGCTTGTAATGTTTGTCGAAGTACTTCTGGAATGCATCCACATAGTAATATTAGAAAAGTCTTTCTCCAATCTTCGTTGCACATTTCAAGAAATCAAATTCTTCTTCTTTGTAATCAATATGTATGTACAAAAAACTATGAAGGGCTTTGTATACGAGATCTCTTAAATTTCCAACATTTGCAACCTGAGAAGAACATGATTCTTCTAGTTTTTATGATGTGGAAAGCACACATGTAGATGGAGACAATGTCCTCCGGCTAGGCACGCTTGATAATACTTCGTATCTCCACAACATCGTCAGTCATGAAGCATGAAGGTAAGAAGTGCGACATATCTTTCTAAATATGCCTTTGTAAAGGTTCTAACCATATGGCCAAATCTTGCGTGGATCAGCTTGCAAGCACCCAAACAACGGGAATTCCATTGTTCCAAATACAAGTAGAGACCATAGAAGATAGTTAGGAATGTTTGTACCATGCGTAGCATCCATAGATATTATTCCCCTATGTCCAAACTTCATCATCATCTTCGTTTGCCAATTGGTTTGGATACCCAAAATAAAAAGCAAATTGGTGACATCATCTTGTTCATGCCACATGAACACGTTCTCGAGACATGCTTTAGTCCACATTTTCAAGCTAGTGAAGTCTGACGGATCTCTATGCCAAATCCCTATCTTCTTACGTCCCTCCAAATATGCAATGTCTTTGAGTTTGATGAAGTCATCTTGGATACACAGTGCATTCAATTTTCTTGAATCATTCCAATTCCGCCAATGCTCTTCAAAAATTTGAGAAGATGTAAATCCCGCACTTAGTTTTCTTTGATTCCATGCCTTCATTTCAATGTTCATTCGTGGTTGATATGCAATTTTCCTCCCAAGTGACTCCGGATCACTAGGACCATGAGCCGGCCTTCCATCTTCTTGTGTGTGATCCATGTGATAGTACGCGACTTCAACAATATCCGGATGAATTTGCAATTGCTTCATTGAAAACTCTGCCATGCATCCACATTTAATAGATCTAGGAAACTGTGGATCAATCCTATGATTCTCTGGCCCATATGCACATTCATACCATACATGCTCAATGAATGATGAAATGTATGGTCTCTTCTTCACTTCCTCTTTCTTTTGGTCCTATACATTCTAACGAACTAAATAGCCATCTTTACAAGTCTGGCCGTTTATATGAGTCTTGGACACTATCATAAGGAATATAAGCATGCACAATTGCATTAGCATTGCCCCATCCTTTCCTACTCGCTTCATTCCATGTGATGTCGTAGAACAAAAAAGGCGCCGGAGGTAGATTTTGAATGTTGAGAGTATCCCGTAGCTTTGGCATTGTGCTTTCTCTAACAAACAAAGAAACTGTAAGAATGCTATTGTAATAAGAAAAAATAAAAAATAGTACAAATCTCGAAATTGAATAATTACATGTATAAGTTTGAAGAATTTGAAGAAAAATATCCGTCACATAGTAGAATAATGTCGAAAAATGTCCTTGAACCTTGACATTAATTCTCAATACCCATAACGGGGGGAAATAGTGACGAAAAATGTTACTACCACCAAATCCACAAATTATCAATACGCGTCGTGGGGAGAAATAGTTGCAAAAAACGTCCCTAGCACCCTTTCACAAATTTTGAATGCCCGTCACGAGGTGGTAGAGTTGCAAAAATGTTGTTTGTCTCCATCTACAGAAATTGTAGTACTACATCAAATATCTTATATATGATGGAGGTACGTTACATATTGTAGATATTAATGAATTGAACCCTAAATTCTAAACCTATAAAGGTTAAGGGAGACCATATCTTTGGTGACGTATGTTTCTCTAAATCTAGATAAAATGTACTACAGTTTAGGAAGACATACACCTTCAAATTGAAATGTCTTCAACTAACACCTTTCATTTCAAGGTAATTCGAGTATCTCAACCTTAACATGCTCAAATACAACACCTTACATGTAGAATACATGACCATTTTGCAACTTCTCTAGCATGTTCTAGGTGCAATGAGAGGAAAATTTTAAATTTTTAGTTATCCTTGGATCAAAAATCACCTACAACACAATGTCCCTCTCTACCGGTATCTCACAATCTGATGTGCTTACTTTGAATCCTAACCCCTAAAGGACCAAGTGTCAAAAATGGGCTTTTTGAAAATTTGGTGAGGTTCCTATGATGTCAATTTCCAACATTTCTCTTTGAAATTTTTACTATAGAAAGGCATTACCAAGACCTTAGTGGCAAAACAATTTTTTCCTAAATTGGGCATTTGGTGAAAAAGTTATAGGGTTTTGAATTTCAAATGGGGAGAGTGGGCACCTCGGGCACCTCCAAAAACTTTTGCTAGGACACTCTATTGAATGTGAGATTTTCAATACTCGCAAGTATTATTATTTCCCTTCATATTGTCAAAAAAACTTCTTGTCTTTAGTGAAAAATAGCATACCAACCCAAGGCAAACATTTTCACACATTGTCACTCATTGTCAGGCAAGGTACCAAAAGAACTTCTTCTTTTCCACATAAAGCCTAGTTATCTTTATGTTTTTCACTTTTTATTTTTTCCACAACAATAGGTGGTGTAAACCTTCTTACTGACCATTCGGATTACCAATCTAAAACATGTTAAGTTCACAAAAAATTAAAGTGTGAATTGGCAAATTTTGAACCTCCACTCCTTGCACAATGTTTTTGAATATGCTACGCCCGACTTCTATCTTTAAAAATTGGTGTATAAGGAACTAACATCATGCTAGACAAGATGGTAATGGATTTAGACCTAGTATAGTGCAAAAATTTGAAACCAAGTGAAGTCAAAGTCTGCTCATCCACTGAACGCAAGGAAGAAAATGAACCATTTGCTTGACTTCAAACATTATAATCTTTCAATCCGTGCGATCAAAGTTTATGAATTTGTTTGAGTATGTTACTGAATAAGTCTTAATTGAGATCCTACGGTCAAAACTAGAGGTCAAAGTTTTTGTTTCCTTCTTTGTTCATTGCACTAGAATCCAACAATTTTGAAGTCTTTTTGGTGTAAAACTGTCACGGTACCGTAGGGGCTAACAATACAATGTCTCTCACCTCCTCACGACATAAAAAAACAAGCTCCCTCTCTCACATTGCAATATCCTCACTAAAACTTAATAAAAGAACCTAATTACATTGCAAAACCGTAATGACTACAATTTTATCACTAACTTCGAACTAGCTTAGTAATCAAGTATGTAAGCCTAGGTTTTTGGATTTACCTGTGTGGTGATGATTGTAGCAGCAGAGGAGTCCAAAGCAGCAACAACAATTTTATGGGCCAAGGCGCAATGGAAGGCTGTGGGGAGGGTTCCCATAGGCAGGCGGCCCCGCCTATGGGAACCTTGTCCATGGATGGACGGATTGGCCTCTCTTTGTTGGAGTAACTCCCAACGAGGGGGTGAATTCGTCCTGGGCGCACACATGCTTGCAAAGATATGGCACCAGCAGAGAGACTTCTCAAAGTAAAAGTAAAAGGAAAAACATTAAAGTGAACTTATTAAAGTAAAAGTATGAAACAAAAGTAATAAAGTAAAATACAAAAGTGAAGAGATACTTACATCTCAAATGTAGCGCTTGCGCCGATGGTTCGTCTTCTTCACGGCCTAAGACGGAGAACCACCAAATTGGAGTTTTGTGAGGTCAAAAAGTTGCATCCATCACCTCAAAACGGGGAAACTTTATAAAAATTTAGAAGTTTTGGTGCATGGCACACCAAAATCTCCTTGGATGGGGGGAGTGCGCCATTTTTTTATGTTGGTGACACACCCATACCCTCGCGACACATGGCGCCATGTCATTGATGTCGACACATGGCGCCGTGTCATTGGTGGCAGGGGGTAAAAGGTCACAACATTTTTTTGGGTAAATTTTTTTGGAGCTTGGGGTGGAGCCAAGCAAGCACCAAATCCTAAACCACGCCCATGGAGAACTGGCCCCCTCACTCGTCCCGATGGACGACGGATGAGTGGGCTGACGACGGATGAGGGGATTGGGCAGGTGACTCGAGTTAAAGTGGGTCCCACCTCCACTTCCTCCTCCCGCCATTCTCCGCGCGCGCAGATCTACAGTGTTTGTGTCTCCAGTTGCCTCCCGCCTGTCTTTCCACCTCCCGCCTTTTTGTGTCGACTCCCGCCTGTCTGTGCCGCCTCCCGCCGTGTGCCTCCCGCCTCTCTCTGCTGCCTCCCGTCGTGTATGTGGAGCTCTCGCTTCGCCTCGCCTCGCAAATCGCAGCGTCGCCACAGCCTCGCCCCTCGCAGCAAGAAACAGAGGAAGGACTTTTCGACGGGCTAGAGGATGGACACATCCGGCGGTGCGAGTGTGCAACGGAGTGGAGCCGGGAAGAGCTGGTTGGTTTAGGGTTTAGGTAAGTTTTTTGTTTTGTTTTGTTTGTTCTTTGCATTAGTCTCCTGGTTGTTGAGTGGCAGCTTGTGTGGGTGATTTTGCACACAACACCGAATGGTCTGGTTGGGTTGTTTAGATCAGTGTAGATAGGAAGTCGGGGAAAGAGGCGAAATTGTTCAGAAATGTCTCCTTTTCGCTACGTCAGGAGCTACCATCATGGACTGGAAGAGGTTGTAATACCCAGAGCGCCACACGAAAGTAGTGTATGCAGACGCCTATCAAACTGGAGTTCTGGGATGTGGTGAAATGTATCGAAGACTTTCTGAAAAATGCAGACAAGTTGAAGCATAAATATCAGAAAGTGTATACAGCCATTGCAGGAAATTCTTACACGGCTCTCTTATTATTTTTGTTCAACTTTGCAGCTTTCTTATTAAGAAGGAATCAAGTTCGTCGGTGGAGTTTGCTTCGAAAGTCTCTCTTCCGGTGCTGAGGTTCTCCTCGTGCTGAGGGTTCTCCTGGTTTTCTCCATGGGCGTGATGAGCGTGGCTGCTTTTGAGGTCAAGAGTGGAGGTCTTGGATGTGCTCGAACATTGAGAAGATGCTCATGCCGAACAGGTCCAAATCTCTTAATTTTTTGGCGAATTTCCGGTTCAGTTGAGTTGTCAAACTTGCGTCTATGTTATAGGTCCTTGCTGTAAATATTCGTTTATTTATCTCTAAACACGTAAACTTTACTTTTGGTGATAATTCAAAATTGTTTCTAAATCTGTATCTGTACGCTGCTACTTCGCATGGTGTACCCTTCACAGTTTTAATTGAAATGTTTTTGGCTTTCCATGTGCAGTGGAAACATGAATGGATATATGCATTTCTGGAAAGGCGATGCTTGCCCCGCCATGTTTACATCCCCAGTAGACGGCATGCCCAACATCACCAACAACCATGCAAGTGTTTGGACAAAGGATTTAATGGCAATATCCATAACAATGATGTTCAAAGACATAACATCTATCAATAGTTGTAAGGAATGACTTCAATCACAAATAGGTTTGTATTTACATTATTACAATTCAAAAATGAATAAATTGTGTGGTCTATTATACTCTTTTTGGAACGACGAACAACCTTGGTTAGTGCAAATGGGTATGGTTAGAGAGTATACATGACTCTAACTCATAATATCCATCACATGTAAGGAAAGTGAGCTATCATCTACAATAACCATCTCGGTATGGTTGTACACAAGATCATGAGGAATAACAATCACGGTGTCTCATATGGGAGAGGGAAATATCTTTAGTCACATGAAGGATACAAGATCGAAGCAAACAATGTCCATCATAACTGAACACTAAAACATCACGGGCAATACCTATCATGATATGTCTTGTATGGGCAAATCTAAACCTTGGACTAAGATGAAAAGATTGGCCCGACCATGCAATATCCATCGCTAAAAGAAAATTATATAATCGTGGGAAATAACCATCGCGATGATCATTTTGTGACAAGGAACTATCCCTTGGTTGAGAAGAGAGAAGGAGGAGGCCAATGGTACCCATCGCACACATCTAGAGGGAGCTAACATTGGCAATAGCCATCATATATTTGGCTTAAGATTATTGTCGATAATACCCATCACTAAAACAAAATTATATAATCATGGACAATAACCATCGCGATGACCCCTTTGTGACAAGGAATTATCCCTATTTGAGCAAATAGAAGGGGTAGCCCAAAAATACCCATCACATACATCTAGAGGGAGCTATCATCGACAATATCCATCACTAAAACAAAATTATATAATCATGAACAATAACCATCGCGATAACCCCTTTGTGATAAAGAACTATCCCTGTTTGAAAAGAGAAAAGGGATAGTCCCAAAATACCCATCACATACATCTAGAGGGAGCTATCATCGACAATACCCATCATGAATGGGGATTGTCTTCTTAACATTATCACTGAAATTCAATAAATGCAATGCTTCTAACATCTCTTACATTAAAGAACATGAAATGAAAATGAATGTTTAAAACAACATGGAATTCACAAGAATTTGTTAATAATTGAATGTATATGTTAATCATAAGATCAAAAATTAAAAATTAAAAATTAAAAAAATCAAGAGAAGAATACATACCTCATAGAATGGTCACTTTGCACTCAACTTTGCAATTCCCAAATGAAAATACAACTAGTGTGTTTCTAAGGATATGGCTTTGCATTCTAAACCCTAATCCATCCTTGTTGTTGATTGGTTTAGAAAATATTTTCTAATTACGGAGTATTTGATGGTACTATCAATTTGAAATGTGCAAGTGGGAAATAAAGGGGTAGGGTCTTATTTAGATTTCAAATTATATCCACTACATTTTTCTTGCAAATATGGAAAAGGTACTTCTCCAAGGAATGACATGTGTCCATATTTCAAGATTGTATTTAAAATTAGGTCCATTATGTGGAGAGGATGAATAAAGTGGCGCCCCATATTAAGTGTTTCACTAAAAGATAAGGGAGACCTACCTCACATGCTCCACTAGGGGGTTTGACCGGGCTTAACCATGGTTAGAGGCTCATGGGTTAAGGTTGAGATGAGAAAACGCAGCCATCATCCCTCACTTCCATCCATGGGAGGACGAGTGAGGGGGCCAATTCTCCCTGCCCCTAAACCACTCCTGGCGTGAAATTTTTTTTCCGTCCTAGCGTGGAAAATTCCACGCCAGGAGTGGAGAATCAAAAAATTTTAGAATCATAAAATTTAAGGACGAAGCAGAAGCACAGGCATCAGCAAAAGCTGCAGCACAAGCCAAAGCCCAAACACACAGAACTCCAAACCCTAATCCTGCTGCTCTTCAAACCCTGCTCCTACCTAGACCTGTCTCCGTCTCTGTGTGTGTTTCTCGCTCTTGCGATCACCTGCGCCTTGGCCCTTCATCGCACCATGGGCACGGAGGCCGCGGAGTCCAGTGAGGAGCGCCGGGCGCGTCTGCGGGCGCTCCGGGCTGCGCAGGAGTTCACTGCGCAGGACCTTCCGCCTTCCAACGGCGCCGACGCCAACGCCCAGCACCTCGCTGGAGAGCCTGCTCCGGAGACAGCCCCGGGTGAGGCTGCAGAGTAAGTCTTTCTATTACTGTATTCTTGGCGCTGTGGTTGATGTAGAGTCTGAGAGGTGAGCTTAAGAGCTTATCAGCAGGATGAGGCTGAAAAGTGATGTGATTACTTCCTTTCATGTACAGTCAGAGTTCTAGGTTAAAATGCTATTAGCAGGATGAGAGTGAAAAGTGAGTCTTGCACTTTCTCTCTGATCTTGTATTTCCAAGTGTCTCTTCTCGACGCAGATTCAATTCTCGGATCGTATTTCCCCTGATCTTGAGTCTGAGAGTTTATTTTGAAAAGTTATGAGCAGGAAACATACAAGGCAGATGAAAATCCACGCACCTTTTTTACAAGTTCGTTTAGTAGAGGCTCATTTGCACTTCTCCCAGGTGTATGTTGTCTTCAATGCTAAGGGTGTTGGGGAATTAAGCTCACTAGACAGTTTGCCTTTGCCTCTGTGTTCAACGAAATGAATCTTTTGTTGATAGGTTTTGTCTCCTTTTGAGTTCAAGGTACAAAGCAAGTGTGCCGCTGAAGAAATTCCATGTCCTTTCTGATACAGAGGTTTAGAGAAGCACTGTAGATCCAGACTCACTGGTGATAATGTTCAATGCGCTCTATGTGTGAGCGTGTATTTTGGCATTTGCTTATAGTCAGTTTGTCATAATGTTTCTGTGTTTTGTACGGTTTAGGGTCCGCTGCAGACAGAAATACCTGTAGTGTTTTATCAAGCCACGAAAAGCGGTTGAAAGGGACCAGCTGTTCTAAATATGTGTATTTGTTCGCAACTTCGTGGAAGTAATTTTCTGCATTGAACTTAAACCTAATTTTAGTTTACTGGCTTTCTTTATTTTTGCAGGTATGACATCATTTAGAATCGGGTGATTTTGTAGTTGATGAGTTGTGTTTTATCTTGTTGCAGTGCAGATGGTGAGATGAAGTTTCGCAACTACTTTCCAAGAGACGGTGATCTGCAGAAAGCCAAGCATCCACCTCCTGTCATACCTAAGTTCGAGGATCCCGTCACAACAGAGCCACTTCAAGTCACTGGAGCCGAGGTATTTTAGTACATTGCAGTCTGTGAATCCGTTCCCTGCCTGTTTGTAAGAAGCTCGGGCTTTCGCTATCCTGGTGGGCCTTACAAATAGGTTCTTTGCTTGTGATAACCCATTCGTTGAAATTCTAATGATTAGATTTCATAGTCAAGCGTTGGTGATACCTTATTTTCAATTTGTTTTATGACATGTGTGCAGGATCCCATCGTGAGTATCGCGCCCAAGAAACCAAACTGGGATCTGAGGAGGGATGTAGCCAAGAAGTTGGAGAAGTTAGAGAAGCGTACACATCGTGCCATTGTTGAGCTCATGAGTAAGTGTCCTGGTCTTCAGCTGGAGTCTTGAATCCCAAAAGGTGGCTTAGGAAAGTTGAAGAAATGTTGCCAGATAATATCTCCGCAATAGAAGTGACTGGCATTTTGGCGCAGATTTCTTAGAAAAAATTCAGGTGTATGAAGGTCACAGTTTTCTATTCCATCTTTGTTCATCATGAGTTCTCATACTTGACTTTTTGTGCTCATTGTGCTTAAATCAGATGAAGAGGAGAAGCGCCGGCAAGCTGAAGCTGCGAGTAACATGGAGCAGGACTAGTGTTGACGAAGAATCTAATTCTCGTCTTTTGTCCTCTTGCATTGCGACTCGGGATCTGTACTGCTGGGATATGCTGGTTATCGCTTCACACAGTGGACGGATGGATTCCAGGGCATGGTGGAATGCCTGCTTTGCACCTCACCAGGGTAGCGGGAGTTGTTTCTAGTCACAAAGCTTGTAGATACTTCACCGGTGCCATCAACCGATTGTAGTTTTGAAAATTTTCGGAAAGGTGAGGATAGAGGCCAAAGTCTCAAAGGTTAGCCTCTTCTGTGTTTGAGGCAAGTTACTCTGATGTACTTTTTTCTCGTACTAGGGCTAAATTTTTTGGGGGGTCTAACAAAAGCATCCGTTTGCTCATTGAATTGACTTGAACGTGTACAATTTCGAGCGCGTTGCTTAATTAGTGTTGTAAAAGAGGTGAACAAGTGTGCGAAAGCAACGGAATCACAGAAGATGGTTTGTCGAAGTAACACCACGAAAGTAAGACAGGTGGGCCTACCACCCAAGTTTCTATGAAGTTGAGAGCATTTAAGTTACATCCCAATTCGTCCATCATCTGTCAACTATTCAATTCTAAAAACGTTGAGCTTATGATCTGCAGAAATTCAGTTGGTAAATAGGTGACATTCAAGCAGCATCATATTGCATCAAACCACTCCAAAAAGAACGGCAGTGTATTTGGTGCAAAGGCTCAACAATTGAGTGAGATGATCATATGTTATATTCATGCAACTGTAGTAAATACCATCTGTCACTCATACAGCTTCGGGAATGTATTTTGGCAGAGAAGCCTCTGTCGGTACCCTTAAGTGCCCTCGACTATTTCTGGACTATTGCAGTGCATTGTTACAAAAAAAGAGAGCATGGGAATTCATCAGGATCTACTTCTCTTTCCTCAACTGGAAAGGCTTTTAGGAAAACTCTGGTACAGTTCAGTAGTGTGGTGTCTGATTCACCTGTTATGCTTTGGAATCAAAACCAGCTCTTATTAACAATTTTGGATGGCTTTACGCACAAGAAGACTAGCACAGTTGGTCTTTTCGACCAGCGTGGATCTTGACAAAGAACTCTAACAGTGCAGTGGGGCAAAGCCCGCGCCGTACGCCTGGAGGACCACAACTAGTGAACAAAGAAGTCCACATGCGTCGAAGAACTTACCTTTACGAGGCAATTCGACGCAGGCCGAACCTAAACTGATATAATAGTAGCAAGCACAAGTCCCACTCACACTGATCGGAGAACTGTGCAAGTCAACTACTTGAGAGACCGGCATTCGCGAAATCTAGATTTCCATCAAGACACTCTGTCGACGAGCTGTGGCCCTGCCTGAAAGCGACACCCGCGACTATGCTGCTGATTTCGCATGTGCTGCTGTGCCGGCGGCGACGGGCGCTTCGTCGGCAGTGGTGGTGCGGTGCAAGAGCCGAGGCAGGCCGGGCGGCAAGTCGTCCACCTTGTGCAGGACGCGCCGGTTGTCCCACACGACGACGTCGCCCGGCACCCAGCGATGGCGGTACACGAATCGCGCCTGCGTGGCGTGCTCCAGCAGCATGTCCGGCGTCAACCCGGGCACCGCAGCGCCGTCCTCGTACTCCAGTCGCGCCAGGCACAGCTCGCTGATGAACAGCGCCAGCGTGTCGCGCGGGATCACATCGTCATGGCAACACGAGCGCACGAGAGGGTGGCGCACTGGCGGGTACCTCGACGCATACTCCTCGATATCCTTGTTGTGCACCTTGGCGCGCACCCAGGCCGTCCTGTCATACGTGTGCACGCCCATGGCACTCTGCATCGCGTGCTTCCAGGCCGCCGACGCCTCGGCGTACGCGCCCACCATGTCTGCGAAGAGCGTATCGCCCCTCCCGACCATGATGCCGTGGAGAGTGGTGTAGCGGGTTGGCGTGGGGAGGAACGAGCGGTCCGAGTGCCACGCGAAGTTCCCGATCACCGGCGTCTGCCCCTCGTTGTTGACCACCAGGATCTCCAGGCTCTCAGGGTGGTGGTTGCGCATGTCCGTCACCACTTCCGGCTCGCCCAGCAGCTTCGTCAGGACGATGTGCTCGCTGAGCGTGAGCTGCGCGTTCCGCAGCACCAGCACGCTGTGCGTGTCCAGCGCCGCTTGTACCGCCCCGATGTCGCGTTTCGCCACCGCGGGTTGCCATCCTCCCACACCAGATCGGCCACGAAGCTGCGATCATGAACTACTGTGGAAATCTTTGCCTTGGGTGCATTGAGCTCTCGATGTAACACGCTTCTAGCTACCTGTCTTTCAGTGCGTTTCACGAAGATTGAAACGTCACGAAATGCCTCGCCTAACTTGTTTTTGCCAGCTGTGGTTTTGAGACACATGATTTTGGAACTCCATTTCGGAATGCAGCGTGAAACGTCACTGGATTTCCTAACAGGCTCGCAGCTTCTAAAACAGCCATGATCTCAGCTGGCCAATAAATTGCAATCGAGATCCAGCGAAAGGTAAACATATGATAGACACAAATAGTCAGATTGTAACTTGCTGATCAACAAATATATCAAGTCCAACAGGACTGTTGAGAATTGCTGCATGTGAACAAGTCAGATGTGAGCTGTGAAATGTCATCCAGCTGGCAGGCCAGTTCGTGAGGATTAGTTTGGTCAAGTCAGCTGGCAAGCCAGTTCGTGAGGATTAGTTCGGTCAAGTCAGATTTCTCACAGAGATGGAAAGAACGGTCCACGGAACGATGCTGCTGGAATTTCTGCATCTTGCATGCCCGCTACTTGATTTGTCATGTGGAAGTCGATGGTGACAAGTGTCTTCTGATTGTTCTCTGCACTGTCCAAATGCATTGCATATGGTTGGACGTATTGAGCACGAGAATCTCATTCCACATCAAATTGGGATGCCGGCGCCCCAAGTGGCGCAGCAGGCGGAATTGATGATCTATCGTTCGATTCGATCGAATTGGTTTCGAGGCAGTCGGGGTATGCGTGTTCGACGAGGGAAGCCGTACGCCGGCCTGCCGCCTTAACTGAAGATCAGAAGGCTCTGCGCTGAACGAGTCCTTCACATTCGAGTTTTACCGAATCAAGGGAAGGGATGATCCCCTTCTGTCACGGTCTCCACCGAAGCCGCATGGATTCGCTGAAGGAATGTGTAATAGAATGAGCGCGCTCCCGACTTCATAGCTGCGTGCTCACCGTGACAGTGTCGCAAATGTGCACAATCTGAGATGTCAACAAGCGATGCCATGGTGGTGTTTTGATGGCTGGGCCCCGCCCCGCCCCGGCTTTCCTTTCCTTTTCCATTAAAAGAGTATTTATTCATGCCATCAAAAGAAGATTTTTTTGTTCTTACCTTGCCCTACAATGTGTGAAAATGTTTGACTTGGGTTAAAATGTATTTTAACTCTAAAGACAAGAATTTATTTTTTACATCATCACAAGGTAATATTCTCTATATGTATGAAAAATCTCAATGTCAATAGAAACTTCTAGCAAAAGCTTCGGAGCTGCCCGGAGTCCCCAATTTTAACTTTGAAGGCTAATAACTTTCATATAATGAATCCAAAAATATTTCTACGAACTCTTTTCAAGGACAATCAAGTGTAAAACTTTAATATTTTAACTTTTTATTGAAGTTTAGGAACCTCCCAAAATGCAAATTGTCCCCCCAGGAGTTAAGTGGGCTCTTAGGAATTAAGAGGCTCTTCACTCTTCTTTTCAATGGTGATTACTTTCATCACATTCAAACCTTTTGTTTTGATTTGTATATGTTTGAAACACACTGTTTGTATTCAGTCAAGTAGTCAAAAGACAAAGTTCATTAGAAATCATGGCACAGAAATGTCAACTTCACATAGTGTATGTCAATGTGTAGTTGTCAACATAGTGCATGTCTTTTTGGTTCGCTCATCGTGTTTCTCTCAAAACACATGAATATTCCAGGTGGTATGACCGTTCAAACTTCAACTACAAATGAAACTCTTATTTGTGGCTCAATAGATATATCCTAGTCAGGTTTGAACAAACATCATGAAATTGATATGTAATTCTCTGTAGGTTTATGGAATTTCCTCTAATACAGCCTAGAGGTGATCCATGTAATTACATAAGAACATGAATACACCAATTTTATTATCATAGCCATCTTTGTAGAGGTCTGTATAAACCGAAGCTATACGTATACATCCATTATTATCACTTTTAAGCAACTTTTGTCTAAAGAATTCAAAATAAGTGAGAAAGGCAATTTATAAATTTCATGGATTACAAGTTTACATTTGTGACATACTTGACAATAATCAGCATGAGAAGTAACTAAGATGTTCAAAAAGTGTGCAAACTGCTTGAAATGAGCTTTGAAGGTATGAACACAACACACTTTTATTTTACTTCTCATTGCACACACTATGTACTCGGTTTTCTTTATTGTGAAGCTTCTCCTCACATGCTAAAATAAGAGCATGCATCTCGCCTAAATTGCTGTTTATGCAGTGTTTGTTCGCTTGGAAACTAACAATGAGGTAAAACAGCAGTCGATGGGCGAAAACTACATCCTCCTCATTGTGCTGCTTGGACAACGTTTAACAATGAGAATGAAGCTGCAGACTCGAACTCAAGATCCTCGGAACTGCACGATAAACTTATTATCTACATGAAATGACAAAACAATCAGTCTATCATTAAGCGAGGATACATGCAGTTCTGCAACCTAACTCCTCATGAAGCTGGAGTTTGTCCCGAAAGTTTCAACATCGAAGGAACGTGGAGTCTGGCATCCTGACCCAACCGATATAGTTAGTCTCACACTTTTCTACGGGCACTCATGAGAACAGTCGTCGAATTTGACCATCGTGGAGTTCGGATGGAGTCATGTGAAGTTGCGCCGCCCATCGAGTGCGCTGGAAAAGGATTTGCACACGACGTCGAGGCCGTCGAGCAGGCCGGGCATGCTGACGCTGGAGGGTGGCTTCTGCCGCGACGAAAGGGTGCGCAACGCGGCCGCCATGCGCAGCGGATCGTGCGCGCCGCTTTCGTCCGCCACGATGTAGCTCAGCAGCCCGAGGCGCTGTGCCTGGGTGGCGCGGATCTGCTGCTCCTTGCGCGACCGCCGCCGCGGCACTATTAGGGCCGGCTTGTCGAATGACAGGATCTCGCAGAACTTGTTGTACCCGCACATGGCCACGATCGCCGTGGCCTGGCTCATCAGGACCTCGACGTGAGTGTCGAAAGCAATGGCGTCTAGCATGCCCGGGTGGCGCTCAATGCGCTCCATGAAGCCACAGCGGCGGTCTGATTTCATATGCGGCCCGAAGATGATCCGTGCAGGAAGGTCTATGCCCGGGTCGGCCAGCTCGTAGGCGGAGATCACCCAGTTGATTACCTCCTCGCCATCGCCGCCGCCGCCTGCAGTCACCAGGATGAACGGGGGGCGGGGCGAGAGAGTCGCCGCCTTCATGGGGAGCTCCCGCCGCAGATAGCCAGTGTAGGTGGTGCGCTCCACCAGGCTCGCCGAGACGTTGAGCTCCTCAATCGGCCGGCAGATCTGCTCCAGGCCGTGCACCCAAATCTCGTCGTAATAGCGCTCCAGCGACTCGATGGCGCCGTCGCGGGTCCACTCCGGTAGAAACAAGTGAGGTTCGTCTAAGATGTCGCGGACGCTGAATACTATCCGGCAGCCGCGTGCCCGGAGGAGCGCTAGTGCGAGGATGAGCTCGCCCCAGAACCCGCTAGGCTTGTGGTCCACGATGAAGACGTCCGGGTTCAGAGTCTCGGCCGTCTGCAGGATGAGCGCCGTGCGCAGCCCCACGACGTCGTCGATCGACATGTTGAGGTTGCGGCTGGTGCAGATGCCGCTGCCTTGCGTCCGTTCCACGCCGGGGATGCACACGAAGTCAACGCCGGTCACGAAGTCGAAGCTGCGGATGATTGCTGATCCCGTCAGGATCACGATCGAGCAATCAGGCCGTGCGCGCGCAAGGGCGTTGGCCAAGGTTTGCGTGCACCTCACATGACCCAGCCCAAACCCATCGTGCGAGTACATGAGAACCCGGTCTCCGCCATGCTTCACAACTTCAGTCGCCATGGCCTCTCAAATTCCAGCTCGGCGATGACGTCTGGTGCACTATGCTAATCGACTTAGCTCATGTGCTCACAGCAATGACAATCTAGAATGCTTCCACCAATTCCGAGCTGGCTAAAATACTTCTGCCGGACTACACTGACAGGCCCAGACCCCACAACGCCTGCACACCTGCCGTTCAGCCAAACCAGAGTTGCAATGAGAATGTTTTCCGTCCGTTTCAAACGAACAGAGCAATATTCCAACTTGGAGGGTTCGTATTAGAAAATGTTCCCGGCAGGGTTCTTTCCTTGGTTTTCTGGATGCGATATGAAATATTCTCTTGGGGTTAAATATCTGAGCATTCATTTCTTATTCTGGATGGAAATTTCTGTTACAACGCAGAAGATAGAATATTTTATCCATGACTACTATCAATTTCATGAAAGTAAATTGCCAAAAGGTCAAGTCATGTGGCGACAAAATATTAGTGATTTAAGTTTTTATTGTGAAATTTGGGGTTTTTATTTTGAACTGGTGCAATCTGTCAGTAAGTAACCAGAATAAAATTCCCTGGTTCCCGTGAATAGACGCAGGTTCGTGTCAAAATGAGACTACATACATACGGTAGCTACAACATTGCACAATTTCAATCCAGTTTCAATTCAAAGTTTGGCAAAGTCAATGGTCCGGATCTCTGTCTACATGATCATTTACAGAAGACAAGGTAGGGACTCTGTGGAAGATAGAAAATTGGTGTAATAAATCACGAGGCACTCTTGAGGTAGGCAATAAGATCTGCTCGGTCTTGTGGTTTTTTCAACCCCGGAAAGACCATCTTTGTTCCAGGAATGTACTGCAATGCAACCAATCACAACCCATGCAGTGTATGAGCCTCCTCATTAACAACGGACACAGCGTCGGCCGACGACGTTGAGCACCATACTGAAGCTACCGAATCAAGAATATGTGCACAGAGAGAGTTTAACCTAAGTAATATAGACTAGCACGATCTTGAAAGCTTTGAAAATAAAAATAAGATGATGAATAATAATGTACCTTCTTGGGATTGAGGAGATAGTCATAGAGCGTGGTTTCATTCCAACCAACTGCCTTGGCCTTGTTAGCGGCCGAGAAAGAGTAGCCGGCTGCAGTCCCCGATGTCCTCCCGAACAATCCCGCCAAGTTGGGTCCTGCTCTCACACAGAAATACTTCATAACATACTCCATGCCTTAAATCGGACACGTAACAGCCTGCTCTGAAGGCTTCGAGTCCACGTTAAAAAGAATATGACGAAGAAAAGATGGATCTTGGCGCAAAGTTCGAGCAGTCGTCCCAAGGTGATCCACGTTCTTGGAGGCTGCAGGCAGGCAGAGAAGAATGTAATGCAGGAGGGAGGAATTATTAATTTACCCTGCTTGTGGCCCTCAGCTTTGGCGACCCCGTGGCATTGGGCGCACTTGGTCTTGAAGATTTTCTCGCCCGCCTTGGCGTTGCCTTTGGGCGCCTCTCCGAACGTTGCCATGATACCACCTACTCAGCCTGGTCAGATTTGTTGCTGGCAGTCTCTCCCACGGATGTTCCCTGCTGCAATGTGCAGGATAGGAGATCGACGCCGAGTAGAGGCCTGCCTGGAAAGAAAGAGGGAAGAAGCAGAAAAGACCAGAAGAGGAAGAAAAGGAGGAAACTGGGCCGCGGAGAAGATATGAATGGCAACGTTCTTCGACGGACACTGGACCTTGCAAGAACGCGGTTAGGTGGAGCAAAGAAATAGGAACGATGAGGCAGGGAGAGCCAGGAAATTAATTAGGATACTGGGACGACCACATTGAGCCGGAGGCGGGAATATTCAATGCGGACGAAATTAATTTACGGACTGTCTCCTCTCAGTGCAACTGACACGTCCATACTTCGATATTGATACGTCGTTGTATTTATGTCCGCGTCCTTTCGGTACCGCACGTACACGTGAGCATCAGGACAAGCGAATTGTTATCGATACATACGAGCATGCATACGTTACGTTCCTTCCCGGAAATTTATTCGGCTGGACGGACCACTGCCAATCAGGGCCAAGATCATGAGTTGGGATTGCAGAGAAGGCAGATTGTATTGAGCTGACGGATCGTAATATTCACATCGACGTACCGTGGAAGACCATGACGACGGTGAATTGAACGACTAAGAAGAAGCTGGCACTCCTGCGATGAATTAGCTCGAGACTCAATTTGCTCACTGCTTCCCAAAAGACGGCGCAACTTCTTCATCATCATCATCATCATCGTTCAGGACACCTGGAAGCAAGTACAAGTGATCCAAAAGAAATAGTGGAATTCACGTCACGGTTGGCTGCCATTACCTAATGGAATCTGCACCTCGGTTTAATGGATGCCAAATCAGTTTGGCTAATATTGTGGGCACGGATTTCAATAACCGCATCCACAGATATCGACCGTTTTTCCCGTTTTGGCGGTCAATTGAGGCCGGGGAGGAAACTCAGAAGTGATATTCATCCCCAGAGAGGAGGATCGAAAAACGTACAGTTCAATTACATATCAAGAAGATCAAGAGAAGATCACATCTTCTCAATTTCAAGTAGATTGGCCTAATTTGCTCTCCCTCTTCCCCTTTCTCACTTCTGATGGTGCAGGACATTGGTCACTTAAAAGTCAAGTAGCTGTTGATTGGTCAGAAGAAAGAATGGGTTTGGCATAAATTGAGAGAGAAAGAGAGAGGGGGACAGAGAATGAGCAGGCGGCGGACGAGCAGCGGCGGAGGAGCGAGTTCGCTGGGCTACTTGTTCGGGTCCGACGCCACGACGCTGACACGCCCCAATAATCGGGCGCCGCCGCGCCACCCGCAGCCACTCGACGACGAATCCATGACGAAGCAGCAGCAGCAGCAGCAGCAGCACGCCTCTTCGACAGTAGGGCGCATGAGCCGCTACGAGCACGGTGAGAATCACCCCGGCTACGACACGCCCGCCTCCGCCTACGAAACGCCCGCTGGGTACCACACGCCCAGCTACGGCTACGACACGCCATCCCGCTCGGAGTATGCGAATTCCGGGCCACCGTCCTCGGCCATGTTGGAATCGCATTACATTCCATCTCTAATGCAGCAGCACCAGTTCCACAATCAGACGAGCGCGGCGGGCAAAGTGGTGCACGACAGCGGAGGCATGTCGCTGGACATGTCGGGCGGCAGCATGATGGGGCACGACAACTACTTCCGCGCCGATGGCCGGAACTCCGGCAAATACATCACGGTTTGTACTGCTCTCTCCTCTCTTCCATTCCGTTCTGGACTTCTCCTGAATACACAATAGCAACTCTACCATGAATATGCAGGATCGGCCATCCATACGCGTCCAAGGAGCTCCCGGCGGAGGAGGCTCCTCGCTGGGTTACTTGTTTGGCGGTGCATAGCAGCTTAGAGTATTCGGAGATTATACTGTTGTGCTCAATCTCCAGACCATGCTTAGTTGAAATCTCCAGGCTCCAGTCTATGAAGTTCCACATCTTCCACGCGGTGCTCATTTCATCGTCTCTCCCTTTGCTCCATGGATTTCAGTTTATCTGTGGACAGATTAGGTTCATACCATTCTATGTCTAAGGAAATAAACATGATGAAGAGTAGGTCATTTGCAAGAGACGATTTTACCTGGGAAAAATACCACTGAATTGCTTAACTTATCATGAATCTTACAGTGTGAGAATCTGTTCACACAAAGCACCTATTCTGATCACATGGAGTGATAAACTATCACGTTCAAGGGTGAGGACCCTTCCACTAACCCAGTCATACGCGGAACACTCAGATTTGCATTAAAAATTTGAGTAACTAACCATCGCCCGACTCGTTGGATTCGATCGAGCACCATCTGTAGAGAATACACACACGATTAGCAACGACCACAAGTGCAAGACCACGAGAATGCACGTCTAGCACGGACATCATAGCATTAACGCCTAGCTCGGAGAAATTAGACTTGGCACACCAGAATCATAATAAACTAAGCAGATAGATTTGAACGGCTTTCACGCTATCTGTTAACATATTGATAAGACGAAGTTAAATTGTCAGGCTTACGTGCATCATTAACTTCTGTAGCTTGCTGCTCTTAACTTGAGGTCCATCTTGACTGACGGAGCTATAATTCGCAGTTACTGTTAAAGGAGCCCGTAATGATCCGCAATTGCAGCTGCCTTTCGACAGGACTTAAAAAACTGTCAATCTTGAGATGCTGTCTATTGCGACAGCTGCCATGTGTTTTGGCAATCTACTGCTGCTCAGGGGTATCTGAGCGTGCTAAGGCGCCATAATATGCAGTGATGGTCTTCAGTTTCTTGTTTACGAAATTCCTCTCCACCTGAGATGTACAAGGAGAACAAATCAGAATGATGAGGCAGATGCGCAACAATTAGAACCTACAGCTTATACGCCACAGATGCGACTTGAATACTTCGGAAATAAACACTAAAGCTATAATGAAACAGCAAGGGTTCGAAGATGCTCAAGCTCATGCAACGTCAAATGGTGCCAAATCATGTGCGGAATTCCTAAGTTGACTTTTTACCTCGCACGGAAGTGGAGGATTTGCGAGCCATGACAGTTCAGCCAGCTGATCAAGATCCACATTGCGAGGAAGAAACAATACCACGTTGGGGGATATCGCCTGTGCTGTCTGGAAGAGCTTGTACCTTTAGATCAAACAACACATGCTAGGTGAGAGAAGCGATGGCGACATATATGTGACGAGAGAGTGGTGGAAAATCTTCCAACAATGTTACTCCTTCTGCATGATCACTCTAAATTCAACCAACGACAATCAGCAATGTCATGCAGCTATAGAGCTCGGAACCTTTGACACCTACAGAGGCCAGGAAAGAAGGACGCAGCGTAACAGGAGAACAAAATATGAGCACGATGATTCAGAAGGACTGAGCTGATACCCATCCAACGGCTGAATCATTGTATGCAGATCAAACTTCTCAACACTCGTGTAGCCGGGCCCACCCCAGGGTGGAGAAAGAAAGACCGAATCTGCCTGTAACAGAAATCCAAAACTGTGGTACTTGTAGAGGGTAGTTTCACAGGTCAGCAGCCAAACGGATGCAAGCAGTTTAGAATTTACAAAGAAGTCACTGGAAAAAACAATAGTGATGTTCTCGTGTCCACTAGGAAAGGAATCGACGAAAATGACAGTACAACACTGGAAATAAAGGATGCTAACCTTACCTTCAAGTTAGGCGCAACTTTGAAGAAATCTCCTACTACAAACTCAATAAAATCTGCTACACCATAGATGGCAGCATTGTGTCGAGCGCACTCGATTTTAGCAGGGTCGATATCTACAGCTATAACATGATCGCCCCTGCCAGATGATTGAAATTAAGAACGTACTCAAGAGCACAAAAAATCAATGCTACGCACATATTGATATCCAAATAAAAAGAACGCGGTCATTCAGAAACGGAGCCCTTGTGAAGCCTTACCGCAGAGCAAACTGAATGGCATTACCCCCAACACCAGTGAAAGCATCAATGATTAGTCCCCCAGAACACATTCGTGACGCTTGATGTTGAGCAATGGACTCTGGAGTCACTGAAAACCATCCTTCTTCATCCATCTGAATCCCTTCATCATATCGCGAAAACAGTCGGTATCGTTGATACCAGTACTTTGCTGTACGCTTGCTCATTTCTTCCACTAAATCAGGGTCTAAATTGTCGGCCATTCCGGACCCTGCATCATACCAATGGTTGGAACCAATTAGTGCAGATGGGACTACGAAGCCAAGAGGAATCAGATTCAACAAATGAAAACAAGAAACAGACATCCTTAACAACAATAATCTACACGCCAAAGGAGGGTTACTTACAAGCTTCTGTTGGCATTTTATCTACAATGCGTACGGATTTCCGCTTCTTCTTGCGCACTTCGAAATTTGTGATGATCTCGTTGCCACTCTCGATCCCTTCGTTTTCAGCTCCAAAGACCAATGGCAGACAATCAACAGGAGAGATATCTGCTATCAAGTCTTTCGAATTATCTTTCAGATCAGCGATATTTGTTGATGACAATGTTCCTCTGTCTTCAGAATCATCATCGTCGTCGCTGTCCGCGAACCGAATGTGCGTTCCATGAGACAGAATACTGCCAAGAGAGACAGCCACTGATTATTTGACTCGGTCCAACCATATCAAAACGCTGCAAATGCTACACGTTCAATACTAACACGTCAATTCTTCTGAACTCAACACACCTCTCGGGGTTCAGGATATCATGGGATACGGACAATGGGATCGAGGCTGTGCAATTCATGTTGAATGGCTTTCAATTCCAGTGTGATTGTAGAGAACTGTGTGAATAAGATTGAAGTCCCAAAATGAAGAGAGACTGAAAAGAGCATACCTAATTTTAGTTGTGGTTTCGACATGGGCACTCACATCAACCTGGATAGAGTTGCACGTCTTTTTCAAATCCTGATCCTGCAATTCATCGTCAAGAACGATTACACTCACACCTGCAGATTGGTCAACCTCGATAACTTTACCTCCGCGACCCTCCGTAGATTCTGATGAGATGAGCACTTCTGTGGATACTACTTCGTCTTGAAGTGGGTTCGCACTCATTGCTACTTCATAGACAAAAGTGTCAACAGGTAGGTATGCGTTGAAATCCTCGACACCCTCAGGAACCTCCCATGTGGTCTCCCGGGTATCAGTGTTGCAATAGTAGTAGCGTTGGTAATCTGTATCCCAAACAGGCTCCCACGGTAGATTGTTGGAATTCACATTATCGTCATTCACCTCAGACACGTGCGAGGTTTCGTTATTCAAGCCAATGCCGCCTTCAGCTGGAGATCCAACGCTGGGTTCAGGCCCTCGCTCTGAAACCTCATGATTCGGAGCCAGAGCCTGGGAATCATCATAGTGAGTAACTACAACCCTAGACGCCCCAACCTTGGCTGATTTCCTCATCTTCTTTACGGAAATCACCTGTACATCCAACGTAGCACTGAGAGAAAATGCACACCAGATTACACAACAAGGGAGGACAAAAGTCGCTATCAATTCAACCGTGGAAAGGATAAGCAAGCAAGCAGGGGGAGAGAGGTTATTACCTCGGAGCTGGTACCAAAGGTTGTGGGGAGCCCTAAAGAAGCCATCATCGAGACCAGCTCCTTGTCGGCGTCTGCAGAGACAAACTCCACCTCTGTCCCACACACTGCCCACAAATTGGGATGAAGCGAACGATGCACAATCGGATGGTGTAGACAAATTGATCTTGCAAGTGGTGGCAAATTAAAAAATTGAATAGCAGAAAGTGCAAGGGCTAACCTGGGGCATGATCAGCATCCTCATCGGAGGGGACGTTCTCCGGGGGAATGTCAGGGTCAAGATGGCTGAGGGGGGAGAAGGGCAGAGAGAGGGAAGGCAAGGAATCAGAGAAGAAAACAGAGGTGATGAGAAAGGAAGGAGAAGGTGGATGGTCTGCCATGGCAACGTGCCAACATATTTGTTGCAGGTCTTGGCAACGACGACAATGACGATGGCGGCACGAGTGACAACGTTTAGGGTTTAACAAGGGTGCTCAACTTGCAAACCCAACGTCGTTACAATGATCAATCCAACAACAGTGACGGGGAGCATGAGAATGGAAAGCAGGACCAGGGTGGTTTAGGGTTTAAGGTTTTAAAACTGGGGCCTTCAAGCAACCGCCAATACTGTATTCCATTTCTAACTTATAGCTCTAAATGTCTCATAATGATCAATCCAGATCCCAAACCGCCAACAATCAACACGCCAATAACCCACACTAACTTAGGCCCTCTTTACACTAGAGGCGAGAAGCCGTGGAGAAAACCTCATAAGGGCCTTGGCTCATCCTTGAGAAGCCAACCTTTGAACTTGACGGCCTTTGGATATAGTGTAAAGTGAGAAGGGGCCACAAAATAAAGTGCTGATTTTTTTAATATATTTTCAAATATAGGGTTGGTCGTAACTTCCACTACACTACCTCCCATTTCCACCCCAAGACCGGTCTTGTCTTTCTAGTTGTTGGCGGTTTCTTTTGCTTCTTTCTTTCTCGTTTTTGCCTTGTTTATTGAAATTTCAGCACTATGGAGGAGAGGAGGAAGAAGCTTGTGGTGATGATGGTCTTGTATTGGTGTAAAACAAGATGTGCAAAAAAACTAGGTTTGTGTGTGTATTTTTTCCTTCTATAAAGTTTTGTGTTATTTCATACTTATGTGTACACATCAATTTTTCAAAAAGAATTTAAAAAAAACCATAACCGTAAGATTTTTGCATATCAAATTTTTAGATTTATTAAAAAAAAAAATCAGATTTCAGATTTGGCCAATTTGGCCTTTTAAAGGCCTTGGCCTTTAGCCGGTGCCGGATGCCCCCCCTTTCCCCCCCATTGAGCCTCGTTAAAGGGCACGGCCATAGGGGTTTGAACCGTGGACCTCTTCCCAAGGAAGCGAAATACCTTGTGAAGTGTGCCACCAACCTTCTCTCCCCCCCCTTTGTGTGACAATTTGACTTTCCTACCCTTTTACTATGCTGCCTTCAATCTTTAGGTCCCAAAATGAGGCCCTCCCGGTTGTCTTTTTGACGTTCTGATGATCATTTCACTTCCACATGCTTATATATGAATGTACTAATGTGTATTACTATGAAAATTCAGAGATTAATACATGGTTGAAATTGCAATAAAATTGGGCAAAAAAAATTGGGCAAAAAATTTGGGCAAAAAAACCTCAAAAAACAAGCAAACCTATACCACTTCCTAGTCACACATGAGGAAGAAGAAAAAGATGATTTCTAATGATCAAGGAGTTGTCTTTAAAGAAGACAATCGGGAATGAATAGTAATAGCTGTTGGGTAGAAAACGAGTCAAAAAATTGGCCACTAGTAAAAGTGGTCGTTCTGAAATATTCTTTAAAAAATAAAAATGATTGGCTGTGAGAATTTTGGCCAAATGGCCTCCCGGATTTTGCGTCAGGCCCACCTCTTTAGGTGGGCTTGACTAAAAATCCGGGGGCCTTCAAAAATGTTCATTTTTGCTGCCACGAAGGACAGTAGTCTTGTCCAAATCATTTTCTCCTCCTTTGTCCCTTGGACTGAAAAAATCGGGTGTAAAGTGACATTCTTTGGTCGTCTCGGTTTCTAGGCCTCCCATTGGCTGAAATTTCTCTCCTCACGGCCTCTCGCCTCTAGTGTAAAGAGGCCCTTAACTTATCCTACCCGATAGAGGTAACCTGAAAGTGCACCCTGAAGAGGAAAGAGAGGATGTCAGACCACCTTCTGGACAGGGTGAGATTTTTTATGTACCGAACTAGATTGTTGAAAATCTCATACTCTCTTTTTCTGCATCAAAGAAATGTATGAGTAGTAATGGCAATCAAGCTCTTGGGTAGAAAGCCGCATGCAAGCTAAAGCTCCCCATAGGACCCCAAGTTCCCAAAAAGTCCACCTGTGGTTGCCCCACATCTTTCTGAAGCCAAGTCACCATGTGTACATGGTCCCAATTACTAGCGTACAACCATAAGATTTTGGGTGACATGCAAAGTCACCTCCCATTATTTTCAGAAAAGCTCTACGAGCATCTTCAATGCATACTCGGAAATTCCACCCTGAACCGCAGAAGTGAGGGATTTGTGGCGAGCCCGAGAAGAATGGAGACCTATATGTAGGGTATCATGCCTCAACCCAACATGACCAACTTGACCTATGTAGCCGTTCTACTATGGACAAGACAACACAACCAAGAAGCAAGGATTTGGGTTCTACAGAACTAGCTCCTTGAAATAGTGCTACACTGCTATAGTGCTCTCTGGCTAGTGCTGCAATGCTTTGACGAGTAGAGTGTGATGTGGAATGCTCTCAAAGCTTCATAAATTCCTCTTGTGGGAGGCCAAACTTCTAGAGCC
Source organism: Bryoerythrophyllum caledonicum (assembly GCA_963971425.1). NCBI lineage: Eukaryota > Viridiplantae > Streptophyta > Bryopsida > Pottiales > Pottiaceae > Bryoerythrophyllum > Bryoerythrophyllum caledonicum. Next base: position 1,459,132 of record OZ020525.1, on the reverse strand, counting down.
CTGAAATATTGAGGCTTTGTGAATGGGTGGATTGAGCGGGGTTATTATGAATACCCTCAAAGTTGAGATTCAGAGTTGAGATTCAGAGTTGGGTCAATGGTGGCATGGGGCAAACTGACCCCTTCGTTGCCCCGTTTGAGTTGAACAAGGGATGTTTCCCTTTTAGGTCTCATCGCCTTCCCATACAATTGGGTCTCCATCCTCCCAACCCTCGCTCCCCCGGGTCCTTCACTCCCTCCCCGCCCTTGCCCTTCAATCTCCGCCCGCCATGTTTACCACAAACCCGTCTCCATTCCTTGTTCTGATATTTTAAGTTGGAATTGGTGGTGACGGGTATCAGGAAAATATCTGACGCGTATTGGGAAAATGTCTGACATGTATTGCTCCCGGCCCTTGTGCACGTCAATGCCCTTCCCTTCACTGCCCTTCATTGCCGCCGCCTCCTAGGATTTAGAAATGTCACAGGTATTTCAAGCTTAACATCTACATTGTTCAAGTCACGTGTTATTCTTCCTTCCCTGCTACTACTGTTGTAGCTTATCAACAAGATAATGTTAAAGCTTCACATTAGCCATATAATTTGCTAATCTCAAATCTAAACCTTCATTTGTTTAGGAAATATAGTAATTAGGGTTTTAAACATAGTTGTTGACTTTTTTTGATGTTTTGTAATTTGTAAGGGTATTGCAATGGAAGACGGGGGTGCATTCAAGTGTGCCTCAGGGAGGTTTAGTGAGCAAATGACTTTTTTTCCAAATTTGGTGGTTTTAGGATATTGGGATTTTACAACAGTTTTGTATTGTCACCTTGTTTATCATTTTAGTTCCTCATGACCTGTTTGTAGCTACTCATCAATATGTGGTGCAACATATTATAAGTGACTTTTCTTGTAAGGAAGTAAAGAATTGATGGTTCATTGTAAGTTAGAGACGTTTTTTGTCCACACGCTAGTCTTAAAGGGCTTACGGTTTTTTCCCATTTTATTCTATATACTTGAATCAAATATTACATACCAAAAATATTTCCTATGGAAATGAGTGTAATTTTTTTTTTGCAAGGATATAAAGTTCATAAAAGTAGGATACAAAATTGATTAAATGATACATTTTGATGCTATAATTTGAAAAAAAAATACACACATTATCTAAGATACTAAAATATCAAAAAATGTTATGATACAACCAAATGTTTTGTTATGTTATTAGAATGTACAAACGCAATCTATCAATAAAAAAAATACAAGATTGGAGAATGTTCTCTCACATTTTCTTTTCAGATTTTTTCAACCTTTATTAAATAAATGATTATCTAATGGATTTAAATAGAAAAAAAATCAAAATCAAATCCAATATTTTTTATTAAATACATTTATTCATACAATTCTAAAAGATATCAAGGTATAAGTTCATTATGCACTTGAGAAATAGAAACATGTATCAGAACCAAAATGATTGAAAATACTTAGAATAAATACAAGCCCTTCAATACATAATATCTAATTAAGTGGGGTTTGAAGAATCAAAATGATGGCTTCCACGGACTGCTGAGAATACTCCCCGTTTTCTGGTGAGGGTGTTGGTGGGGAGTTAGTCTCAATTCGAGAATGTAAGCGCAACATGTGTGGTTGGTCCTGCTGATTGCTCCTCTTACATTCAGATTTGGGATCTGTGAAAGCTTGTATCGTAGAGTGTGTTGATTAGGAGCAAAGCAGAGATTAGATCTGGTACTTGCGTGGGTTTGTGCGTGTTAGAATGTTAGATCCAGCAATAGGAACAAACTGAAAGAGTTGGGATCCATGTGTTGGAGGGCTAATCTACCTCTCAAGCGCCGCACCTGTCGCAAACCACAAGATCTGATCATGGGAGAGTAGGAAACGAACAAGCTCACTCGACTCCCGAATACAACACCAATCCAGAAACCAGCACCTACCAGATCTGGAGACAGAAGACTCTTAATCGCATCACAACAATCACTCAGCAGCAGTTACACAAGATACACACCTTTTCACCTATCTCTTTTGATTTCGTTGTAGATCCAACCTTATTTGTTTTCAAATCTTTATCACCTGCCATTGCATCACTAGAACTAGGTTAGGCAACACACACATCAGATCTTGCATTAACCTCTACATAGATACAATAGATACTAGATACTACCATAGAAAATCTAGATTGTCCACTATCGCGGGAAAGCGCTGCTGTTTTTTTTTCCACAGAGCTTGCAGCCATCACCCAACAAAAGAATCATCAAACAACGTCCAAAGCTCCGCACAAGAATCAATGTCATAAACTCTGCTCAAGCAACAAGTACAAGAGCCCCTGAGAGTAGCATCCTCTGTTGGGCAGCATGCACAAAAAACAAGGAGCACCATGGCAGAACAGCAAATCCCTTCTCTTAGTAAGTCCCGCAACCTATACTCGACACTAGAGTACAGCATACAACACAACAGAAGAAACGGAGCCCTATGACGATATGATAGCAAACCTGTGCAGAAGGTAGAGCCTGCGAAGACTGGTACCACCAAATCCCTACACCCAAAACCCAAAACCCTAGTGACACAAAGGAAAGCCTGGAATCCTCCTGCAACACTCCATCAACCAAAATCTTGAACAGCAGTTGCAGGACTAAGTACTAGCTGACGAGTAGAGAGAAGCGAGGAGGAAGTTCGGAGAACGAGCAGAGGGGCAGAGCGTAGCAAGGAAAAAGATCGGAGAGTAGGAAAAGCGCCGCAGACGGCAAATCGTTTAGACAGCTCAAAGGCACACGATCGCCCAGGAAGTCAAACAAGTCAACCAAGAAATCGAGCAAATCTCATAGGAGGCTCCACTCAATTGCACATGACTTCAAGAAAACGTCCTGGAGGGGCTTCTTGAAAAAACTTATCCTCAAGAACTTGGCACAGGAGGAACAACAGCCCTACACACTACGTTGGCAGTGTATGCGTGAGTACAAGAAACCCGAGCGAAAAGCCCACAGCTACACTAAAATTTATGTTTAGTGTAGTATACACTAAATGCAAACCCATACACCAATTGCAAACGAGGCATTTAGTGTAGTGACAAAATCCTACACTAAATGCCAACTACTACACAATTTGTCAATTTTAGTAAAGATTTCAACATAGTTTTTTTCACTTGTGCACATTTAGTGTATCAATAGTGGAAGTATAAAAAAAGGTCCAGCAGTCGAGGGCTGTCAGAGTATCATATCAGTAGCTTTCAATTGGCCACAACTCATTCATTATAAATCCAAATTGGACATATGAGGTGTTTTTGGCATCTACAAAAAGGTAGATGCTAAAAAACACCTCATTTGCCCAATTTGGACAAGCTATGAATATGTTATGACCATTTGAAAGTTGCAAATGAAAATAAGCATGGGCTGGAATGATTGGGGGATTGATTGGGGTTTGAGTGAAGGTTACATTAATGACATTGGTAGCTAACACCAATTGTCAACTTCTTTACAAATAGTGTACTAGGATAAGTACACTATTTGTACCACTACACTAAACATAAATTTAAGTGTAGCTTCCCTAACCACCCCGTTAGCAAACAACAAAGTCTCTCACCCATCCAACTTCAAAACGACAAAGGGTCTTCCATATGAGTCCAGGTCCAGCGTAGAGGATTACTAAAGACCTCACTCGTAGAAAACCCTACCCCACCCTAGAGATAGCCTGAGCCCCCCTCAATCACCCCTAACTACCAAGAAGAAACCTCACCGAAGTGCTCGTGGACGAGACTAAGGAAGAAAAAACCTATTGTTGACCCTGCTTTACCCTCAAGCATGACGGACCAGACCCTGACCGTACTTAACATGGTAGCAATGGACGTCAAAAACCCTACATTCTACACCAAATAGCCCCCGATAGAGTACGCCTCCACCTCCTTGACCATAGACAGCCCACACCTTGCTAAGAAGCCTAATAGTAGTTCCCATGGCATATCCCATGATTCAGTCTCTAACATCACCTCCTTCAAGTTCTGGCTAGGCTTCTTGTAGAGTGATTTTTCACCACTCTAGGAAAACACCAAAGTATACCCACTTCTCATAGGATTCGTTACGGGGATGATCATACGCCTAGTTTTAAATAATAAAAGCTTAATTGTGTAGTTTAAAGCTATCCTCTTGGTTAATTCTTAAGGTTATCTATCTATTTTTTTAGGAAATTAGGGCGGTTAGCATCACTCTTAGGGGATCCTCAAACAAAGTCTAACCCCAAAGGATCTCTCGTGCCTTAAGTAGGAACATTAGTCCTTTTAAGTTTATGCTTATGCCACTAATTCTTAAACACTTGCCACACTGGGCTAATGGAAGTTTCTATTAAGTCTCATTGCATTGGTTCTTTAATTACAGTCTTTAAGAATTCAAATTCTTACCTCATGCAAAATTGCTCCACTTTTCACGTCCGTCCACTCGGTCCACGTGATCACGTTCTTAAGACAAGGGTTAGTCTCAAAAATCACATACACAAGTTAACTTAAGTCTTAAGGAGTTTCAGCTCTTAAGTCTCCACTTAAGTTCACATATCCCCACTTAATTCTTAAAGACTACGGTGTTCTATACTTACTCGTACCACTTAGTTCTTAAGATCTCTGACTAGTTCTTAAGACTTCATTCTCGGTCGTCTCCATGTTCTTAAGGACACAGTCTCGGGCTCTTAGTTCTTAAGCACTCACTTACTCACTTAGGACTGATTCTTAAGAACCTGCACTGTCTAGACCAATTCAGCCCTATAGTGTTTTTAAGTTTCTGTCTTAAGACTTCCAGAACTGGGAGTGCATCTCACTGAATGCAAATGTTGTCCCGTATTCTCACCCATACGAACCTTTAAGTCCAAGCCCTTAAACTTAAGGGTCTCCTGGTACTTAAGGTCTCAATCTTCATAAGCTTTTGTATCCAAACTTGCACTTAAGATTCTTAAGTTTCTATGTTCTTTCCTTAAGTCTTTCTTCGGGATTTGTTCCTTATTTTCTCTCTTATGATAGATTCTTAAATACTCACAACTTAGTCTACCTTAGAGAATCCCTTCTATTAAGGCTAGACTTAATGCTAATTTTTTGTATGCATAATATGACACTCTTGCCATGTATCAAGGTATGCCACTCTTGATGTTTATTGCATAAATTGCATTAACGTGAATAAGATCTCCACTCTTATTCTTATGATACTCAAGTTATGCTCACTCACACTTGAGATCATCTTAAGTACTTATGCACCACACACCTTATGCACTAAGTCACTTAATTTCACATTATCTCCATTAATCTTCACAATTATGATTATTGCTCCAACACACACAAAAGGTCACACACACGACCTTAGTAGTTAGGATATTTCCCCAACTTATTCCATGAAGAATAAATATACAATGCATTCATGCATAAGAATTTTATCCACAATTATTACCTAATGCATGCACTTGCATTTACACAACACAATGTCAAATTTATTCATTGAAGATCACATATTATTGCAATTATACATATGATTCAAGTCACACAGAAGACTCTACACATGCAAATTCAATAGTAATTATATATTCATATATAAAATTAAATACTCTTACAACATTAAGAGTCATCAACTAGCTTTTTCACCTAAAGCTAGGGCTCACTTCAATCTTCCTCCAAGGAATTTCTATGGTAATGGCAAAGAATGCTAAAAATTCAAGCTAGTCATTCTACTCAACATCCAAGAGGTACACCTCTTGACAAGAGATTTTCCCTAGTATTAACCATTAAGATTAATTCCACTAAATCTTCACATCTCTTCATATCTATTCATGAAAAGGTGCACCCTACCCAAAGGGTGTGAGTTCAACCCTTTTCCCATTATTTCCTTATCCTTGGATATGAATAGGTACTTTCCAATTAATTAACTACTTAGTGTAAATTTAATCATTAATTTTTTAATTCTTCATATATCTACAACCCTTTTTACACTTAATTTTTGGAAAAAATCTATTTTTGTCATTTTGGCTCTACATAGCCCTCCTCTTAGCTTGGAGACGTCCTCGTCGACTTCAACGACCTTTGTCCTTGAACTTGATCTTTTGCACTTCATCTTCTTTTCTATCATTTTCTTGTAGTCCCCTTAAGCTCCATATAGCATTTCTTCTTACTTGTCTTTCTTCTCTAAGAATTGTTGATTTTCTTTATTTGCTTTCCTTTGTTTTCACAAGTATGTCTCTTACATACTTATCTTCAAGTTTCTCCAATAACTTAACTCTTTAAGTGAAGTCTTCCACTTTTAGACTTCCATAATATTTTTTTTCATTTTAGTTTTGAATTTTTATTTATTTTTATTTTTTAGATCTTCATTTTAAATTTTTTATTGCTTTCCAAATTTCTCTCCAATTGTAATTTTTCTTTTAAAATCTTCATCTACGCTTCATTTGCAATCATTTTTTTATTTTATTTTTAAATTTTTACTTCATTCCTCATTTTTTTCAAGTTTAGAAAATTAACACTCATTAGTATTCACATCTCTTGATTAGTAAATTAGTAGTGCATCTTCACAACTAATTATTAATCCTAGATTACTAATTTTCTTTTCACACTCTTCTATTTCTTCTAACTTATGTGAGCTAACCTATCATACAATTTAAGTAGTGTGTGTATTACTTCACCACTTATCGTGTTATCTACATCACTCACGTTGTTTTACTTTCATAGCCTCTTTGCTTTATCTCTCAATATTATCATGTTCTTTCTTATTTTTCCCTTTCATGATACTCTCTCATTAGAATTAACATGTTCTCTCTCATTTTTACCTTTCATGATATTCTCTCATTAGAATTATCACATTCTCTCCCTCTTATTTTTTCCTTTCTCTATATGCCTAAATTATTTTTTATTATTTTTTAAAAATTTAATTTTATAATTATTTTTTTTACAAATTCAATTGAATTTGCTCTTTCCTTAAGACACTATTCCTCCATATATTCTTAAAACTCTCATACTACATCTAAGTCTTAAGATTTTTGTGTTATCTAAAATGTAACCGACTTCGGTTTTGTTCTTTAGGAAACTCACTCATTAGGGGTTTTTAAGAACTGACTCTCTTAAGGAAAATAAGGATCTAACATATTTGTTCTTTTATTTAAGGAACTAAATTTCTCTTGCTCCTCTGATTCTTAAGGTTCTAGTCTGCTCACGGTTGTGACTTAAACTCTTACTTCTTTAAACTCACGGGAAGAGATAATCTCACTCCAAACAGTGTTTTTAAGAATTTTCTCTCAAGGTTTGAACTTAAAGAGGCCTACTTTAAAAATGTAAACTTATTGCGTACTAGTTCTTAGTAGGAAAATAATTTTTTTCTTTCAGCTCGTTCGTTTCTTCTCAAGCTTGTTCTTAACCCCGTGCTGATAGATTCCTTATTTCGTAAGTCACAGACTCCGAATATCAGTCTTCTATTTTCATTCTTCTCTAAATTCTTTATACTTTTCTGTTCATTGTAATTCATGCTGCAGATTGTGAAAATATGTTGTGCATATGTGCTCCTGATAATTGAACAATAAGTGGAGTTTTTACTGTCTTTCCATACTAGGTTCAGCATTTGTCCCATATTGTTTGGTAAGGCTCCTGCGGCTCACGATATATAGGCTGACTAACCCCAAACCTTCATCTAGCAGGCCTTGGTGGTCGGTTAACGTGTGCCGCGGGTACATACTGTCGTGGCAACCTCCGGGTGCTAGTGCCGGGTATGTATCCATCACACGTGGCTTATCCCACCACGTCTGACTAGAGTGTTGGCTCCTGTAGTTACAAGCAGCTTAACATGGGTTTTTTTTTCATAACTTGCTACACAGTGTTTCCTTCTTCGTGTGTACACTTCCAAGTGACCGAACCTCCTTTCAGCATACTTTCGCTCTTATATTTTTTGTAGAACACTCATAGTTGTTCTTTATTCTCAAACAGTGACGTCGTTTTAATTAGTTGTTGACTTTCTGGAGATCATAATCTTATGACACTGTACAACATAATCTCATGGAGCCAATGTCAGTCATATTTCTAGAAGAAGATTGCAACTTTACAATTCTTTGTCCAGTCTTTCAAAATCAGCTATCAGCTCATTATCCTGGCTTCCACAATAAGCCATATCCTGAGTTCTCGAAGGTGCAAACTTCTAAGCTCTAGCTGCAATCACAAAATTCCGTCCTAGTCTTTACATTATCTATACAGAGCTCCTCCTAATAATTTCACATCTACTTAAGATCTTGATCTGGCTTCGAGTCGAGGGCGTTTGTGCTTGTAAGCATCCTTGAATTCACACTCCTGGAGAAATAGCTGTACAGCTCAGCCATCTCCACGTTACGACGAACATCCTCATCATGCTTGAAGAGATACGTTTTGTGTGCCTTGTGGTAACTCAACCATGCAACCAGCTGGTCTTGACGCTTGGTGGAATTCTCCAAGGCAAACACCGAGCTCGCACCGTGGAGGAAGTTGGTAATTATCATACAATCCAAGGTTCTCATATGGCGACTTGGCATCTACTGAATCTTCGTCCATAAGTGGAACTCGGGCTTGGTTTCATCAAACCTGTTGACGTTCACCTCGCACTTGTATCGCATAGACATGTGAGATAAAATGTTGCAGAAGACTGCAGCTCTAAAACACACAGGATCCGTGTGTCTTCTGTGAATCTCAAAAAAGGCCCTGTAGGAATCACTACATTCTTGGGGAGAAGAAAAACTCCCTGGAATCTGTGGCTAGTTGTAAGGCATCGTGTCGAGCTTACTCCAGGGCGCCCACTTATATCGCCTACATCCCTTCAAGGGACACTAGTGGTAGCTCATTGTGATTGCTGCTGGCGGTACCGTTGACCAAGTCTGGGATGCCCTGGGATATAGCTGATCCCACTGTCTCCAGACTTGCGGTGATAAACCGAAGTCCTCCAACAGCCAATCTATGGCTTGCCAAGAGGGGAATGGCACCTCCTCCTCGCTGTTGAACATGTTCTCGTACTCACCAAGGAATTGTTGTTTGTTCAACGATCCGGTCACTGGTAATGGCAAACCTCCCCATATCGTGTGTCTGTAATCTGGAGGTGGTGACATGAAAGTGGCCATCTGAACCGCCTCTGCCACATCCACCGTTTTCTTCTTTGCTCCCTCGATTGCACGCTTAAGTCGGTGGTGAGCTCGGACCTTGGCGTAGAGATACTGTCCCATGGTGATCTCACCCCGCTGCGCCAGTTCCTCGCGCTCCTGGACTTGAGTCATGCATCCCACAAAACTCTGCTCATTCTATAAGAGCTTCGTCAACTTCTCCATCTGTTTCTTCTATTCTCCCAGGTAGTCCGTGGAGAGGGGAACGGTCTTAAGATCAACCTCTAGAATGACTACCATTTGTTGAGCTACATCCGGTTGATCATGTTGCCTCCGCAACTGCAGCTACCCTTCCAAGTGCCAATAGTATAGCAGCACTCTGGCTCCAATATCACCGATTGGCACCAGCAACTGTCTGGTATCCTCCAGCTGGAGGTCTTGTTTGACGATCATCTCGCAGATCAAATTCTCCATGTTGGCGAAGTTCGTCGCTACGGTCCACAGGTTTTGGAATTCTGCCCTGTTCAGCTTGTCTCCAGCGTTCAAGCACATCATGCTGAAACAAGCGTTCCTCTGCAATTCGTATGCTCTGAAGAGTGCAAAGGTTGGCGGACTATGTAAGTCCTAGCGCCAAATTGCCTCTTGGAGTTTGCTCTTCACTCCTCTATCTGTGGTCGTCTGTGTAGTCAACCAGGCATTAGCCTCGGTGACATCCCATACCTTCCCTTCCAATTCTGCTACCTGCGAAGAGTCAGGCGTAGCTACAATCAACGCTTTCCTGCTCCCTTGCATCTCTCTTTTCTGTTGTGCTAGGGTGGTTGCCAGCTCCTTCGCCGAGTCCTTCTCGGCTTGATACTCCTCTTGTACCTGCTGGTGTTGAATCTTAAGATTCTCAATCTCCAGCAGGTATTCTTCAACCTGTCTCTCCTTCACAGTGTAGAGATCCTTCCAATGGGCAGCACTCTCGGAAGCTTGCCGGAGCTCTTCTTGCAACGTGTGCCAATCTCGTACCTGTGCTTCCTTGTCTCCAGCTAGAGCCGAATTCTCCTTCTCCGACTTCGCCTTAAGGCGATAGTACTCCTGCTCCATGTGGCTCAGCTTCTTCTGCAACTCCTCGCATTGTTGTGCCTTTGTCGTCTGCTCGTTGCACAAGGTCTCCCAGCGCTTAACATCTTCAGTTGTTTGAGCCAACTTCCCTCGCAGCTCACCCCGCTCCCTGTCTAGTACCTCTCTAGCCCGCTCTACTTCCAACAGCGACTTCTCCAGCCGGAGCTTCTCGCGTTGGAAGTCCTTCTGCATCTGATCCTTGGCCAATAAGATGTCCTTGTTGGTGGCTTGATACTGCGCCATAAGATCATCCTTCTGAAATACCAACAGTTCGAGGTTCGCCTTGTTCAACTCCCGAACCTCACCATGTTTGGTGCCATCTGCTCCCTACGATTTCTTCTCTGTTCGCTTGATAGGAGTTTCATCTTCAGGGTCCTCCATTGTGACAACCTCGAGAGCAGCGTACGGAACAATCTGCTTGGATGGTGTCTTGGGCAGCTTTGCTGATGCTAGTGGATGCGGTTCCTGTCCTGAGGTAATATTTAAGACACCTCCAGTAAAGATCGGGTGCTTCACCTTCTTCTTCTACACTTCCGCCAGCGGTCTCTTTCCCTTGTCTTTTGCTGATGGAGGGGCTTCAGGTGACCATGGTGTCTCCTCTTCCGCGTCTTCCCTTGCCGGACTTGTCATGTCTTCATCCCCTACTTCTTCTTCTTCTTCAGAGGCCTCTTTTGGTTCGTCTTCTTCCTCCACTTCTGCCACCATCTTACGCAATCTTACGCAATCTTTTCTTCTTGGCACTCCTTCCTAATTCCTCTTCCGCCTCTTGTGCCCCTCCAGTCAAGCTCTTCCTCACTGGGGGACAAATTGCTGAGAAGTAAGTGGTTCCATGGAAGAAGATATTGTGGCGGATACTCTTCCATGCCAGCTCCAATCGGAGATGCGCGTACATGATCTTGGACTAGTTGAGTCGCTCTCCATTCCAGCTCTTGTAAGCTGCAGCCAATGCGCGGGGTGATAATACCTCCGTTCCATCAAGAGCCATCAAAAGTCGAAGATTGATAAACTTCAACCATTCCTTCCACGAAGCCTTGGCTTTCCTGATTGAATATCCCCTTTCCACCTTGGCGTCATCTGGTTTCTCGAACACGCGGTTGAGCTCAGCCTTGGTTAGCAAAGACAATCCCACCAACGTAGATCCTGTCTTCGGCAAGCTCGGACAATGCTGCTGGACGACCTCCACGTCGAAGCAAACTACTTCACCGTTCATTAGAAATTCGTCTTGCGCGCCTCGCTTGGAGCCCAGCATGAAGGCCAGCACTCGCGGTAGATCCGCCTCCGGCCATTGTTGCTCGATGAATTGCAGGAGACCTGCCTTCTCCAAATTCTTGTGGTTGCCCTCATACACCTTCCTTGGCAACTCCCTGAGCGGAGAAGGATCGATCTCGAAATCCTTCTTCGTCTTCCGTTTCTGACTCATCTTGACCTCTGTGTCTACTGTTCTCTTACAACCAACGCCACTCTGCGAGTTCGGATTCACCATTTTGCACCTGTTTCCTGCAACAAAGCAAAATTCTTCTTCCAACAATGGCTACTTCGTTTCTACAGTCTTCTTCACGCTATAAACACTCTTAAGACATGCACTACACTCTTAAATCTTTTCTTCATCTGTGCATACTTATGTCTTAAGATCAACATGCAAGGTGGTTACAACGGTTATGCCGTTTCTTGATTTTCCTGAACAAACTCTTCTGATTTTACTCTCGTAGATAGTTATCTACTCTCTGTAAATTCTATTCCGTTAAGTTCGCACCTTAACAAGAAAGATCAGTTGAATTCTGCTATCTTAAGCAAACTCATTCACAATGACATGGCATAATCCAACAATTCTTCATTCTCTGTGAACTCACATTCAGAATAACTTAAACGACGAACTTACCACCAGAAAGTGTGACGACTTCTTCCTTTGCTCTTGGCGACACCTCGCTTCCCAAATACAGAGTCTCACAAAACTCACGACTTTGCGACAATTTCTCACAATATACTCCAACTCTCAACAATGCAAATTGGTCTCTCAACTTCCACTTCAGCAACTGAACAATGTACTTGTGAATTTGCTCTGATGAGCCATAGCCAAGTTCGGCAGCTTGTTTTCTTAACGGCTCATCAAGTTTGCCACTTGGTTTTAAGTCCCGTCCCTACTCGTCCTTATCATCACGTTTTTCAAGTCATTGCAATGATCTTTTTGACATGATTGATTGTTGTTCCCTCGAGTGAAGTGTCCACTTTTGTCCCTTCCATGTCACTTTAGCTAATTTTTCGACATGATGCGATTTCTCCACTTTATGACAAGGTCGCTTCTCACAGATTTCCTACCAACTGAATCATCAATTTTATTTTCTTAACTATTTCCATTTTTCATAATTTGCATCGGCTTACTTCTATTTTAAGGCATCTCCTTGCTTAAGTTTATTGTTATCTCCCAACTTTATTTTTTTAAATGAACTTCAGGGACAACCCCACACTTACTATCTTAAGGTGTCCACTCAAGTTCTTAAGACAACTGGAGTTCTGACATCTCCTCGAATTTATTAAGACAATTCGAGTTCTTAAGTCACTTGTGTCTTTAAGACTATTTTGAGTTCTTAAGGCAACTGCAGATTTGACGTCTCTTGAGTATTTCAAGACAGCTCAAGTTCTTTAAGACACTTGTGTCTTTAAGAGCACTTAAGTTCTTAAGACAACTGTCATGACATCACACTTATGATTTTAATTCTATGACTTAACTAGAGATGACTTCTTAAGTACTGTTCCTTTATGCAAAATGATTTAGCTCTTAAGAATTTTTATTTTCAATTTTTATTTTTTCAATAATACCTTATGACAAGGTTTCTCTCAAGAAATTTTTTTGTGAATGTTTTTTATGAATGATCATAAATTAACTATGACTTAAAACACAAAATTTTCAACTTTCCCTTCGGTAGTTTAGAGTCGTTCCGGACCACTTAAAAACTTTTTCTTAAGATTTTCCTTAAGTAGGGATTTAGCCCCCCTCATTAAAAGGTAACTTGTCCTCAAGTTACATACTTTTTGAGCCTGTAGCCATTATAGCGTGTTGCATGTACATTACCTGCAAAATCTTGTAATTCCACAGAACCATTAGGATAAGATTTAAGTATTTTGTATGGTCCAAACAATCTCATTTTAAATTTCCCTGGAAATTTCTGGAATCTACTGTCATAGAGTAAGACTAAATCATTTTCTTTTAGAGTTTTTGGTTGTAATTTACTATCATAATAAGTTTTCCTTTGTTTTTGTATAGCTTCCATATTCATGTAGGCTTGACCTCTAATTTCATCTAGACGTTCTAGATTATCTAATCTTTCTCTTAAAGATTGTTCATCATCCAATCTTTCAGAAATTGCCACGCGTAGGGAAGGTAATGCTACTTCTATCGGGAGCATAGCTTCCAATCCATACACTAATTGGAAAGGGGTAGCTTTAGTTGTAGTTTTTATTGTACATCTATATGCCCATAATGCATTATTCAACTCATAATCCCAATTAGATGCATTGCCTTGTAATGTCTTAGTGATGATCTTGCAAAGTATACCATTAGACTTCTCAGTTTGTCCATTAGCTCTAGGGTGATAGGGTGACGACTCACGGTGTTTAATAAAATACTTTTGCAATATTTTCTCAATAGTGTCATTGATGAAATGAGTCCCTCTATCACTTACAATTTCTTTTGGACACCCAAACCTAGTGATGATATGTTCATAAATTAATTTTGCCACAGTGTCTGCATCATCATTTCTAGTGGCAAGGGCCTCTATCCACTTAGTCACATATTCGGTTGCAACCAAGATATAACGTTTTTGACCCTCACAACTAGGTGGTTTAATGGGACCTATAAAGTCAATTCCCCATTTTTCAAAAGGAATTTGTGCTAAAATTGATGTTAATGGCATAGCCTTAGTGGCTGTCGGTTTACCGACTCGATGGCAAGGATCACATTTTTTAACTTAATTAGTGGCATCGGCAAAGAGTGTGGGCCACCATTAGCCTGCTCGTAATGCTTTTTGAGCGGTAGCCCAACCCGTAAAATGCCCTCCACAGACATCATCATGACATCCTACTAAAATCATTGACACTTCACTAGGATTTACACATCGTCGAAGTACATCATCTTTACCTCGCTTATAGAGAACACCACTAATCATAGTGTATGGTAAAGATTAATGGACTAGTTTAATTTTATCTTTGCTAGTGTATTCAATAGGAAAAGTAGCCTTAGTTAAATAGTAGATGATGTTGGCATATTCTTTTGGAATTACATCAAGTACCTCCACACCTTCCTTAACAGAAAAGATGTGTGCATCTGGAAAGTTATCATCTATGGACTGTGGATTTATGGTCTCACTAAGTCAAGATAGAAAATCTGCATTTTGATGTATTTTCCCTGGTCTGACAGTAATGGTAAAATCAAACTCTTGTTATAGTAAAACCCACCTTGCAATTTGACCACTTAGTTGAGGCTTATTGATCATATGCTTCAAAGCATCATGATCAATATGGAAAGTGAATTTATATCCCAATAAATAATGTCTATATTTCTGAATAGAGAAGATCATGCCAAGACCTTCTCTTTTAGTTACAGAATAATTCATTTCTGGGGCACTCAACTGTCGACTTGCAAAGTAAATTGGTCTATCATGACCTTTAGAATTTTTCTGACTTAAGACACTTCCAATTGCCATATTAGAAGCATCAACATACACTTCAAAGGGTTTTGTCCAATCTGGGGAAATTAGGACAGGTGCTTTACTAAGGCGACGTTTTAACTTGTGAAAAGCTTTAGTACAATCATCTGTCCATACCCCTGGTAGTAAAGTTTGTTTTGTTAAGACATTCAAAGGTGCTGCTATAAAAGCAAACTTATAAATAAATCTTCTACAGTAACCTGTTGCACCTAGAAAGCCTTTTAATCCTGTGAGATGATTAGGTATTTCCATTTTAAGAATAATGTCCACTTTGTCTGGATCGACCGATATTCCCTCTTTTGAAACAACATGACCTAATAATTTACCACATACAGTGGCAAACTGAGACTTAGCAGCATTTATGGAGATGCCATATTCTCTACATTGATCAAAACATTTCTTTAAATTTTGTGCATGATCTTTCTTAGAACCAAACACACAAAAATCATCTAAAAAGATCTCCATAAATTTTCTAAGATATTTTGTGAAGGCTTGAGTCATAACCCTTTGGAATGTTGCCGGAGCATTGCTCATTCCAAATGGCATGACATTATATGTAAAAGTCCCCCAGTCCGTAGTGAAAGTGGTCAATGATTTATCTTCTGGGGCAATCTGCACTTGATTATAACCCGAGAATCCATCAAGGAAGGAATAACACTCATGACCCGCTACACCATCTAGGACTGCATCAAAAAATGGTAATGGAAAGAAATCTTTCTTAGTGGCTTTGTTCAACTGTCTAAAATCCTGACAAATACGGATCTTACCATTCTTTTTAGATACTATGACAATAGGTGACACCCACTCACCAAATGGCACGGGATAAATGAAATTACACTCCAGTACTTTATCAATTTCCTCTTTAACCATTAGAGAATACTTTGGGTTCATCCTATATTGCCTTTGCCTAACAGGTTTAGCATCCGCTTCTAGGATAATTCGATGTTGACAAACATCAGGAGGTATGCCTTTCAAGTCTTTGCAAGTCCAAGAAAAGGCATCTTTCTCATTCTTAAAGAATTCCAACCATTCTTCATATTCTTTAGAACGTAATTCATCATATATTTTAATAGGCTTAGGATCTTCCGTAGTGCCTAAATTTATTTCTATAGTATTTTTTACTAAAGGACGAACACTAGATATTTTCTTATCACCTAGCAACTGATCCAAGTCTGACACATAAGGAATTTTCTTATGTGACTCCCCCTCAGTAGTAATATTAAAAATAGGAGCATTTTGCCATACTTCAATAGCTGCATCCGAGTCATCGACTTGACTGGGAGGGACAAAATACTCTCCAGGACCTAAACCTTTAAACGTAGGCATGTCCTGGACGACATTAGTATCTTCACGCTCAGATTCTGAATTTGGATCAGTAGTCCAATCTGAAGCATCATCATGGATCTCACCATGATAGTTTGCAGGAAACATAGGAAGAATAATTTTACTTTTGCCCTTCCCAATTGATAAAGTTCCTTTACCCCAATCGTCCTTGGCTTTAGCTAATGACAACCAAGGCCTGCCAAGGAGAATAGGACATGTGGAAATAGACTCACTCACCTTAAAGACAATATAGTCAATTTTATAATCAATTCCACCAATTATTGTATTTAATTGTATCAATTTCCCAAAGGTTTGGCTCTACTTTGATCGGCCATTCTTAAAATAATAGGAGTAGGTGCTATGTTAGTTATGCCTAACTCTTCCATAGTATCAACACTCATAAGGTTGACACTACTCCCACTATCAATTTGGACTCCATCAATTAAAGTTCCATCTATAATTACATCGACTGTAGGTGCACCTGGATCTAGAGAGATATCATGAACATTCACAATTTCGGGTTGAGATTTACTTGTTTCCTTATTTATTTTTTGTTTAGTTTTTTTAACATTGCCCTCCTCTTGTATTTTTGCTCTCTTTCTTATTAGAGAAGATGTTAGTTCATTTTCACAATAAGGCGACAATGCAAGTAATTGTCTCAAAGAAATTTGAGGTTGTAATCTATCTAAATCTGTGACGATATCATATGGATGCATACCTACTGCTAATCTCATAATTCTATTATGTTTTCTCTTTTTTAAAGACATAGATGATTCTTTCATTATCTTTTTTGAAGGCTTATAAAAAGTAGGTTGTTCCAATGGTTTCATGGAAGTAGTTGTTTTTTCCACATTTGGAATTATAGGTACAACTTTTTCTGGCATAGTAGATGTTATAGGTACTTGAGTAGGATTTTCCCGAGAATCACTATCTGTCATTTCTATTATTTGTAGTGATGGTTTAAGAATTTCTGGTCTTTTTAGTATAGTGGGCATATCTCTAGCAAGGATAGGATTAAGTTTTACTTTGCTATAATCACTCTGTGAACTACTAACAGGTTCTTTTTCAAGGGCCTTCTTGGCTTGTGATCTAGTGATAAAAACATCTTGAGGTGTATCAAATGCCATGTAGTTTACATTTCTAGTATTAGAAAACTCTACTTCTTGAATTTGAACTTGTTTCATAACATTAGGAAACTAAGTAATTATGGCTGTGCAAAAGGTAGAAACATGCCCCGTTTGTCCACATCTCCCACACAAGGGATTAAAACCAACTTGTTGGCGTGCATTTGTGCATTCCCTAGAATAATGACCTGGCTCTCCACATCTATAATATACTACTTCTTTGTTTCTATCTTGGTTAGATCCTCTCCAAACTTGGTGTTGACTGTAACCATTATTTCATCTCGGATGGTTATTATTATTTCCTGGTCTGGTAAAATGTTGTTTGGATGTAATTCTATAAGGTTGTTTTTGGTTATTATTTTGAGAAGGTTGCTCTTGTACTAGGGCCTTAACTTCCTTGATATTTCTACAAGTAGTTATATCATGGCCTTTTGCACCGCAATAAGTACATTTAAGCTTAGATGTTCCTCCTATAGGATATTTACACTCAGTGGCCAAGTGTCCATGTCCCTTACAATTACTACACCAACTAATAGTTCGTTGATTAGTAGCCTTAGGTCTTTTATTTCTTCCTTCATTAACTTGGACTGACAATTCTCTAAATTGTTTTTGTAAGGCTTGTAGCTCATTTTCCTCATGACTTGGAGGCATCAACGCAAGTTGTTGCTCTCTAGGATGAGGTGATCCTTGTATAGTTAATTGGGATTGACTAGATATTGACCTAGGATAATAATCTCTTCCACTATTATCCATTCCATATTGAGTAGATACAGGTAAAAGATATGGATCTTGATATGGAGTTCTTTTTTTCTGTAACAACATATTAGATCGCTGCATAGCAGCTTCCCAATTTCTAGCAGCTTCATATGTTGTATTTAAATTTGCTAGGTTGGAAAGTTTAACTTGATATATACACATGGAATCTATTAAACCTCTGGTGAAGGTATTAGTGATCCGTGCTTCTGGCATATTATGATCTCGCCATCTATCCAATAAGTTTCTAAGCTGAATATAATATCCGGCTATAGTTTCTGTGGGATACATTTGAAAACTTTGCAACTGATCCTGCAAAGTATTATGATAAAATTGGAGTCTAAACCTGGTCAAAAATGATTCTTTTAAAGCATCCCAATTTATTGGTTGAGGATCTAATGCCGCATACCACCTCTGAGCTTCCCCTAGTAAATTACCAGGAAAACTAGTGATATACTTATCAATTGCTAAATTATTAGCTATTGCTACTACTTCAAATCTTTCCAAGTAAAAATCTGGATCTTCTCCCAAATCACTATAGAATATGGGAAATTGAGCTATATTAAGCATCCTATGATGCGCCATAGCAAGGGGATTAACCAAAGGGTCGTCATGAGTAGGAGGGGTTGAAGGTAGTGAGGACAATGAGGACCTGCTAGAAATAGAACTAGCAGAAGAAGAGTTAAAAGGAGAAGTCCTCCCAGAAGCATGTGAGGAATGTCCAGCTGGACTCTCTTCTCGCACTGGTGGTTCTGAGTGCTCTTCTTCTTTACTTTCACTATTAAATATACTTTCACCTTCTTTAGGCTTACTTTGCTCACCTACATCTAACTTTTCCTCTTTAATAGGATTATACTTAAATTCCTCTCCTTCCACACTAGATTGGTCAATCTCTTCCTGTATGTCAAAGTTTAAGGTGGTAGGTCTTAGAATTTGGCTAAAAGCTTCTAATAATTCCTTACGAAACTTATGTTTTTCTTCTTCATTTTCCAATGGTCTGTCATTCAGAAAATGGTCAATAGATTCTTTTGCTTCACTGTGAGTAAATATTGGTACTTCCAATTTTGACTCAAATTTTTGGGCAAAAGGACTTGGATAGAGAGTCTCAAAGTTTGTTTGGTTTGAGGAGTTACCTACTTCGTATGTACGATTTATTAAAGAATGGGGTATGGGGGTTCTAAACAATCGCTCTAACTCATCTAGTTGTTGATCATGAATGTTAGGTTTTTCATCCACTTCTTCCTCTTTTGAGGATTCCTCCTTTTCTAAGGATTTAGACCAAAATTTCTCGCTTTGGGTCTCCCAATTTACTTCTTCCGGGCTACTAGAACAACAAGAGTGACTGGTATATTTTTTATCTTTTCTTTTTCCTATATATTTCTTCTTAGGATTTTTTAATGCTGCGAATACTAACTCTTTTGGGGTAAATTGTGGTGTCTTTGTGTCTGACTGAGGAGAATTTGGAGGATCGGGTAGTGTTTTATATGTTGTCTCCCTTTTTGTTTGTCTCAATGCCTTTTCTAAGGCTATTTCTATTTTCTCATCTAATTTGAAGGGAGAAGGAGTTGTAACAGTGTTAAAGGTAGGATTATGTACTCCTAACACTATGATTTGTTGTTTCCTCTCTACCCTTTTCTTGTAACGTTGAGCTCTCTCAACTTTTTATTTTTCTCTTTTCTCTTTGTCTTTTCTTGACATTAGTAATCCCTATAGGTTTTTTATTTTTATCCTTATTCTGAACTTAATTTTTAGATTTTTAATTTAATCAAAGATAAATCGCTTCCTCTGTAAGATTCATTCCCTCAACTTCCCATGCAATGTTTCGTGGATACTTATACATAGTTAACAAGGCTCCCATTTGATTTTCTCCCAACCATTCACTGGCTATACCTATTAAAAGGTCTATCTCATTTTTGGCTATTTTCAAATATTCCCCATCATAAGGACCAATACGGTGATACGCACAAATTGTAGTGATTAATCTCCTAGTTATTCTCCCACCATTAACTGGGTTACATAAAGGATCATTTTCTCAGTTCATTTTGTCATTGGGGTACTTCTTTGGTATTTCAAGAAACTATAAAGAATTTTAACTTGAACAAAGGTCGAGAGCTTCCATAGATAGGTTTAATTCATTCTCTTTATTTATGGGGTAACCCAAATATGCCAACAATTCCCCTATCTCACGTTCACTCAACCATTCTTTTGCATGTTCAATTAATCTCTCTATTTCAATTTCTACTATATCCGAATATTTCCTATCCTAACTGATAAAAGTTTCATGATAAGCTATTCTTGCATATAAGAATTTAAGGGACTTATTTCTTTCACTTCTAGAATTTAGGCATTCAATTTTTCTCATTTGCTCCATTGAGGTAACAATAGTGACGCCAATCAGTCAGGATAAATGGTTCGATCTTAAATTCTCGTGACAATGGTTCTATTATTAATTCTCTTGGATAATTGAATTTTTGTAAGAAAGTATTGATGTTTTTTTTCTATTAATGGAATGTTGGTTGTTTTCTTTAATGCGTTCTATTTCTGTCCCCAAGAGTCTAAATTATTTTCCTTCACTGTATTGAATTTTAGAATAAATTATTAACAATCTTTTCAACCTTGTCCGTTGTTCCTTAAAAGTCTCATTTGAGGAACTCATTTTTTTAAATACATAATAAATCAAAGGCTACACTCACGGGAACTCTGGATCTTTAGATAAGAAGTCGGGAAAGAATACTTTGCTCTCTAAGTTTTGTTTACTGTAAATAAAGATATAAGTGTCCTGATTAAACTTGTATCCGTTCCTAGCCCCTATACCTCTAGAAATTAATGGTTGTGTTTGAAGTTTCAACCTACCATATTGAGCAAAAAGGTAGTGTAGTTGATATTTTAAATATAAAGTCTTTTTCTTGACAATTACTTCATTAAAACCCTCACCCTTACTCCATACTTTGTTTAAAATTAATTGTTTAATTTCTAAGGGTAATTGTTCAAATTTTTCATTAAATGATTGATCAATTTTTGGGTGAGCCCCATAAAATTGAAATCCTTGTCCGTAATACGCACCTCTATAGACATGATAAAGGGCGCTAAACAAATATGGACCACTAAAGAAGTCACTCAATGCTTCTTCAGAAACCTCCCATGGAAAAGTAGACATGTTGTAACAACATGTCTTCACTCTTTACTAAAAGTATTTATTTATTTATTTATTTATTTAAAATAAAAATTTTAATAAATTTTTTCAGTAATTCCAAAGTTTATAACTTCACACAAAACTAAATGCTATGATAGTTTACTTAAGTAATTGATTTAAGTTTGACAGCTTTCCTAAATTAAAAAAATACTTAAAAACTTGACGGTACCATCCCAGCATGGTCGCCAAAAAAATGTAGAATGATTTTTCACCACTCTAGGAAAACACCCAAGTATACCCACACCTCATAGGATTCGTTACGGGGATGATCATACGCCTAGTTTTAAGTAATTGAAGATGAATTGTGTCGTCAAAGCTATCTTTTTGGTTAATTCTTAAGGTTATCTATCTATTTTTCGGAAGTTAGGGCTTTAGCATCACTTTTAAGGGATCTACAAACAAAGTCTAAACCCCAAGGATCTCTCGTGCCTTAAGACGGAACATTAGTCCTTTTAAGATTGTGCTTATGCCACTAATCCTTAAACACTTGCCACACTGGGCTAATGGAAGTTTCTAACCCCAAACCTTCATCTAGCAGGCCTTGGTGGTCGGTTAACGTGTGCCGCGGGTACATACTGTCGTGGCAACCTCCGGATGCTAGTGCCGGGTATGTATTGATCACACGTGGCTTATGCCACCACGTCTGACTAGAGTGTTGGCTCCTGTAGTTACAGACAGCTTAACATGGGTATTTTTTTCATAACTTGCTACACAGTGTTTCCTTCTTCGTGTGTACACTTGTAGAGCCAAAATGACAAAAATAGATTTTTTCCAAAAATTAAGTGTAAAAAGGGATGTAGATATATGAAGAATTAAAAAATTAATGATTAAATTTACACTAAGTAGTTAATTAATTGGAAAGTACCTATTCATATCCAAGGATAAGGAAATAATGGGAAAAGGGTTGAACTCACACCCTTTGGGTAGGGTGCACCTTTTCATGAATAGATATGAAGAGATGTGAAGATTTAGTGGAATTAATCTTAATGATTAGTACTAGGGAAAATCTCTTGCCAAGAGGTGTACCTCTTGGATGTTGAGTAGAATGACTAGCTTGAATTTTTAGCATTCTTTGCCATTACCATAGAAATTCCTTGGAGGAAGATTGAAGTGAGCCCTAGCTTTAGGTGAAAAAGCTAGTTGATGACTCTTAATGTTGTAAGAGTATTTAATTTTATATATGAATATATAATTACTATTGAATTTGCATGTGTAGAGTCTTCTGTGTGACTTGAATCATATGTATAATTGCAATAATATGTGATCTTCAATGAATAAATTTGACATTGTGTTGTATAAATGCAAGTGCATGCATTAGGTAATAATTGTGGATAAAATTCTTATGCATGAATGCATTGTATATTTATTCTTCATGGAATAAGTTGGGGAAATATCCTAACTACTAAGGTCGTGTGTGTGACCTTTTGTGTGTGTTGGAGCAATAATCATAATTGTGAAGATTAATGGAGATAATGTGAAATTAAGTGACTTAGTGCATAAGGTGTGTGATGCATAAGTACTTAAGATGATCTCAAGTGTGAGTGAGCATAACTTGAGTATCATAAGAATAAGAGTGGAGATCTTATTCACGTTAATGCAATTTATGCAATAAACATCAAGAGTGGCATACCTTGATACATGGCAAGAGTGTCATATTATGCATACAAAAAATTAGCATTAAGTCTAGCCTTAATAGAAGGGATTCTCTAAGGTAGACTAAGTTGTGAGTATTTAAGAATCTATCATAAGAGAGAAAATAAGGAACAAATCCCGAAGAAAGACTTAAGGAAAGAACATAGAAACTTAAGAATCTTAAGTGCAAGTTTGGATACAAAAGCTTATGAAGATTGAGACCTTAAGTACCAGGAGACCCTTAAGTTTAAGGGCTTGGACTTAAAGGTTCGTATGGGTGAGAATACGGGACAACATTTGCATTCAGTGAGATGCACTCCCAGTTCTGGAAGTCTTAAGACAGAAACTTAAAAACACTATAGGGCTGAATTGGTCTAGACAGTGCAGGTTCTTAAGAATCAGTCCTAAGTGAGTAAGTGAGTGCTTAAGAACTAAGAGCCCGAGACTGTGTCCTTAAGAACATGGAGACGACCGAGAATGAAGTCTTAAGAACTAGTCAGAGATCTTAAGAACTAAGTGGTACGAGTAAGTATAGAACACCGTAGTCTTTAAGAATTAAGTGGGGATATGTGAACTTAAGTGGAGACTTAAGAGCTGAAACTCCTTAAGACTTAAGTTAACTTGTGTATGTGATTTTTGAGACTAACCCTTGTCTTAAGAACGTGATCACGTGGACCGAGTGGACGGACGTGAAAAGTGGAGCAATTTTGCATGAGGTAAGAATTTGAATTCTTAAAGACTGTAATTAAAGAACCAATGCAATGAGACTTAATAGAAACTTCCATTAGCCCAGTGTGGCAAGTGTTTAAGAATTAGTGGCATAAGCATAAACTTAAAAGGACTAATGTTCCTACTTAAGGCACGAGAGATCCTTTGGGGTTAGACTTTGTTTGAGGATCCCCTAAGAGTGATGCTAACCGCCCTAATTTCCTAAAAAAATAGATAGATAACCTTAAGAATTAACCAAGAGGATAGCTTTAAACTACACAATTAAGCTTTTATTATTTAAAACTAGGCGTATGATCATCCCCGTAACGAATCCTATGAGAAGTGGGTATACTTTGGTGTTTTCCTAGAGTGGTGAAAAATCACTTTGCAGTGCGGTTCCGGTGTTGCCCAGTGCTTCGGATGTGCTCTAACGCTGCCATCAAACTGGTTGTCCAGAGTTGCCATTAATTCCATGATGAAGTTTTCGTCCTTGATTCCTTAAGGCACCTGCATCAGGCCGGCGCACCCTATGATTTCGAGGTAGTTGGCCAAGATCTTGATATCCTCCTCGTCCGTTAAATAGGTGGCATCACCTTCTAGATGGTTGGAGCTTCAGCGGTGGGACTAGTGGTCTTGAGCTTCCTAACGGCTCGGTCTGCTGCTCTAGCTATGGTGCCGGACTAGCTGCTTACAATCTCTTCTTGCACTTGCACACATTGTCCTCACAAAAGCTCTTTGCTACCAGAATACTTCCGGACTAAATAAAACATAAGATAGAAAGTTGGAAAGAAGAGAGAGTGTGAGAGCGAAAGACGACAAAGAAAAATGATGACACCCTCCTTTTTTAGACCCCTTTTATATATGACACAACATACGGACATCTATTAATGATGTCGGGCTCATGATGTTGGTTCCGGATTCGGATGTCATCCGGAATATTCCGGACTTCTCCGGATGCTTCGGACGTCCGATTTCTGTAAAATGCTTAGGTAACACTATTTAACGATTCCGATTATTTCTACCTAATTATACTATTCTGTACTACTCTATTCACCAATTTTTTTGAACTTTCCCCTTTTTACCGGATTTCAAGGCTATATCCGAAACCTTGTAGGAACGGATTCCCACAAGCAACATTGCGCACTTCATTGTTTTGAAATTCACCCAAGAAGAGGTATCACAATACGTAGAGCCCATCTCTCGGATGTCCTTACGTAGATTGGGGTACACCTTGCGTAGGTAAGCCATGTATCTGTACATGGGTTTGGGTTTTTTGGCGGACAAGAATGCCAATGAAAAGCAGGACTAGCAATATGTGAAGAACTCTAGAAGACCCGGTCTAGATTTGTGATGATATTGGGCCTTTTTATCTTTTCCTCGATAATCATATTATTCAGCCATTAGGAGCCCTCTTACTTCTAAGACAAGGTAGTATCTTGATGGACCTACATGTATATTCCTTGAAATAACTTCGGAGCTGACGTTGGCTGTCGGGGATGGGATAGATGTAGTGGTTAGCGAGCCGCCGACTACCTTGACTGCCCGAGGCCAAGCTCTGTCAGAGGCCAACGCTTGGCTGTCGTCCTCTTCAATGATAATACAGTCAACTATTGATTGGACATGAACAAAGTGGTTAGCATGTTTAGTTTGTAGAGTTTAGGATTGTATCGTGCCAGGGTTGCTTCTTCTGCACGCAATGGAAAACGTCCGCAATGCCAATAGGCGTGCGGGAACAAAGAGGAAGAATCCTTGTGTGAGGGCTGCAAAATACATTAAATCTCTACAAAGTCCGAAAGAATGGGAGGTAGAGCAAAAAAGAAAATGTCTCCAGATGGATGAAAGTCCACTATGGGGGTATATAAATAGTCTCACAAATGGTTTTAGAAAGAGCCACGAACCTTCTATTGCCCAAAAGTAAGAATGTGGGACTGATATATGAGTTCTTCTAATGGAATGTGGAAGGTAAGTTGATTAAAAATAAGGAAACTACAAAAGGTTGAGTTCTGACTTATAGTTGGTCAATCTAGAAATATCTTTCATCAGTACATACTTGTTACAGATATACAAATTCCAACAAATATACTGATTTTGAGAGTTCTAGAAAGTAAAATACTTTGAAACTTTTGTGACACATCCACGCCACAATGTGTTCATATAATTTTATTGGAAACTCTAGATCAGTAACTTATGAATCTCACTGTATATATGGTATATTCTTCATACCTTGAGGCATGCAATATACTAAAATACGGGAAAGGATTGGGCAACTTAGATGGCGACACGTGCCTTCCTCAAAAATGCAAAGTTGCCAGTTGAATGGCAATGAATGTCTAGTTGAACTACCTGTTATCCAGGACCTTAATGTGGACAATGCTCTAACTTTGGAGAGTTGCATGGCCATCTTTACATCATTACTCCATCATGTAGACTGAATGCGGCGGTGATGAAGATGGTCTTCGCGCCGACTACGCGCGCAAGCTCGGATTTCTTGCAACAGGCTCCATGCAACATGCGTAGGAAGGAAAAAGTAGAGCCCTGATCGCGAGTCCACCAAAATCTCACACCGCATACAAAGGTGGGTAAGACTCTCATTTTTTTGTTTTAGTGGATGTCATTGGAATTTCGATTTAGGGTCGTTGTTGTCGACAATGTCTTACTACAATCTTGACTGTATCTGCAGTCCTGGGTACAACGACTTCTAGGTCGCGAGAATACCGCGCTTCACAACATGTTGTTGAGTAAGTGTGAAGCCTATTGTAGCTTCATCGTCACTGCGCATGGATCCTCATGTGCAGAGAAAGTCCTCATGACGCAAAATAGATGTTGTAGGTGTGTCATCTTTATTGGCCTAGTGATTGTCATATAAGTTTATGGCAAGTCTAGATGTACTTCTTCAATTTCCGAACCTTAAGAGGATCCATTCCCACATGCTCCTCTCGGTAGACCGCAAGTCCTGCTTCCCCGGAAGTTGTATCTCCAGCTTGATAACTCCAAGGACAACAAGAATCGCTTTCTCATGGCGTTTTGCTCGCTTCTTATAGCTAGGAGAATTTTCAAGGAGGTTACTGTGGGATTCTTGATTGTTGGCCACACTCAAGAGGATATTGATGCATATTTTAGTTATCTTTCAAAACTCATCAAACGGAAGAATACTTATTGTTTTGCTAACCTCATGAAAGCCTTCATGGACTTGCAGAAGAATGTCACGTTCATTCTTAAACTTGTCCAGGAGTTGCGGATTTTAAGAATTACATTATTCGCTACCATCACGACGGCACTAACAAGATTGTAGAACTTCAGAAGATGCACCTATTTAAGTTTTACGTGGAAGAAGAAGGAGATGACGCTAGATGGCCGATTATGAGATACAAGAAGTGTGCAATTAATTTATCCTGGGTTTTTTCAGGTTAGCCATTTAAGGTCACCTATCATGTATGCATCTCTCTTCGACTTTCTCCGCCTTTGCTGTCGACCTTCTCCATCGGCGGCCCGCCAATAGACCTAGACGATTTTGCCATTGGTGTGCTAAAAAAACTATATTCTCGTTCTATTTATCCAATTGACTCTAATTGTGCTCCTTTGGATAAGCTTGTCAGGATATGGACCGCGGATGAACATGGAAATCCACGCCTTTTTGTTGGAGATCCAAAACCAATCCCCTTAAAGCCCTTCTAGGGAGATGTTTGTGTTAACTAGAACAAAAAAAACCTTGAAAATGAGGCCGCTCAAGCCACTCAAGTCAGCAAAAATCAATCCTTCATCAAGAACAAGATTGCCAAATATATTGAGTTCTGGAAGACCGGTGTCGTGTTGAGAAACTTTGCTTTAGAAAAGACAGGGTCTTTTTTGCATTTAGGTAGTTAAATGCAAGACTTATCTTGTATGTATGGCTTCAACAAACATAAAAAATGGCTACTATGCCTTTCTTTTGCTTCTAGTCTATCTCCATAACATTCTTAATCTAGGAGTTCCCATCTTCAAACGCTGCCCCTAAAAATCCCACCACTAATTTTCACATAACTTTCTATCTACAAATCCAATGACTCTAGGATTTTGACACAACCTTTATAATCTTGTTAAGAAGCTAAGTACCAATTTTCACTATCACTGGATCAATTTTCAACAAGATCCATGGCCTCAAACTCCTCTGCCTCTAATATCAGGACCCCCCCTACTTCAACTCTTCATCACTCCTATTCTATTACAGACAAATATCTCAAAATTTGTACATAAGTCACTCATATAACAAAGAACACTTCCACAAAAAATCAATCCTAAAGACTCTATTAATAATCTCCCAAAGCGTAGTTTCCTTATACCAAGTTCTGCCCTTGAATCCCTCTCAAAACCCCGGTTACAAATTACCTCATAACTTTTAGATTATAGTCCTAATGGATCTAAGATTTTAACACAAGCTTCCTAAGACAATTGTAATACTACCCTCAAAATCTCACTATCAAACTCACAATGATCGCGGAACACCACTCCTTCAAAGTATTTTTACATTACTGCCTCAATTTCTAAACCCCTCCTTATTCAAATCCGCACCACGGCTTCACTACAACTCCGATTGGAGCGTGTGATACATCACTGGAAAGCTAACAACAAGAGGAACAACACTCTAAAAATTGACAATCAAATTCTAAAAACTCGCAATGAAACAAGCAGAAACCTGAGGCTATTTGTAGTCTTGGGGAGAAGAGCTCGAGCGGGGGAGAAGGGCAAGAAAGTCAAGAATAAACATCAGCCCACGCCTTCAAGCCTCCTTCTTTGACCAAAGTTTGGTCACCTAAGTCAATTTACCTCCAATTCTTGCCCATAACTTCCCACATAAGCCTAGATTTCCTCTTATCTCTTATCTACAATGTCAACAAGTAGTTGCCCCTATTTTCTTCCCTCTAACTTGACTCTAAACACTAGCATTTCTTACTTTTACTACAAACTAAACTACCATAACACTCTGTTTAGGTTTTTTGATCTTAGAAGCGTTAGAAAATGGCTTAAATACCATTAGAGCCCACGTACTGTCATCGACCGCGGCTCAGTTCGGCTGGCTGAGCATTTCGTTGCACCTCGCCGGTCCGGGTTCAATTCCTTGGCTTGTCAGAGCGGCTGGCGCACGCGTGGTCAGGGGACTGCTGGAATCAGCAGGAAAACCAGCTGGTGGACGCTCCTAAGCCCTGAGCTAGTGACAAGAGGCAATAAAAGATCCTCTAAGATAAAGATGCTGTTTGGTGAAGTATGACTGCGCAATTGAGGATGAATCCGCTAGTCATGTCTTCACCTTCGGCCCTAACCATTCTCTTTCCCCTCTTTTTTAATCCTTTTATAACATCTAGTGATTTCCTTCACGACATACACCCCCTCCAAACCTGCACATCCTCCGCGATGTGCCAAACTAGTTTGGCTCTTCAACGTCTCCATCTTCATTTTCATCAACATCGATGTTTTGATCTGCATCCTCTTCGTAATCTTGATCAATGGTAATGTCTTCAAAGTTAAGGCCACCGTGACGTCTTCTAAATGTTTTGACTCTTTTTCCAGCCACCGGTATTCTTAATTGCGTGCCGTCTAATTCACGAAGTGTATACGTGCCATTTTCATGGACTTCCACCACCACATAAGGTCCAAACCATCTCCGTGCAAATTTTCTGACAGTGCTATGTTGATGCTCCAAACTACTATCAAACACCAACACCCAATCTCCAGCTTGAATTGGTTTGATCCTTAATCTGTGAGTCTTATCAAATCTTTCTTTGTTTTTGAACCTTGCTGCCTTTAACCTCTCCAATGCCACCCCTTTGTCTTCAGGCAATCGTTCGAGCTGCTCTATCTGGAGCTCCAGTAACTCTCCTCTTGATATTCCATCCTTCCAATTTAAAAACGCCCATGTAGGTATAGAAGTTTCTGTTGGCATGATAGGCTTCTGGCCAAGCATTAATTCAATTGGCATGTAGCCAGTGACCGTGCTGTGAGTGGTTCTATCTGTCCATAACGCAAATGGAAGTAGCCTAGGCCACTGTTTTGGTTGTCTTTTACATGCTTTGACCAAAACATTAATGATAGGAGGATGTCCTCTCTCACTCTTCCCATTTGCTTCAGGATTGTAAGCTGTGGTGAGCCTTAACTTCACCCCATATCTCTTGAAAAACTCTGTGGCTTCAATAGCATTTAACTCACCACGATCCGCTCTCATCCTGCCAATACTTCCATATCTACTGAAGATGTCCTCCAATATGAATCTACAAATCCCTTCGGTGGATTTGGTCCTCAAAGCCCTTCCTTCAACAAAATTTGAGAGTTCTTCTCTAGCCAAAACAAGATATTTCATGCCCCATAGACCTAATGGCATTGGAACCAAATCAATCACCCACTGAAAATGCATTGCAAGTGGATAAGTAGGGTGCAACTCATCTCTGTATCTCATTTTGGATTGCAGTTGACACTTTGTACAAGAACCTACAAATTCTTCCACGTCTTTGTACAAGCATTTCCACCAATATCGTTCTTTGATCTTATAGTATGTAGCCCAAACTCCCATGTGCCCTGCCCAAAGTGTATCATGAAACTCTTTGAGAACTTGACTCTTAGTCTCCGCATCGCCAACCACTCTCAATGGCATTCCATCCTTGCTCTTTGGCCTTTTCCACAAGAATCCATATCTTAAGAGGTAGTTATAAGACTGGTGTCTGATATCCTTAAAGGTCTTGTCTAACCAGCCTTCTTTCCTCTTCAAGGTACTCAAATATATGCCAATATCCCTCAACCTATCTTGATAAAACTCTTCTTTGAATGATTGATCACCATCACTAGTGTTCGCTCCATCTATTGTCAAAACATAGCCATAGTCTTTATCTTCATCATCTTCACCAATCTCTTGTGCCTGCATATCTTCTTCACCCATATATCTGGCTCTAGATAGCATATCTGCCACTGAGTTTTTCTTGCCAGTAATATGTACAAACACAGGATTTAGTGATCTAATGTAGGCTATCCAACGTAGCATTGCAATGTCTGGTGTAGAACAATTTGCAATCATGCCAAGTAATGGCAAACAGTCAGTCTCCAAGATAACATTGGCACCAATCAAGTAGTTTCTCTCTGCTTTCAGCGCTGTCAATGCTCCTAAAAGCTCCCTCTTCACTTGTGGATATGCTCTTTGTCGTTCTGTAAGAATCCTTGCCCCAAATCTTATAGCAAATCTTCTCCCTTCTGCATCATCTTGGCCAATAGCCCAACCTATAGCAATTGAACTACTATCAACAGTCACAATCACTGGTATGCCGCTATCGTACTCAACTTGCCTTAGAATTGGTGAAGACTTCAAAATATCCTTTAGTCCCTCCATTGCCGACTCTTGATCACTTCCCCATTTGAACTTCACTCCTTTTCTTAAAAGTTTGTACAATGGATCAGCGACATGAGTGAATTGTGGAACCCAAATCTGATAAAAGACACACGCCCCTAGAAACCTCCTTACTTCAGTAATGCTACTACATGCTTTCATTCTTCCAATAGCATCTACTTTCTCAAGGTTAGGTTTCCGCCCATATCTCCCGCACAAATGTCCAACTACCACGATTTCTTCCACACCAAACTTAGACTTATCAATGGACAATGTCAAATCCACTTCTTCAAGTCTTTCCAAAATCTTCTCCACATCTGTAATATGATCATTTACAAATGCTCTGCAACCATCCTTGCCCACTGTCACGTCCTTTGTTTCTTCCTTACAACCTTTGATTGGTATATCATCAACAAAGGGTATTGTCTTCTCAGGGACAAAATCCTTTAGAATACGGTTCATGGCGTTCTGCATGTGAGCCACCGAATTGGTGGCACCTTGAGGTAGTGTGCACATTCTAACAAGTCCCAATGCAGTCTTCATGGTTGTCAAATCTCTGCTTTCATTTGCAAGTTGAAAGTGATCGTAACCTGAGTATAGGTCTCCAATAGAATAGATGCCATGTCCTGCAAATGCCTCCGCAACTTCATCTACAACCGGCCCAGATCCTTTGTTCCTGATAGTGACCTTATTTGCTGGCTGCATGTCTTGGATAAACCTTAAGGCTCCCGATTTCTTTGGCACTGTGAACCAACGATTGGAATACGGAGCCATAGAAGGTTCAAGTATACCCATACGCACCTTCTCCTTTAATAAACTCACAAGCTTGGGCAATAATGCCTTTGGCACTGGTATAGGCTTCAAATCCCATGGCACATGCGGTATAGTAAAAATAACCATTGGTGCAACTACAGTAGGTTGCACACATCCAATTTCATCTCGTGATGAAGCAAAGGCCTTACCATGTTTGGAGAGCATGTCTCAGAACTTTTTCTTTTCTATTTCATTCAAGAAATCACCCCCTCCAATCTCTAGTTTGCCAATTGACTCATCAGTAAACTTGTGCCCAATTTGTCTTGATTGTCTTAGCCCAGGCTCCTTCCCAGCTTGTCTGATATGATCCTCAGTATCAGGTGGTAACTGTGTTGCCACGGGCCTCACTTTCTTTGCCACTGTTTTGTACTTGGTGTTAACATTGGCCTCAAAGTGTACACCATAGCTTCCAACCAAACCCTCGGTTGTTGTCAATTCTAGTAGTTCATTATAGATTTCCCTTGAATGAACCTCAACCATAACATCACCAAGTGTTGATTTTTTGTCTAGTACGCCTTCTAAAACTCTTACTATATCTTCTGCAAATCCTTCTTCTTCTATCACTCCAGTAATATCTTCCTCACTCAACACCACACCCACTCTTTTTAATTTTCTTTCAATTTTCTTAACTGTCTTTCTCTGTGTAGGATCTAAATCATGAATCCTTACAAAAGTTATAAGGCTTTCTCCAGTAGCGTTCAAAACGATACGACGGCTACTATTTACATTGGGAAATGAGATAGTAGATAAATCCCTTGCACCCGTGGACCCCCATGTTCCACGTGTGCAATCTAGAAACCCTGAAAGTCTTCAGAGTCATCAACCATGGGTGCCTCTCTGAGTTGAGATCTATGCCTCTGATGATTTGGCTTAACAGTGAGAAACTGCACCGCTTTCTTTCCATCACAACTCCGTATTCTAGCATAGTGTGAGCCATCATCCAATACCTTCGTCCCCATCCGTGTAGCAGTGACATACGGTTGCCCCAAAATAACCGGATATGTGCCATTGTTCTGCACAAAGAAATTCTATTCAACCTCAACATCCCCAATCTTGGTCTTAACAGCTGGACATGCACCATAAAGAACTCCTCTTTCATTGTTTGCCGCTCGGAGAACCCACCCATGGTTGATGTCGATGGGCCACTTACCCTTTTCATAGACCTTCCTCGAGATAATATTAATCTCAGATCCATGATCAACAAGAGCTAAAATAGGCGCATCCAGGTCTCCAAGCTTCACAAGCGTTTCTGTAGTAGCACTAGCCCAGAATGGTTGAATGTACGTTCTCATTGCGTCACCCTCATGCTCTCCCAGAAACTCTCCACCCATGCAACATGTCATTGCAATCTCTTCAGAAGAAACGTGTACATCTGCTTCTTCTTGTTTCCTTGCAATAAACCCAAGGGAAAACATCTGTAAAACCTCATCTTCCATTTCTCCATCCAAAAGATTAGTAACATCTTGAAAATCCTCCTCCATTGAGCTTGTGGAATCACACATGATGGCAAATACCTGTCCAATCTCTTCTTCCTCATCGACAGTCATATGAGTGTCTATAGCCCTTGCCATCACTGTCTCTGCTGTCATTTGTCTCTTTCTCTTGATAATATCAATAATAAGCTCGTGAAAGTCTTTCTTGGCAATGCCAAGAGCTTCTCTCAATGTGAACTCAATCTTGGCATCAAGAATTCTCTCCTCAAGAATGCCCTTCATATCAATTGAAGACTCAATATCAGATTGAAGTTTGTAGGCTGGCGTTTTACCTCTTGTCTTTGCAGAATCTTCTCTCTCCTTTCCCTTCTTGTTGCTCATTCTTTCCTCCCACTTGTCCTTTGGAAGTGGTGCACTTCCCGGGTGTACGGTAGAAGGTCCAGCATCTTGTTTCTGACGAGTGTGATTTGCTGGCCCTTGTCCTGAAACACCATCCCTGCCGCTTGTTGGCTTTCTCTTGCTCACAGGCTCTGCGGTCTCTTCCTCCTCATCTCTACCACATTTTGCTTCTACCAAAGCATCACTAGGCAAATCCATCCCTTCTTCATTAGCCAAATATGCTCTGATGGTAATTGAATCTACTGGATCATCCCATCCAGTAAGCTGTCTAATGGCTTGTGCACCTCTGACCATCAATTCTGTGGGTATACGAGATGAAGTTTTACTCTGCTCAACCCCAATGTTATAAGCTTCTGCATCTTTGCCTTTCGAAGAGTTGCCCGTCCCCATCTTCTCATCCATTAGCTTCTTCATGCCGCCTCTTCCAAAGTTAGTATTTAAGGCTTCTTCGGATGATGCATCTCTAATTCTCCCTTCTTTAAAGGTAATAATCCCACTCTTCATAGCATCCGCATACGAAGCACAATCTCCACGCTTATGGCCCGGATCATCACACCAAATACACCTGACCACGAACTCCTTCTGTCCTCCAACAGGGTATGATGAATTTGTCTTTCTGTCCTTCTTAAGCGTAGTCATCTCCACCTTCAACTCTCTGATGCCTTTCATAAGTTCCTCAAGAGTGTCATTGTCCACGACTTTACCATTTGAAGAACTCGATGGCGTTGAAGGCACCGAAGAAGGTAACGCCTTAGGAAATGATACAGATGGTATATCACTCCTCGAGATAGCTCCTCGAGCCTTCACACAATGTTGCTTCGCAACAAGGCTTACCGACTCTTCTAACCTTCTCCACTCAGGATCAAAACCTCCTTCAGTTGTCGCATCTTGGAGTATTAAAAGAAGTCTGTCTTCCAATACATCATCTGCAGCCTAAAGAAACAACTCCGACTTCCTTGTGTCAAGCAGCCGCTTCTCTGATACCGGAAGTTGCCCGTACTTCTTCTCAAATTCTCTCAAGAGTTCATTGGGCCCCATACTCTTACCCGGTTGTAGTTCAATCCATTCCAAGAATGGCCTCTTTGACATCCTCTGAGAATCCTCATCGAAATATTCTTCCTTCAGTCTCTCAGCAAACCTTGCCCATGTATTCACATACATGGCACCATGAAGTTCTCTCACTCTCTCACGGATTTCAGGCACAACTGCAAGGTCAAAGGATTCGATCATTCTTGCATCTGGCACTCGATAAATCTCCAATTCACACGTATAAGCCCTCAAAAAACCCGTGATATTCTTGCCATCAAACCTCCCACTCTTGTTAATGACATCCCTCAACGCCTTTGTAGCCCCTTGTCCAGTTACATTAACTGCTTGTTGGCCCATAAACATCTGCATGGCTCGGAGAAGATCTTCAGCAAAATTTGGGCCACCACCTCCATCTCTTGCTCCACCACCTATATCTTGGACACCACCAGCTTCAGGCCCTCCAGGATCAGTCATTTTGCCTTAACCAAACTAAATGCCCTAAAGCACTCTCAGTGGAAGCACCAAATGTCGTGTTGAGAAACTTTGCTTTAGAAAAGACAGGGTCTTTTTTGCATTTAGGTAGTTAAGTGCAAGACTTATCTTGTATGTATGGCTTCAACAAACATAAAAAATGGCTACTATGCCTTTCTTTTGCTTCTAGTCTATCTCCATAACATTCTTAATCTAGGAGTTCCCATCTTCAAACGCTGCCCCTAAAAATCCCACCACTAATTTTCACATAACTTTCTATCTACAAATCCAATGACTCTAGGATTTTGACACAACCTTTATAATCTTGTTAAGAAGCTAAGTACCAATTTTCACTATCACTGGATCAATTTTCAACAAGATCCATGGCCTCAAACTCCTCTGCCTCTAATATCAGGACCCCCCCTACTTCAACTCTTCATCACTCCTATTCTATTACAGACAAATATCTCAAAATTTGTACATAAGTCACTCATATAACAAAGAACACTTCCACAAAAAATCAATCCTAAAGACTCTATTAATAATCTCCCAAAGCGTAGTTTCCTTATACCAAGTTCTGCCCTTGAATCCCTCTCAAAACCCCGGTTACAAATTACCTCATAACTTTTAGATTATAGTCCTAATGGATCTAAGATTTTAACACAAGCTTCCTAAGACAATTGTAATACTACCCTCAAAATCTCACTATCAAACTCACAATGATCGCGGAACACCACTCCTTCAAAGTATTTTTACATTACTGCCTCAATTTCTAAACCCCTCTTTATTCAAATCCGCACCACGGCTTCACTACAACTCCGATTGGAGCGTGTGATACATCACTGGAAAGCTAACAACAAGAGGAACAACACTCTAAAAATTGACAATCAAATTCTAAAAACTCGCAATGAAACAAGCAGAAACCTGAGGCTATTTGTAGTCTTGGGGAGAAGAGCTCGAGCGGGGGAGAAGGGCAAGAAAGTCAAGAATAAACATCAGCCCACGCCTTCAAGCCTCCTTCTTTGACCAAAGTTTGGTCACCTAAGTCAATTTACCTCCAATTCTTGCCCATAACTTCCCACATAAGCCTAGATTTCCTCTTATCTCTTATCTACAATGTCAACAAGTAGTTGCCCCTATTTTCTTCCCTCTAACTTGACTCTAAACACTAGCATTTCTTACTTTTACTACAAACTAAACTACCATAACACTCTGTTTAGGTTTTTTGATCTTAGAAGCGTTAGAAAATGGCTTAAATACCATTAGAGCCCACGTACTGTCATCGACCGCGGCTCAGTTCGGCTGGCTGAGCATTTCGTTGCACCTCGCCGGTCCGGGTTCAATTCCTTGGCTTGTCAGAGCGGCTGGCGCACGCGTGGTCAGGGGACTGCTGGAATCAGCAGGAAAACCAGCTGGTGGACGCTCCTAAGCCCTGAGCTAGTGACAAGAGGCAATAAAAGATCCTCTAAGATAAAGATGCTGTTTGGTGAAGTATGACTGCGCAATTGAGGATGAATCCGCTAGTCATGTCTTCACCTTCGGCCCTAACCATTCTCTTTCCCCTCTTTTTTAATCCTTTTATAACATCTAGTGATTTCCTTCACGACACCGGCATATCCCGAGACAAGATGTATGCAGAGGATATGGCCCTGTACATTTTGTACTAGGAGTTTATCTACCAACTTATTTCTCGTCCCCTGCCACTATATCGAGAATCTCTTGATATTGGATTTTGGCCTATTTCTGACTGGATTCGCGATCATGCTCGCAGTTCTGCGTTGCCCGATGATGTCATTGGCATTCCGGACATTATCCCTAAAGATGACCCCGACGCATATCCTTTTTGTGGCCTTGAATTGAGCCATCTCCATCCATCTTGAGACATTTTACTTGGTGATTTCATCCTTTGCCATCCAAGCAACGGTCATTACGTTCCCGTGTGGATGGGCCGAGTTTTTGCCTGCGTTGATCTAACTCTCGGAGATTGCTATAGGAATTTCAAAGTCGAATGGTGGATGCCCATTTCAGGGAAGAAGGAATTGAAGAAGGTAGTTGCAATGGAGTGTTGGACCAGGAAATGGCAAAGGGAACCTTGTCTTCCAAAGGTACAAAATTGCAAAATTGTTCTATACTCGCATCGCTTTCCGTCCCACACTAAGAAAGGTCCTCCCAATTTCCACCGTATTTTGCCAGAGGCAGCGAGTGTTGCAATTGCAACTCTGGAGGCTAGTGGCATCTCAGTCAATTGTGGAGATGAGGACTAATTCTTTTTGCAATTGGCTGCCCATCGACAGATTGTTGCCCGACCCTAAACATACAACTTAACTGCTGCCAGATTGTTGCCCGACCTTAAACATACAACTTAACTGTTGCGAGATTGCATTGTAGGTACTTTTGGATATTTGATGGCAAGGTCCTAGTGTTTATGGATAGAAGAGAGCGTTTCAGTCGGCTATCCGCTGACTGCAACAATACTTTAGTCTCAACATCTGTTACTCCAAATTTCTGACATTAGTCATTCCTTCGGGATTGTGTTTCGATTGTTTATCATACATGCAAACGTTGATGTTTGAACACCATATTTGTTATATTGGGAAAATTCCATGATTTTGAAGGTGTTCATTTAGGTCGACCCAACCTAAATTGGAGTAACAAATGTTGAGACTAAAGTATTGTTTGCCACATGTTAATTGTGGGTACATTTTAGGTCGACCCAACCTAAAGTATTTTCCATACGTATTAATTTGGGAGACTAATAATCTTCCAATGTAACAAATATGCGATTTTTGTCAATGTGCTGCCACCCGGTAGCTTCATTCTTTTGGAACCAGCTATTTTCAATCATATCCAGCTTCCTTTGGCTTACAGACTACCCTCCCTTGTCTAATGCATGTCTCTATTCGCATGATTTGACTGTTTTACTCTATGAAATTTTATGCTCATGATTGCGGAGTTTGTGCATGACATCATCCTCGAGCGCCGTTTGTTTCACCTTATTCTTGACAACGGTTTGTTTCTTTCTTAATCTCTAGCACTATGTCTCAACTACCCGTCGGCTCTTGCATTTGAATCTCTCCTATCTCATTGTCGTCGTACAATACACAACTATTAATACTAAAGATGAAGAGTTAAGGTCGTGGTCGCATCCTCATAGTCGGCCTCCCTCAAGAAGAGAAGGAACTTTTACAATTAAAATTTTAACAATCCTTTGCAAATTCTAAATATCCTTTATAACTTCATCCATACTTGCATATTTTTTGACAATCTAGTAGGTGTATTTGGTGTCCCAAATATTTATTTTGGTCCACAATTGATCATTTTGTCCAGATTTTGTATAATATTTGTTTTATGTGTTAATGGGCAAACATTCAAAAGACTCCCCACCAATCCATATAGATCTAAATCTCACTATTCAATTTATCAAATTCAAATATTGAAATGATTGGTTTTCGCCGGAAACCATTGCAAACAAAATAATTAAATACCAACCACTCGTCAATGACATTCAAGCACTTGGATGGAAAGTAGACCCCCTCATAGTCATTACCGCAGGCGCTAGAGCCACCAATTTTATTGCCGTAATGACAATCCTTGAAGAAACATTCAAAATCTCCATGACCTCAATCAAGACCACCTTTTCAAATATTAACACTATTGTAATCCAACATGCTATGTCCATACTCCTACACAAAAGGAAACCAAAGAATAACCAAGACATCTTGGACACGCTGAATCCTCCATGAAACCTACTAAACACTTCATCACCAGGGTTGTTCCGATGGGGGTTGTTGTCCATCTGGTAGGAAATATTTAAGAATATTAGTATATATTTGAAGAACATTCTATGGATATCTGAGGAACATTCCAGGCATCCGTCCGATATGGTTGTTGCTTGTCCGTCCGTCCGCTATCTTTGGGCCTTTATTTGTCTATGTAGACAACTCTATTAATCACATTAGCCTCCTTGGCATCATTGGTTCTTTATTCTTGATTACTAGTTACGCGTTACATAGTGTCTATCTTCGAGACTTGAGAGGAGAAAGGTAGTTTAATACTACTAACCCATGTCCGATGGACATGGACTTAATAGTAGAACAAATAGACACTTTATTCAAGCCGGCCTCTTTCAAGAACTAGATTTTTTTTATTTTTTATTTTTTTTTTATTTCCCTTCTTCTAATCTATTGGAAAATAATATCTTCTCCTCTTCCAAGATCCTGCTATTTGTTCCCTCCAGGCTTACTTCCTTGCAACCAAATTCTCATCTTGAATGTAAAGAATCTCAAAAGACCCTTGAGGATGAAAAATGTTGTTTTCTTGCAAAGAGCGGATTCAATAAAGGTCACCTATCATGGTAGACATCATCGATTGGAAGTGGTGAAGAAGTGCATCACCATTGGAAGTAGCTTCAAAAATTGCCTCATCTACCAAATTCCTAATGATACGTAAAGTACCTTCGATGGATGAGGTGCAGAAATTTTACTTTTTGAACACTATTTGTCTTTGCAGTGTGAATAGGGATCATAAGTAGCACTAGTTTACAAATAGTAGGAAACAGTGTGAACACTTACCCTAATTTTTCGGAATAGTGCAAAAAATACCAATAGGCGGTTAAGTAAGTTAGTAAAGGAAGTTATCAAGGAAAGTTATCAAGAGTAAGTTACACGAGTAGTTATGGAAGTTGAGAGAGAAGATCATTGGTCTAGGTTGAGAAACCAATAGTCACGAGACGGATATAAAGAAACTGAATCCAACTTTGGAGACACCACATTTTTCTCACTTTAAATGTGTGTCCTAGGCTGGTGATTGTAACTCTCAAACTTTTATGGAATACAAGCCTAGTTTTATGATTTCGGATCTGTTGGTGTAATTTCTACATTACCAATAGTCTACAGTACATCAGAGTTGTAGATTGGAGGTTACAGGATGACGAAGTGAGAATCCTTGGGATTTTGATGGCTGATTGTAGAAGACCAGTAGTCATTGATTGAGCCTATTTTCACAAAACGTTGATTTGTGATAATGGTACCCAATTAATGGCTCAGGAATGAACGAATGTATCCAGGATACAATTAATCTATGTTGCAGTCCATTCTCAATCACAACACTGAGAATGTTGTAATATACAATTCGTCTTGAATACTACCAGTATCTATAACTAAATTGAGTATCATAAATGGAGAAGCTGTGAAGCATAGAAGTAATTGAGACCTTTTATTATATTACCATTTGTCAAATCCTTTCCGATGGTAAACACCGAGTGATGTGACGAATTATAAAAAACCATAAAGTGATAATTACAAATAGTCCTGTATGACTGTTGTAATTCCCCCAAGTCTAAAACTGAGATGAATGGATAGCGGGTGAGGTAAAATGCATACAATTATACTATTCGTCTGATAGAATTGCCGAGTGAAATTAAGTCCATAATGTGTGAAATAAGGATTGATCACCCTTAGTCATTAAATTATAAGACAATAATAATTTTTCCAAAAGCAATTTATATCATTGTAGTATGAATTGAAGCATTAAAAGATCATGTGGGTGAAGCATGACAAGTAGTGAAGGTAAATTGAGAAGAAAAGAATTGCTAATAGAGAGAGCAATGGAGAAGATGGAAGAGTAAGACTAAAGAGCCAAGAGTGGGCCGAGAGAGTCTTGAGAATTTATGTAATGACCATGTTGTCATAAGTTGGGCTAGATGCCTTTTATATGAAAATTTGACCAAGTGGCCATTAAGTCAAGCTAAAGAAAAAGAGATTGTTTGTATGTGTCATGAGATTGACGACATAAAACAAGACCATTTGCCATGAGGAAGTATTAGTGAGAGAACACATAGATTTGATAGCAAAGGGTTATCAATAACAACAATTATACCGAGAATGAGATATAATTGTTGTCCGGTGTTTCTTTGAATGGAAAGTTTTGCAGGTATGATGAAATGATTAACTTAAGGCGGACCAGTGGAGCGAAAGTGGGAAGCCAGGATAGAATTCTGTACCCAAAAGCTCATGACAAAATAGAATAGCTAGCATAGTTGTCAATTCTGATAAAAAGGAATTAGCAATTAGAGTTGGCAATGGAATTGGTTATGATGCATTGATTATGAACAAGACAAATCGTATCACTCACTAAAACACTTAAAGACTATTTGTGTCCTTTACTGAGAGGATCCCACACAATCACAAATGCATGTTTAACCACTAATTGACTGTAAGAGTGTAGAGTGCACTCACGAGAAAAGCACAAGGGTTAATTAACACACCTATAATGGATAATTCGTTATCTTACGCAATTTGTTAAACAAAAGACATTACTATCTAACATGTGACCTTAGTTATTTATACGATAGACTGAATTAAGCCTCCCTAAGACCCCCCACTAGGAAATTATCTTGGATTTATTTATATTTACAAGACAAATTTTCCTCTAGAGTGGATGATTGTGTGCTCTTTGCTTTGCTCATTTCCTAGAACATGATTTAACTCCAAATCATCACAAATATTGAGTCTTCCGTGTCTTTCTCATATTGCATTGTATACCAAAACATGAAATGTAAGAATAGAAAAATTGAGTAAGCAAACGTAGAGTGATTCAAAGCTCAAAGAGGTGAATGCGAGTACACAACAATTATTTTCTTTCAATGTAGCAGAGATGAGAACCAATATATTTGAAATTAAATTGAATTAAATGATTATTAGTGAACAAATGAAGATATATAAAAAGCAATATCTATCAAAATGACAAAGAGTGTAAAGCATTCCCTAAGTTCCTTCGCTTTTTAAGATAAATATCTGTCACACTCTAAAGAATTCAAAAAGAAGTCCTTGGTTTTCTATTAAAATATCCGTCCACACAAAATATGTCACTCTAAGAATACCTAAGTTGGCATTTAAATATCACTATCTATCATGGGTAGTAAACGTTGTGTAAAACTTCCCTAGTGGACTTTGCACACCAAACGCAATGCTTGTCATCTACAGTCTAATTTCAAAAAATATCCATAGAGTCATTTGGACTAAATTCTCAATACCTGTCCTGACGAAACAATTGTTGGGAATAAGCCACTATCTCCATTTAACATGTACAAGGCATAAATCCTACAATGAATTTTATCCCATTTAAATAAATAACATTAAATGAAATTATTGAATTTTGTCTCATACCCTAAATATAATGGATCGTTATTGAAGAAACTAATGTATCATCAAAGCAACTTCAAAATATAGTACTCAAACCCTAGATTTCTACAACAACATAGCTCACCTCAAATGATGAGCTCCAAGGAGCAAGCGCAAAGAACCATGTGTGGGACCCTAGGCTTGGAATCTAGAGCTAAAAAAAAAGAAAATAATTTCAAAAATAATGCACAAGGGCACTAAGTTGTACATGGAGATAGTGAAGGGCGGTAAAGGCAGGGGCATTGACGTGCACAAGGGCTAGGTGCAATATCCGTCAGACACTTTTCCAATACTTGTCATGCACCAATCCCAATATAAAATGTCAAAAAAGGAATTTGGGGATGATTTTGTGGTGAAAGGGGCGGGCAGAAAAGGGCGAGGGCTTGGATTAGACTCAGATGGGAGGGCAGGGGGCCAACTAGATGGGCAGGCGATGAGACCCAGAAACGGAACATCCCTTGTTCATCCCAAACGGGGCAATGAGCAGGTCAATATACCTCGGGTGTCAAGGGTGTGCATTGAGGATGTTCCAATGATCCATCTCTTCCCTCCATAGGCTTCCGCATCTATCAACATTAAACAAATGGAGATTGTGCAGAAATGGGCTGTCTAGTGCCCAAACTCCTATGGGCTTGGATTTTGGGGCTTAACACCCATATGGTGCCAAATCGGGCTGGAAGTAAAATTTGATTTGGTTCTAAACCAAACCAACCATTTTCCCTCTTTCAAATTATCTTTTTAATAAAATTTGTAACTTATCCATGAACCACATTGAGTTCCTACCGAGTTCTCATCATGTTCCCATAGCGTGCTCAACACATTTCCATGGAGTTCCCATGGAATTTGCATTGCATTTCCATAGAGACCTTGTAGAGTTCACTTTATGTTCTTGATAAGTTCCCACAGTGTCGTCAAATATTCCCAATTGTTTACGGCTCTTCCCAAGTTGTCCCGATATGTTCTTATGGAGTTCCCAATGTGTTCTCAAGTGTCCTCAAGGTGTTCGCGAGTGTAATTCTAGAACTATAGTGTTAGGTAGGGCCCACCACCACTCGTTGGTGACTGATGTGCCTCCGTCTGGTCACATGTGCGTTGGCTTATTCGCTTGGTGCTTGGCAATGTGACAATCTAAAGATCAGTGCCTAAAAGCATCTCCATTAGGGCACGGGGCTTCGACAGATAGCCCGTACTAGTGGAGAATTATGAGAAAGTGGCCCCATCGTGAAGGCGCCAACGGCAGGCCGGTCCGCCGGGCTAGTAGCAAGTGTCCCTTCCAACACCAAGTTTCTTATTTTTTGCATTATGTGCGCTATTTTTTTTCCGTGAGGAGTGGCTACTCACGTGCCGCCACATGGTAGGGCGTAAGTGGCTGCTCACGTCTGACGACTCACATTCACTACAGTGGTCGGGGGTGTGAACTTGGGAACGCCATACTTTGTTTCCATCTCCTCGGGAACTGTGGGGAACTTCAGCGCCAGTTTGTAGTTCACTGTTCTCCTTGGCGCTCGTGCAAAAACTTGACGACAACCCTCGGCACTATCTCCTAGTCAAGTTCGGGGATAGTGCCGCCTGCCCGGGTGCCATAGCTGCCTGTCTCTCCTTGGCTCTCCTACGCTCCCAGACTCTCCCTATGCTCCCAGATGCTCCCTACGCTCCCAAAGTCTCACCGAGCCTTCCCGCTTCTTCGTGCTTAGAAGTTATTCTCTCCTTCCTTCGTAGCAGCTCTCACTCCACTCCAAAAACCAGTAACCCTAAAACCCTATGAGTGTTGCGACATGTACTCGTATTATGTATTTGAGATGCAACTAAATATCCGGGCAGAATTGAAACCAAACCGAGAATATGTTACAAAGCCACCACTCCTATCTACAAAAATTCGAGCCCCACTACTAATGGACTGACCTCAATGACCTCAATAGATGCCAATTGAGAAACCACTCCTACCTCCAAGAAGAACTCTAGTTTCACTCGGAGGGCGTTGGTGCAATTCGTGTGCACATCGTGTGATGGGATTCCTGCACAAACCAGTGACCCTAAGACCTTGATGCCGTGCACACCACCTCATACTCTACTGCAAATTGTGTGTACATTGTGTAGAAATTGCAATAATTACCACAGAAACCAGTGTCCTTGACAACCCTAAAATTTGAATGATTTCCTCACAGATGTATTTGCAATGCACATCACCTTAAATTGATGCTGAAATTGTTGTGCACATCATTCCATCACAGTGCATGTGATGAAACTACAGAATCAACAAGTACAGTGACCCTCACTTTTCACATTGCAAACTTGAGCATGCAGAATTACACATGTGATGAAAT
Organism: Bryoerythrophyllum caledonicum; assembly: GCA_963971425.1. Classification (NCBI taxonomy): domain Eukaryota; kingdom Viridiplantae; phylum Streptophyta; class Bryopsida; order Pottiales; family Pottiaceae; genus Bryoerythrophyllum; species Bryoerythrophyllum caledonicum. The sequence continues at coordinate 1,414,536 of OZ020525.1, read as the reverse complement.
AAGTGCTCTTGACACTCTAAAACCTTGTGTGATGCTCTTTGTTTACAATTATGTGCATCTCGAGATGTGCGTACAGTTCTTTTCACCATTCGCAAACTTCTAAATCGCAAAGTGCATCTCATGGGATATCTGCAGAAACCAATCACCATGTTGTAAATCTTCTCAAAACTCGTGTTCTTTTTTGCTTTCACATGTTTTGTACTTGTGATTTGTACTTCCAGTACTTTGAGTACTTCTGATTGTCGGTGACCATCACAACAGGGTAAGGCTGCTTGATGGAGAGTAGCCCATGTGAGCTGTGAATACTCCTCTTGTTGCAAGGCGTAACATGAACAGGCTTCGTTCATGTCGCCCTCCGAGTGAAAGTGGAGTTCTTCTTGGAGGTAGGAGTGATTTCTCGATTGGCACCTCATTGAGGTCAGTTCATTAGTAATGGGACTAGAGTTTTTGTAGTTAGGAGTGGTGGCTTTGTAACATATACTCGGTTTGGTTTCAATTCTGGCCGGATATTTAGTTGCATCTCAAAGTCCATAACACGAGTACATGTTGCAAATCATAGGGTTTAGGGTTACTGGTTTTTGGAGCGGAGTAAGAGCTGCTGCAAAGGAAGGAGAGACTACCGTAATTTCTAAGCAGGAAGAAGCGGGAAGGCCGAGGAGCGCAGGGAGCGTCTGAGAGCGTAGGAGGTCCAAGGAGAGGCGGGCAGCTATGGCACATGGGCAGGCGGCACTATCCCCCAACTTGACTGGGAGATAGTGCCGAGGGACGGCAAGCTCCCAATCGTGCCCACACCACCCTGCGTCTCCAACCTGGCGTGGGCCAGGTTGGCGTCAGGGGTGGAGATGCTCGAAGCACACCAGTCCTACCCGCCAAATACCCGTCAACGACCGTATCCGTAGGTTCTCTGGGGGGACCGGGTATGAGAAACTCCCAGAGTCCGACTTGGAGGGAAGCGTAGCCAGAGCATCGCAAGAAAGAAGGTCCGGGAGTCGTAGGAGGCCGTTGCCCTGGTTCCAACGGGCTGCTGGATTGAATGGCCGCGGAACATGGGGCCCAATATTTGAAACCGCGGAAGCGGCCACGCCCGAGTGACGGGGGAAGACCTCCGATGGAAGTCGGATGCAAACAGAGTCATGGCAGCTCTGCACATGCGGATGTTACGTGATTGCGCACCGCGGGCCTCCTCTCCCTCAATCACCACCACCCGCGCCCTACGCCGTTCCCTCTCTCCTGCCATGCCCCCTTCGTAGCCTTGTTTTGGATTCTTTTCTCTCACTCTCTTGCTCTAACTGTCACACACTCTAGAGTTTGGAGTTTCGGTTCCGTGGTTCTGCACCCCACGTTGTGGAGCTTCGTCAATTTTGTAGCCGTTGGCTTCTCGGCACTTCTCGGAACTTCCGAACAAGTAGCTCTACCGGGATCCGTAAGGAGTTGCATACTCTGCGGACACGGGCGCTAGTGTGCGCGTCAGCCAGCTAGATTATTGTTGTAGTGTTTGGGACGAAGTGAGGCGTCGCTGGTACGACGAAAATGCGTCCGACGGGACTGCACAAGGGCGTCACCTTGTACTTTGAAGGTGTCGTGGGCTTTTGTACGCTTACAGGTCTCTCGGTGGGTGCGAGTAGCTTATAGACCCGGTGCGTGTTTTGTAGTGCCTGGTTGGTGAAGAGTTTGTGTTTGGAAAGCTGATGACTGAGACGTCGTCGAGGGTCGCATGTTGACTGAAACGCGTGGTGCTCTAGCGTCGGAGAGGTGGGCTACATTGGGAAAGTGGCATGAGCGTCGGCCAGCGCGGAAGTGGTGGATGAACATGAGGTCGAGCGCGTAGCGACGACTGAAGAGAGAGCGGGAGACGCAGAGAGACAGGGTTTGGAGGAGGAGGAGGCACCATGCAGGCTGGTGGCCGCCTCGGGAGCCCGCGCGCAATTCGATGGCGGAAGGGCGAGCTGATCGGGGCAGGTACATTGTGGTTGCCTTGTGATCCTTTGTCATCCTCTGGGCCGCCTCTCTCGGCACTGTGATTGCTCAGAGTGCCGCGGGTTCGTGCTGCCTCCCTCTTGGTCAATTTCGTGTGTCGGGATGGCAGAGAGCATGTTAGGGTTGCGTCTCATTCGGGTGCAGCTGCACTGGAATTCCATTGAGGCGGTCGACGTTGCACGCAGTCCCTGCTGGGAGAGAGTATTTCTGTTGTGAGGAGGTCGTGCTGCATTGTCGAAGTGAGTCTAGGTCGTTCCAGAGGCGAAGCCATCGCTCTCTCTTTCTCTGTGAGTGTGCGTTCCTTCCTCCGCAATCAATGGCGTGACATGGGTGTTCGTGACGGGTGTGGTGCGGTGTGCAGGCGCGTACGGGCGGGTGTACATGGGCCTGAACCTGGACTCGGGGGAGCTGATCGCGGTGAAGCAGGTGTGCATCGCGCAGAACAACGTGACGAAGGACCGTGCGCAGGCGCACATCCGTGAGTTGGAGGAGGAGGTGAAGCTGCTGCAGAACCTGTCGCACCCGAACATCGTGCGATACCTGGGCACGGCGCGCGAGGAGGAGGCGCTGAACATCTTTCTGGAGTTCGTGCCGGGCGGGTCGATTTCGTCGCTGCTGGGCAAGTTCGGGTCGTTCACGGAGACGGTGATCCGGATGTACACCCGGCAGCTGCTGCTGGGGCTGGAGTACCTGCACAGCAACCACATCATGCACCGCGACATTAAGGGCGCCAACATCCTGGTGGACAACAAGGGGTGCATCAAGCTGGCGGACTTCGGGGCGTCGAAGAAGGTGGTGGAGCTGGCGACGATCTCGGAGGCGAAGTCGATGAAGGGGACACCGTACTGGATGGCTCCGGAGGTGATCCGGCAGACGGGCCACAACTGGCAGGCGGACATGTGGAGCGTGGGGTGCACAGTGATCGAGATGGCGACGGGCAAGCCGCCGTGGAGCCAGCAGTTCCAGGAGGTGGCGGCGCTGTTCCACATTGGGACGACGAAGTCGCACCCTCCGATCCCCGAGCACCTGTCGGCAGACGGGAAGGACTTTTTGCTGAAGCTGCTGCAGCGCGAGCCGCGGCTGCGGCCGAGCGCGGCGGAGATGCTGAAGCACCCGTTCGTGCAGAACTACGACCAGGCGTTCGAGGGGCAGGAGAGCGGCGAGGGGCGGCAGATGCTGGAGGAGCATCTGCAGCCGGCGAGGACGCCGGCGGCGTCGCACAGCGAGGGTCCCGGATGCAGCGTGCGCACTTCGATGTCGCTGCGGAGCTCGCTGCGGGGGTCGCTGATGGGGTCGTTGCGGCCGGGCGGCATGTCGTTCTCGTTCAAGGACCCGCGGGCATCGTTCAAGCGGTACCTGAGCATGAGCAGGGGCGGACCCGTGTACGGCGAGGATCCGAGCTGCTCGGTGCGGCTGGACTCGGTACGAAACTCGATGCGGGACTCGGTGAGGCTGGACTCGGTGCGGGACTCGGTGAACCTTCGGGAGTCAGTGAACCTTCGGGACTCGGTGAACCTGGGGGACTCGGTGTGCCTGGATTCCGTGAGGATGGACGCGGTGGGGCGGGGGTACACCTGGAGCGAGAGCTTCAACCCGGTGTCGGAGCCATCGTTTGTGGAGGGCAGCAGGTGGCGGTCGAATCTGACTCGGAATGGCGGATTCTCATTCCGGCGTTCGACGGCACAGGGTGTGGCTGGGGCCGGTGGGACGGTTCGGGAGAGTCGGGGGTGGTCGCTGCGGCCAGAGGACGAGGAGGAGGTGACGGAGAGCAAGATCCGGGCCTTTCTGGACGAGAAGGCGCTGGAGCTGAAGAAGCTGCAGACGCCCCTGTACGAGGAGTTTGTGAGGGCGTCAGTGTCCGGGGACTGTGGACTGAGTGCTGCGGGAGGTGCGGAGGTGCCGGTTAGCCCCGGCAATGGCGCCCAAGTCAGTCGGAGCAGGAGCAGGTCTCCCAGCAAGGCGTTGGCGGGGACGAGCGGGAGGTCCGCGGGCGTGCGCAGCAGCGAGGAGAGCTTGAGCAGCGTGAGCTCGGACAGCCCCGGTGGCGGAAACTGCGCCCCGTCGACGAGCGGGCACGTGAGCGTCCTGGTGGAGATCCCGTCTCCGCGGCTGAACTCGATGAAAGCGCCGGCTGGCGACGTGCAGGCGGCGGAGCGGCAAAGGTTGTGGAAGGAGGAGTTGCAGCGGGAACTGCAGCTGAAGCGAGAAGAGAAGCGGAAGCACGTGCAGAGGGTGCCCCCGCTGTCGCCGTCTCCCACCTCAAGAGCGCACCAGCGGGCAGGCAGCAGTAGGCTGGCGGCGGTATCATCCCAAGTGTAGATGAACAACGGCTATGATAGACGTTAGGGTGGTCTGGTGTAGTTGATTGGCCGGGCCGTTGTTAGGCGGGCTGTTTAGCAGATTTCTTATCTCTAATGAGTTGGAGTTTTTCGTGATCAACAGCGTCGCCGTAGCCCTTGCAGCGCGGCCCCTAGAAATTGTCGGCACCGGGTTACACCTCGATAGAATGTGTTCACCTTTGTAAAGTTGTACTGTACGTTTGACGTTCGTAATAATAGGAGGCATTCGTTCATGACGTGGGCTCAATTGCAGGAATTTCGATCCAGGATTCATTCTGATATGAGTTTGTGCAGTTGGTGTGTCTTTTTGGCGCAGTCGTGGTTCAGTCACTGCATGGGGCCCTTGGTGTTGGTATACATGTCTTTCGATTCGCAGTGGCCTTTGTCGTAGTGAACTTTTGACTATCTACTTCGGTTGCTTAGAATGAAGTTTGCTTTGCTCAACTCAATCTCTGTCGTACGGCTGTATCTGAGGCTGAGTCATGTTGAATGCATTTTTGGATTTGTCGTTGCGTTTGTCTTTGAAGTCACCGATTTTCGTGCACAAGTTTGGAAGGCAGGTGTTGTGAATGGTGATGACATGAGCTAAATTGTGGGCCGGATGAATCTCATATTCCCCACTGACGAAGATGTACGTTTGACGTTCGTAATATTTTGAGGCACTGATGCATGCCATTGGATGTCGTGTATCATATATAGGATCAACGTGTCGTGTCAGGTGTCACAGTTGCTGGGTTTGTCTGGGTCACGCAACTGTCGTCGAGATTAGCTCATGCCTTGAAGTTCTAAGTCAAGAAACGGAATTCTGTAACTCTGGTCGCAGGTAATTGCCTTTCACAGTTACAGTAGGTTACATGAAAATTATTCATGCCAAAACCCCAACTCTTTTCTTGACATATCTTGTTCCTTTCATTTGCTCAAGCTGTTAGATTTAGCTGTTTTGATTTCAGTGCCTTCACTAAGCGACTGCTCTATTCGCAGAAGTTTTTGGGCTGTGGGCATGGCGACAGACAGGTGAATCAAACCGCTTTTCGTATTAAATCGAGTGCAGCATGTGGAGTACTCGATACAACCATTCAATAACACGTTTACGTTCCTTCGTATTCAGTGTCAAAACTACACTTGTGAGTGTAATGGATTAAAATACAGTCGGCTCTCTATAAATGTTACTCCTCGGGAGCGGGATTTTCAGTAACACTTATGCGTTTATAACACTTATGCGTTTATAACGTTTATAGAACTAGATACCGATGATTAGTAACACTTACAAAAATAACACTTATGGAGTATAATACCGATGGTTAGTAACATTTAAAGGAATAACACTTATGAAACTTGATAGTGATGATTAATAACATTTGTGGAAATAAGACTTGTAAGACTTCAAAGAAAAATCCACAACATATAGAGAATATGAAAGCTGAAAATACGAAAAATATAAACCATAATGCAACTAAATTCAACTCACCTAAACTCAACTAAACTCAACTAAACTCAACTAAACTAAGCTTTATCAAAGAAAGAATCCATAGTGGATTGATGGGTATCTTCAATACGGGCAATTGCCACATCTTGCAGAAGAGTTTGAACCAAGTTGATGCGTGATGAAACATCACGTGGTCTTTGCTGAAGGAATTTCTTCACAATATAAAGTGCACCTTCAACAGTGTCAAATCCAACCACCTCGTCTACCACATCATTTATAACCTCATCTTCAACAATCTCCAAGTCTTCGGAAGGAAGCATGTCTAGGATATCCTCCTCAGTAGGTTCATAGGGATTATTTAAATCAAAGTCTACCTCATAGTTTATGAACTCATGAGCGTCCATAACATCGCTATCATTTAGGTCTAAAGATAAAAGTGAAAGCCGATGAAGCAAACGTCCAACTTCATCAACCTCACTCTCAATCCTTGTTGCAAATCTCTCCCTCTCAAGTACATCTCTCTCCCTATCACTAAGAACTGAAAGTATGCCTGTATGCCTCCAACAATTCACGATTGTTGACGATGTCACACCTGTATGCCATGCCTTCACAACCATAATTACAGCCTGATAGACATCTATTATAAATACCTCGTTTGCAGTTAGACAATCTATCTGGTACTGAATCATTAGTTTACCGTATTGCGCCTTAAAAGAAGCAATAATGCCCGCATCCATGGGTTGAAAACGGTTGGTAGTGTTAGGTGGCAAGAATTCTAACCGCGTCACCTCCAACCGTGATGCCACATTGGGTATCTGATGACCTGAGAAATTATCAACGAGCAAGAGAACTTTCTCTTTCTGCGCTAATATCATCCTTCTATCAAAGTCCAACATAAAACGCTCAAAGATCTCCGTAGTCATCCAAGCTTTCTTGTTAGGAGCCCAACCGATACCTAAATTCTCATGAACATGAATATGTCTTGAGGTGAAGGCACGCGGCTTCATGTAGTGATTGATGATAAGTGGAGGCAGACAAATTGTACTTGTCGTGTTTGCAGTGAGCGCTACTGTGATACGCTCCTTATGTTTCTTCTTTCCCGACAATCTTGACATAGCGAGAGTACGATTTGGCTCCATTCTGTAGAAGAGGCCTGTCTCGTCCATGTTGAACACGTCATCGCGATTGTACGAAGCCACGAGCGCCTTGATTTCTTCCATCTTTGCTAAAGCTTCTGCTGAATTGTCAGCAGAGGCATCTTCTCCATGTCGCGTGATGGGTCTTATATCAAATCTCTTCTTGAAACCGCTCACCCACCCAGACAAAAAATTGAGTACTTTCTCGCTTGACTCTCTTGGTGTCAAATCATAAAACCTCTTGGCTGCACCTATAATCACGTCATCAGATAATGTTGCACCTTGATCTATCATTGCGGTGATCCACTTGAAAGTGGCTAGCTCCACTATTGGACAATATACCTTCCTCAAGCGCTTCATCCCATCCAAGTGCACCCCACCTTCCTTAGGTATTGACTCCTTCTTCTTCAGTAGTCTACCTATGCTCATTGCTGAAACAGAAGTATGATATTTGGAATTGGCCCATTCCATCAAAGCCCTTTGAGTGATTTTGTGCCCTGTTGACATTGAGTTTTCATAATGAGCAATAATATCCTGCTTCTCCTTGGAGGTGAATTCTCGACTCCTCGCCATTGCCACCTTCAATTGCAACTACCATGTCAATCACACCCACAACAATAACAACCTTCCACAAATGATTAGCGACTTACAAAAGTAGGAGCGACCTACTGTACCACTCAAATACCTACACTGATGTTAGGCACTTTGGGAACCATTCAATTATGCACACTTACAGATGTGACCACATATGTTCCCAAGTGGCACAGGCCAGACGGTAACTAAACATGGTCTATTTTCAAGAGAATTGCAAGCTCATTTAAACCCAAGGTTTGAACATATTAAGTTACAGTAGTATGGCTTGAGAAAGAACATAACATTGTGCAGTACAAAACTGACTTGATGTGACGGTGTTTCTACAAAGATGGCTCTTCTTGAGTGCTGTGCACCAAATCACTGCCTTAATGGACAATTCATCCAAACCATTCCCCATGACTTTGGATTGACACTCTCTCACTTGACGTTTGACGAGCATGCACCCATCTGGAAGTTTGAAAAAAAAGAAAAAAAACGAAGAGTCACAGCCAACAATCAAACCTCAACCTGACAGGCCATGCATCCATGATGGGGTCGACGGTATGCCTCTTGCATGTGGCAAACAACCACACCCAAGCAAATAAATAAATGAATAAAAATAAAAACTCACAATATGGCCTGCGATACCCTTCTCGAATATAGCATGCGATGTCCCACCAGATTCTGTTCGAAGAATACTGACAGATTCTTTTTTAAAAGGACAAATCTTCTCAAGTTCCACAAAAGATATGGTATATATTCATGTGAAGTAATTTAAAAATTTAGAAACAAGTGCTACTATGATGTTTTTGCCAAATGTAACACTTATGGAATCATTTTAACAAAGGAGGGAGCGGAACATGTTGTAACACTTAACATATAACACTTACTAGTGTTATTTTTGAGGTTTTTCTCGGGAGTGAGATTTTCAGTAACACTTATGCGATTCTAACACTTATAGAGGTAACATTTATAGAGAGCCAACTGTACAAAGCTCCAAAATCAGCAATCGCAGCACTAGCACTGAACCGATCAATAAATCTGCTACGTATCGCCGGGCCTTCAGATCCATCTACCTGAAATTAATCTGTACAGATATCAGCCCCAGAAGAATTGCAGAAAGTCAATGTGACCCCACCACAGCGGGCCTGTGAAAATTGTTGTCGTCTCGGGAAAAATGAGGCAAAACACAGCAGCCGCCAAGGAACACGTCGTCGTCAGGCGCCAAGCCATGCTGCGGGTCCTCCTGCGCAATCGGGTGCTGGGTATTTCCACCCATCTTCAGAGAAATATTCAGCACTCCTTGCTCGCGCCCAGACGGCCTCTTCACCTGGAAAGAAGACCACAGCCCAAACAACATCAGAATCATAGGACTACTTGTACATTGGGTGTTTCGTGGTGGGAAAAGCCGGTAGAGGGATTGGAGACTTACGGGGAGATTGAGGAAGACGGCGTCGGTGGGATCCTGGTGCGGAAGGTCGGAGAGCGGGAAAGAGAGCACGCCGATGAGGCGGTCGGAGGTGGAGGCGGCGTCGTGGAGCTCGAAGTAGACGACGGCCTCGTCGGGGTGTTGGAGCGCGGCCTCGTCGCAGTAGAGAAGCATCTTGGCGTGCCAGGAGGGGTCCGTGCTGCCCTTGACAGCGGCGGGGGTGTAAGCCTTGAGGTCGTGGTGCACCCACGCCACCACGTAAGGGCTCATCTTGCCGCCGAAGATGCGCACGTCGCGCAAGTCATGCGCCGAAAACACGTTCACCTCGATCTCCCGATACATATTCCCCTCCATCGCCCCCGAATTGCCCAAGCTGGCGCGCCTAGCAGAGGATCGATCAACAGTCCGCACAGGAACACCAAGCGCGAAGGTGGTAGAGCAGTCAATTGAGGAGCTGCGGCGGCAGTGGGCTTTATACGCACTGCAGAAGGAGTAGAATACAGGAATGTCTGTATGAGACGGTAAGTGAGGAGAAATTACCGGGTGGGGGCGGACCTGGGGGGCCGCGTCGCCGCCGCCTTCCTTGTGCCTACGGCCGAAGGACTTGGTCGGGATCCACGCTCAGAAGAAGCGGGCAACGAACGAAGCATGGAGTGCGTTGGTGGTGGTGGTGGTCCGGACTCCGTATGAATGAGGTTCCGCAGGCCAGCGTGGCGGGCCGGGCCGGGCCGCACTGGGCCGTGGCGTGAGTGGAAAGGCAAGGACGACGCAATGTGGGCACTGGCTGGGGTTGGCGGCATGGTTGGCGCAGCCCATGCAAGGAGGCGCCAGCTCAGTCGCCCGGGCTCCAGATACCGTATGCATGGAAGGGGCGTGACGTGGACGGGCCGCCGGGCCATGGGGTTGCTTTGCGCTGCCGCTGCCGCCGTCCACGCAGGCACTGCCACTCGACGGGCCCCACGACCTTCCTTTACCAACAACCAGTAAGGTAGCGGTTGATATTTCCGTGTAGTTCCAATTGTCGCACCCTACATTCCGGGGCTGTGTATCAGAAACCAACCAGCCTGGCTTCAGAAAGTGTCCAAGCTTGTTCTGATTCCGCCCATGCTTGGGAAAATTGAGAACTTTTGATTGGTGCACAAGTGCTCTATTTTCAGAATCCAACCTCTCATGAACACCATGACTCTATGAGCGGTTATTGGCCACTCTAAGCCTTCGTTCTTAAAAATTCATAGAAAATTGTAGAAATGCTCAAAAAATGTTTTTTTTTTGGGGATGCCTTTGCAATAGCTTTGCGAAGCATCCAAAAATCACAAATTTTTTCTTTCACAAGTCTAAATATGCAAACCTGAAATTCGCACCGGAATATCAACCACTACCTTACTACGTGCGTTGGTTGGCCCTTCTGCCTTTTCACTGGGTAATTTGCTTTTGGTACTTTGGGTCGCGTCGGATGGCGCGGACAGGACATCCCCACGCTCGGATTTACCCGAGGTGGGCCCCCGTCTTAATTGCATGCGCTCATTTTTCTGGCCCTCCCATTTTGGGGGGGTCAGAGGCTTTTTTTGGCTCTTTTTTTAACAAAATTGGGGCCTACGGCTCCAATTTAGTCTGCAAGTCCCCCTTCGTCTAAAATTAAGTCGTCATTCAAAAACAAAATAGGGGCCAGGTTTTGGCCCCACCACCTCGTCCCCCACCCAGTAAGTCTGAGAGTGGGGGATGTCCTGTCAAATCGGCGTCGGATGTGCTCCTGTTTTTCACACAGCCTCCAACTCAGGGAATTGGTTACACCAGTTTTAATTCCTAAATGACGAAAGTCCCAAGGAGGGCTTCTGCAACGCGTTCCCATGATTGCAATTTATATTTACAAAATTCGTACTTTGTATAGAGATGCAAGACGACAAGAAATACATGGGAATGTAAATTTAATTCTCGTCAGAGTTTTAGAAAAGAAGTTATGCCATCGTAACCAAAATTGTCAAGTGTGGGCATGTCATGCAACTTCAACAACTTTTGCTAGGACACTATTGAATGTGAGATTTTCCACCTAGCAAGTCATATTTCTTGTCTCTAGTGAAAAAATGCATTTCATTCCAAGTCAAACATTTCCACACATGCCACACATTGTTGGGCAAGGTATCAAAAAAACTTCTTCTTTTCCAAATAATCTTAGATATTTCATATTTCTTAATTTTTTGTTTTTCTATCACAAGATGTGATGTGACCCTTCTTATTGACCATTCGGATTATCATTCTAAAACATAATAAGTTCACAAAAAAACAAAATGTGAATTGGCACTTCTTGGACCTCCACTCCTTGCAAAATTGTTTTGAATATCCTACACCCCTTTTCTACCTTTGATAATTGGTGTACAAGGAACTAATATCATGATCAACAAGATGGTATAAAATTTAGACCTTTTACAGTGCAAACATTTGACACCTAGTGAAGTCAAAGTTTGTTGATCTCCACAACACAGGGAAGAAAATGAATTGTTTTCACTACTTCAAACATTATAATCTTTTGATATGTGCATTTGAAGTTGATAAAATCTTGTGAGTATGTTACTTGATAAGTCTTAACCCCTACATGAAAAAAGTTTTGAGGTGGGCTTTTGCAAATTTCGGGCATGTTCTCATGGTTGCAATTTATATTCAAAATTCTTGAAATTTGTACAAAGATGCACAAAGAAAAGAGATAAATGGGAATATGTGAAGTTTTATTTGAAGTTATGCCATCTGAAAGTAAAACTTATCGACTGCGGGTACATCCGGCAACTCCAAAAACTTTTGCTATAACACTCTTTTGAATGTGAAATTTTCAATACTAGCAAGTAATAATATCTCTTGTCAAATTGTCAAAAAACAATTTATGTCTTCAGTGAAGATAAACGTATTACCCCAATCCAAAGATTTTCACACATTGTCACACATTTTTTAGCAAGGTACAGAAAAACTTCTTCTTTTCCACATAAAACTTAGAGATCTTTATATTTTTACTTTTTTATTTTTTCCACTGCATAATGTGGTGTAAACCTTCTTATTGACCATTTAGATTATCACTCTAAAACATATCAAGTTCACAAAAAAATGAGACATGAATTGGCAGGTTTTCAACCTCGGTTCCTTGCACAAATTTTGGACATGCTACACCCCTTCTACACCTCTAAAAACTGGTGTACAGTAGGGTCCAAGGCAGAATGGCGTTTTTGGTTTTCCAGTGGAAAAAAATTCAAGTCTGCCCACTTTGAAAGCCTCTAGAGAGATCAAAAATTGGTATTTTACCTTGAAATTTTTACCATGAACCTGAAATCAAGTTGTTAGTATGCCTACCAAACTTCAAAGCCAAATAATTCACCAAAAAAAAGTTATTCAAAATCTTCCAATGTAGGTAGATGTGGAAAAAGTTTCACTCCTACCAACTTTGACAGCCTCCCAAGAATTGAAAAAAACTTCCTTACTTTGATTTTTTTTGGTAGAAACCAATTTGTGTTAGTAATATATGGTAAAAATATCAAGTCTAAAAGATTAGTAAAAAAAAAGATATTCCCAATCTACCAACATGTGTTATTTTGCGGTATGCTTGTGGAAATCATTTTCACTACAACCAACTTTGACACCCTCTCAATGGCTAAAAAATGGCCCATTTGCCATGAAATTCTTGTCACAAGATAAGCTACATGTTAATGACAAGTGTGCCAAAATTCAAGCTCAAAAAGCTTACACAAAAAAAATAACTCACAATCTACCAACGTGTATGTCCTCCACTTGCCTCTATCACTACTTGTAACCTAGTAGGCATGGATTGACATAGCAGAAGGAGCTTTTGACCACTAATAATCTTCCACTCTCTTGCAATAACTACTCTTAAGTCACTTGTATTTTTAGGTCATATTGAACCATGTTGAACCGCATCTTTCAAAATCTTCCAAAGATTCTCAATTGGATTGAGATCAGGAGAGTGATGCACCCCAAATCATCAAAGAAGTCCTCCCACTCTTGAAAGTTGGAACTATACAACTTGAAGCATAGTGCTCAAACACATTTCTCTAAACATGAATTTGTCTAGAGTTTTTTCCAACTTCAAAAGTGGACTCATCTGTCCAAACAACTTGCTCCCACTCTTCTGCACTCCATCGACAATACTTTTGAGCAAAAGCCAATCGTTGAGACATGTGGCGAGGTGTCAAAAAAGGTTTTTTGACTATAATTCGACTGTGAATGCCACTATCATGTTAAGCCTTTCGAATAGTATTTCTACATACTTTAATAGGACACATATTAGTAATGTCAGAGAACGTGATGCGACGATCAGCTTGTAAAACACGTTTTATACCACAAACATTTCTATCACTAAGTTTTTTTCCATATGTTTTGGCACACGGTTTGCTTTTGTAGGTTCCATTTTCTCGAAATTGCTTCACCAATCTCTGAACTATTCTAACAGGGACTCCAACAATAGCTGCAATTTCAACTCCTTTCTTCCCTCCCTCACTCAAACCCACAATACGTGCACGAATTTCATCTGGAATAGCCATCAATCACAACTTTAAATCTGAGAATTTGATCTAAAATTTTAACTACCTAACCACATGTCCATACATGCTCCCCTCCCAAATCAACCTTGATGTGCAAAATGTGCTCCCAAATCAGCTTGTGCATACCTTCACTCCCAAACCAATATGTGTAGACCTTTCCTCTCAAGTGAACCCTCATGTGCATACTCTTACTCCCACATCACCATGTGCATACTCTTACTCCCACATCACCATGTGCATACCTTTGCTTTCAAATAAGCCCTCTCAAATCATCACACATTCTACAAGTCACTTGTGATATTCAACTCTCAAAACAAGCATTGATGTAGAGAACATAAGCTCCTTCATGCGTATGTGGTATTCAAATTCTTCGCAAGTGTATTCATTGGGATGTGACAAGTGCGCACAATTAAATTTGGATGTTCTTGATTTTTTGAGAAGCATTTCTATTCAGGTACTATATTATGTGGACAATTTCATACCATAAGCTAATTATCCATGCTTCTAAGCATGAACATTCCTAACAGGCTCTTAAATTGCTTTTCACAATTACACATGTCGGTAGATTGTGAGTTATTTTTTTGTGTAAGCTTTTTGAGCTTGAATTTTGGCACACTTGTCATTAACATGTAGCTTATCTTGTGACAAGAATTTCATGGC